>JAZAVK010000079.1:0-197085 GCA_037954305.1 Neonectria magnoliae | reverse complement strand
AACCGTCTAACTATTAGTAATTATTACTCTTTCTTACTCTCTCCCTTATCTCTACCTCTAGCGGCTACCTATACATTAGTAGTTCTTACTCTTCCTATCTCTACCTCTAGTAATAATCTATATATTAGTGGTTAATCCTCTCTCCCCTACCCTATGCCTCTAGCTAATAGCTATCTATATATTAATAGTTATTACTCTCTTACTTAGCTATTAATATAGAAATCTTATCTCCTAGTAGATAAAGATCTTACCCTCCCTTATTTATAACCTAGTGGATGAAATTATAGTATTATCCCTTACTATTATATCCTCACTACTAACTCCCTATAGAGAAATCTCATCTCCTAGTAGATAAAGCTCTCCTCCTCCCTCCTTTATAACCTAGCGGATGAAATTATAGTATTATCCCTTACTATTATATTCCTACGCCACGAACTCCCTATAGAGAAATCTCATCTCCTAGTAGATGAACATCATACCCTCCCTCTTTATTAGCTACTAGATGAAATTATACTATTATATTCTACTATTATACTCTCTCGCTCTTAGTACGATACTGCTGCTACCCCCTGCCGTTACTACTACTGCTACCGCTACCGCTGCCGCTACTACTAAACGACCTAGCTAAAGATAGCTATAGTATTCGTTATTTCCTCCCCACCGACCAGCCGTGGGTACCTTTACCCGAGCCAGCCCTAGTACTCCTTCTAGTCCCTTAGGGCCCGGCCTATTACTTCCTTCTTAATCCGGCCTCTTAGCTCGGGCTAGGTAAAGGCGGCTAGGGCTAGGGGAAGGGCGATATGCTTATACTTATAGCTATTGCCCTAGTTATAGTAGCCGGCCGGGCAGAGGGCTTGGGAGAGGTAGTAGAAAAAGCAGCTGAGAAGCTAGCTGCCTTTGCCTTAGCCGGTGTGGCTGCTTGCTAGGTAGCGGATTTGCCTCTAGAAGCCAGTGTAGCTCTCGAAGGAATAGTAATAGAAGAGGCTGCCTTCGCCCTCTATGGCTGCCTCCGCCTCCGCCTCCGCCTCCGCCTCCGCCTCCGCCTCTACCTCTACCTCCGCCTACCCGATCCTAGGGCAGCTATACTACAAATAGCAGGCTTCCTCGGCCCCGTAGAACATCCAGCAAGGCTGGCAGCCCATTTTCCCCAAGCCCCTAATTTCCTCTAAGGCGGCTTCTATAGCCTACAGCTCCTGGCTGCTCGCCTAGCCTTAGTCCTAGAGTAGGTAGGGCCCTAGGCCGGCCGGCTCGCCCTACTGCTGATAGTTATCGCAGAGGAGGGCGGCCTAGCCAATAGCTTAGCAGCTACGGTAGTCCCCATCCAGGTGCTGGCCTAGGATATAGCGCTAGCACCCCTAGGTCTAGACTAGGCTACCTATTTCCTGCCTTTCCACATCTAGATAGGCATCTTCGCTCGGGTTCCCTAGCGGCTAGCTTCTATCCTCTACTATAATCTCGGCCCACACTAGCTCGCTGGCGCGCCTAGCTCGCTCTGCCTCCTAGCTATAGTTAACGATAGAGTGGGGGATATCGAGGTGAATTATATGGACGATAGCAGCCATATCAAGCCCAGTGCCCAGGGCCGCAGTAGCGACTATATACTAGCTTTTCCCTTCCTTCCACTAGATATAGCTAAGCTCTCGCTAGGCTAGAAAGTTAGCATTAAGGTCCTCTAGGTCTCCATAATAGTAGTAGCAGCCTAGCTAGAGGGCTAGGGCCTTATAGCTAGCATAGCTAGTATAGTAGATAATGCCTTTATCCCCTGCTTTCAGGCTACCGGCTTAGGCCTATACCCACTACTTAACCTCCCTAATCCCCTAGCCATTACGGACCCAATAGACCTAGAAGCTAAAGTTAGGGTAGTAGCTAGAGGCTCGGATATAAATAGGGGTCTATAGCAGTATCGCTACCTTAAAGTCATACTACCTATATAGTGGAAGGGTCCCTATAAGGAAGACTAAGGGGTAGCTAAGGCCCTATAGCTAGCTTAGCCTCTTTAGCTTTTACCTATAGGCTAGAGCAGCTATAAAGGTTAGATAGCACTCATCTAAGACAACCCAATCTAGCCGGCTGCTTAAGCTTAGGCTCGCTACCTACTAGAGGAAGCTATCAGTCGTAGCAGCCTCGGTAGAGACTACTATTACTATAGGCCAGGCCCCCTAGGCTTCCGGCTAGCTACAGCAGTCTAAGCTAGCCTCCTAGCAGTAGCTAACCAGCTAGTCCTTTAGTACTCTATAGGGAGTAACCACAATCGTTATCCCAGCCCTAGCTAGTAAGGCAGGCATAATAAAGATAAGGCTCTTACCAGCGCCCGTAGGCAGGACCACTACTAAGGGCATTCGCTTAGCAGTAGCTAGCTATATAGCCTCCTTCTACTGTACTAACCGGAACTAGGCTATATTATCCCGGAGAGCCTTTTGCAAGGCCTAGAGTAGAAGCGGCTCGTCTAGGGCTGCTATCTCCCCTTCTCTCCCTACTCTCCCTACTACTATAGCTACCGGCTCGGTAGCCTAGGGCAGCCCAAGGGGTAGCCTAAGGGGTAGCCTCTTCTTAATCTACCC
Organism: Neonectria magnoliae; assembly: GCA_037954305.1. Lineage (NCBI taxonomy): Eukaryota > Fungi > Ascomycota > Sordariomycetes > Hypocreales > Nectriaceae > Neonectria > Neonectria magnoliae. Next base: position 194,524 of record JAZAVK010000079.1, on the reverse strand, counting down.
TCCCCTCTCCTACTAATAGCTACTTTCTTCCTCTGCCTCTACCCCTGCCTCTGCCCCTGCCCCTACCCCTTCCCTCTCCTTCCTCTTCCTATTTCCCTTCCCTTTCCCTTTCCCTTTCTCTTTCTCTTTCCCTTCCCCTTCCCCTTCCCCTTCCCCGCTCTTTCTCTTGCCTTCTGGTCCTAATCCTAACCGGGGCCCTACTATAAGCCCCTCCTTATCATCCCTACAGCTAAAGAAGCGGTACTACCAGTAGCTAGCCTAGCTAAAGACTTCCAAGGACTCAGGTGTTAGCTACTTTAAGATATTAATAGTAACCCTATAGCTAGCGGCAGTGCGGCCTGTATAGGTAGTAGCTAAGTCCTCTACATCCTTATAGCATTCAGCCTTATCCTCCTCCTCGCCCCCCCCCTTAGCCTTATCGAAATCAGCCCGGCTAGCTCTCTTAGCTCTAGTATACCTTCGACTAATAGCAATAGCGATATACTGCCATTGCTATAGAGTAACCCACTAGCCACTATAGTGCTAGCTCTATTTCGCAAGGGCCTAAGATATCTAGCTACTATCCCACGGGCTGCTAGGGCTCTCTTAGTAATGCTAGATAAAGTCGCTAGGCAGGTAGACCTTATCAAAGGAGGCCCAGTAGCTAGCCTAGAGGCAGTCTATAAAGGGCCGGATATAGATTATATACATTACTATAAGCTACCCGATCCGGCTTAGCAAGATCCTCAGGATAACCTTAGGGCTATCGAAGTAGGCAAGGGACTTATAATACTAGCTAATAAGGATAACCTCGCTATTAATAATAAAGACGCTATAGTCCCGATTAATACTATTAACTAAGCATAGCCCGGTAATCTCCGTACCCTTAAGCGGGTAGTTAGTCAGGTACACAAAGAGCAGTAGGAGCTCCTAGAACCTCTTAACCTTCCGGAGGTACTACTACACCCAGGGCTATTTCCACTCGTCTTAGCCATTAAGGAATTCCTTCTTAAAAGGCCTAGCTATAAGGTTCTATAGCATCTCCCTTTCCCTACCGGCGAGGCCATTAGCATAGACAAAGGACTAGCCACGCTAGGTCTAGGTAAGGTCATCCTAGATAGCAGTAAGGGGGATAAGGAAGCAGCATACTAGCCTAGCAGCCAGCTCAGCCACCCTAGGCCAGAACATAAGCCCATCATCCCAGAGGAGGTCTTCTATATCCATAGTTATCTACCTTATCATATAGTAGATCATCTCTATAGTAAAGGGCCGGCCCTAGAAATAGAGCAGGGTCCCTTCCTTATCCCAAGTAATCATAAGCCAGCTACCCATCTTAGAGGCAATCTTCCTTCCGTAGAGCAGAAGGCTCAGGATATAGCCCATCAGCGCATAGCTTAAGCTACACAGCTAGCTTTCCCTAGCAGCAGCAAGCCGCTAGGGTAGGTCAGTAGTAGCGGCCCAGCCCTAGCGAGGGAGGACAGCCTCAGCCAGCAAAGCCCGGCCTATATAGACAAGGCCGGCGAGGACGTAGGTAAAGTGATGGGCCGGCCGCAGCTGCCCAGTCTCGCCATTAATACCAAGGACAGCGACGAAGTACTACAGCAGGCTAGCGAAGGGGTCCTAGGGCAGCGGCTATATCCAGAAGCGGGCCAAGGCCTGCAAGACCCCCTCTTCCAGGGCTACATTCACTTCATCCGCTTCCTCGCCACCATCCTCGCCAGGACCCATACTAGCCACCGCCGCCACCGCCATCTCTCGCAGCCGGTCCCAAAGCCACAATAGGTCCTCCCTTTGCGGAGGGGTAAAGGAAAAGCCATACCGAGTAGCCAGGTCAGCAGCGGCAAGGGGTAGGACCCTTATACAATAGCAGAGAAAGCGCTTACTATAGCCCAGGTAGCGGTCCATACTAGTCTTTTCCTAGAGGGGGCTGAAGGGCCAGCTATGCGGGCTCTAGGCGTAGGGGCTAGCGAGGAACAGCCGGCCAATCAGGGGCATCTCTTGCAGGCCGGCGATACAGCAGCCAAAGAAGAGCCAGTCCAGGGCCTCAACCATAAGCTCAAGAGCAGCGTCGTCCTCTAGCCCAGGCATCTAGCTAGCCAGGTAGATCAGGCCCAGGTCCTTACCACTAAAGTAATCAATCCAGCCTGCCCGCCGTAGCCAGTTAGTTACCTCATGCTTGCCCACGCTATCCTCTAGCATCCGGAGCTGCATACCCTACTGCTAGTCTCGCTCATCATCCCATTACTACTAGATGCTAGCAGCTAGCTAGGCCTCCCGCTGCTTCTCGGTCTCGGTCTTAGTCCCGGTCTCAGTCCCTATCCCTAGGGCCGGGGCCGGGGCCGGGGCCAGGGCCGGGGCCGGGGCCGGAGGTAGGGCTAGAGATAGGGCAGCGGCAGCGGCGGCGGCGGCGGTAGCAGTAGCATTAGCAGTATCGGAGGCGGCGGTATTAGCAGTATCAGAGGCAGCGGTATCAATAGGGAAGAAGAATCGCCTAGATGGCTATATAAAGAAGGTCTAGGCCTAGACTAGGCGCTAGAGCCCTAATCGGGCCTGCCTATCCTTCGCTTGGTGGACCTAGCTATAGTGCGTTTTACATTACTTCCAGTTGATCGTAAGGAAGTCAGGGCATCGTTAGCAGCGGAAGCCATAGTGGATTAGCAGCCTAGCAATAGCAGCAAGAGCTTGATCCGGTACCTACCGTCCCTTGCCCTCTTACTACCGCTACTACTGCTACTACTACTGCCAGTCTGGCCCGCGTAGGTCCTGCCCCTTATAGTGCCGTACGAGAGCCTAGCCAGTAGGCCCGTCTAAGTCGCTATACTCTCTCTACAGGTAGCTCCATACATTAGCGATAGCATAGCCATATACTTAGCAGATAAGCACGCAGTAAGCTAGATAGTAGCGTAGCTAGGACTAGCTAGCAGCGGCGATGGCTGACTACTGCTGCTATAGGGCAGCCTCCTATCCTTAGTCTATATAGCTTCGCCGGCTTCACTAGGCTAGGCTGGCTAGCTGGCTAGCTAGCTGGCGTAAGTAGTAGAGTAATTATTTCCCCCCCCCCTTTTTCGCGCTCGCGGTTCTCCATCTCCTTCCTTTCCCTCTCCTTCCTTCCTTCCTTCCTTCCTATTAGCTAGGGACCGGTCATCAAGTAGCAAACAGTCATCAAGTAGCACGCCCAAATCAGGTAGATCCCCGCGGCCCGTACGCCAACGTTTTACGCTAATAGCGCCGCGCGAAACGGTCATTAAGTAGCCTAGCGTGCCACTTAATAACCACGGCCTCGCGGTTAGGGTTCTCCCACCCACCCCTAGTACTCCTCTATACTTTTTAGCGCTTCCGCGCCCCTACCGGGAGCTACATACTCAGGTTTAAACTACTACCCTTACTTCCTACTGTATATACTTATACTACTAAATACTATATAACCCTTACTATACTACTTATTCTCCCTTTAGCTTAGCCCGCTCTAACTCCTACTTCCTACCCTTAACCCTTTTTTTTTACTTACCCTTCCTAACTCTTACTTACCCTTACTACTTTACCTCTATTACTATTACTAACCCTTTTAATGCCTTTTTATCTTCTTCCCCTTTACCTCTTATAACCTTTATAACTCTTCTTCTCTTCTTTTTATTTTCTTTTTCCTTACTTTTACCCCTCTTACTACTTACTACTATTACTACCTTCTAACTTCTTTTACTCTACCCTAACCCTAACTCTTTTAGCTCGTTCTAACCCTAATCCTTTTAATCTACCCTCCCCCTAACCCTTTTAACTTATTCTAACCCTAACCTTTACTTTTCCTCTCTACCTTTTCTATCTTAAACTCTACCTTTACTTTTTCTTTTTTTACTCTTTTTTCCTTCTCTCTACTATCCCTTCTTTCTACTTTCTACCCTTCTTATTACTCCTACTACCTAACCCTCCTTTCTTTTACTTACCTTCCCCTTCCCTACCTATCTTTCCCTCTCTACTTTTTACCTTTTATTTTCTTTACTTACTCTTACTAACCTTACTTTTTCTTTCTCTACCTTTTCTAACCCTAATACTTAACTTAATCTTTTAAAAAGCTTATAAAAAAAATTATATTCTTTTTAATACCTTTACCTTATAAACTAACTCTTATAACCCCTTAAAACCACTTAACCCTTAATACTACTTACTACTTTATTACTTTTCCTTATAAACCCTTTTATACTTACTGCTTTACTTCTTTACTTTTTCCTCTTTTTTTTTCTTTTCTTCCCTTACTCTTTTTTTTTTACCCTTTATAATTTATTTACTCTTTTTTAACTTTATCTCCTTTCTTTCTTTCTAACTAAACCTTCCTTTCTTACTCTCTCTTTATCTTTCTTTTTTATTTCTTACCCTATACTTTACTTCTTACCTACTTAACTCTTTTCCTTCTATCCCTCTTCTAACTTTTCTAGTTTAACCTTTTTACTTATTCTTTCTATCTAAACTCTTTTTTTCTTTTTATTTTTCCTCTTACCTCTTTCTCTCTAACTACTCCTACCTTCTCTACCTACCTTTACTACTATTAACTCTTTCTTTCTCTCTACTAATCTTATACCCCTTTCTTCCTCTCTAACTCTTTTATAACTAATTATATCTTTTTATTTAACTCTAACCCTTAATACTTATATCCTACTCTTAACTTTTATAAACTACCTTCTCTCTTTCTTTTCTTCTTACCTTAGCTACTTTCTTCTCTTCTAACTCTTTTATATTAACCCTCCTTCTTACTTTTTACCTTAACTTACTTACCTACTTTACCCTTTTCTTTAATTTATTAACTTCTCTACTCTTTCTTTTTTTTTTCTCTAATACTTAATACTACTACAAACTACCCTCTTACCCTAAACCTACTTTAACATTCTACCTACCTCTCTTATTTTCCTCTCTTCCTTAACCCTATAATAACCTATACCCTAACCCTATTCGATGTATTTACTACTTTTACTCCTTCCTCTTACTTCCTACCTTTTCATTTTACCCTACCCTTCTTCTTCTTTACTTACCCTTACCTTTTTTTTTCTCTCTTTTCTTTTTCTTCCTACTTTATTACTATACTTTTTCTTTATTCTAACCCTAACCTAATTACCTACCCTTTCTACCTTTACTTTACTTTTCTCCTTTACTTAAGTCTATCTACTTACTCTTTCTTTTCTAACCCTCTTACTCTTACTCTCTTACCTACTCTTCTCTCTCCTACCCTATACTTTACTTCTTCTTATTTACTTTTACCCCTTAAACCTCCCCCCCCCTTATATATAACTCTATAACCTACTCTTTCCCTTATATAACTCTTATACTAGTAGTTACTAGCTATTACTATTACCCTAACCTTAACCCTTATATTACTACTACCCCCCCCCCCCCCCCCCCCTACTAGAAACTAAATAAATAGTCCTACTACCTACCCTTAGTACTTTACTATTCTTATTCTCTCTTTCTATTTCTTTCTTTCTTTAAAAGTAAACTATTATATCCTAACTCTTACTATCTTAACTTCCTCTTCCCTTACCTACTTATCCTAAAACTCTATTAACTTTTTACTATATAATACTAAAATAGTATATTTATACTATAAGTACTATATTCCTTATGGGTATTTTTTAGGCTATGTAAATAAGTAAAATAGCACTACTTTATACTATATATAATATATATTTTCTTTTTTTTATCTTACTTTTAACTAACTTATTTTCTACTTAATTATTACTTATACTTTATTTACTATATTTATTATTTATTTATTCTTTTTTATCTCTCTCTATAACTAATTAACTCTTTATTTTCTCTTCTTAATTACTTCTATATTTTATTAAATTATTTATTACCTATACTTTTTATAATCCTTAGTTTTACTCTCTTATAAATTTTACTTATACTTATATATACTTTTATTTATCTCTATAATATTACCTTTACTTTATATCTTTATCTTTTACTTTTTCTTATTTTTCTTATTCTTACTTTTAACTCTTTTTATATTTTAGCTTTTCTTCTACTTTCTTTTTATTATATAACTTATATTCTTTATCCTTTATTCCTTCTTTCCTCTTTATCTATCCTACTTTTTATTTATTTTCCTCTATATCTATCTTATTATATCTTTATATATAGTATAAATTCCTCCTACTTATAATACTTTTTAGTTAAGCTCTATCTATCTTATTCTCTCTATACCTTAAACTATAATACCCTTACCCCTACCCTATACTTCCCTCCTTACCTATATATTCCTCTTCCCTCTTTAATTATAATACTATAAATACTCTATACTCTCTATTATACCTAGTAGTTTATTATACTATTCTTATTCTATCTTAAACTAATATATACTACCCCTATATACTTCCTAAATAATTACTTCCTATAATATATATATATTTATCCCTCCCTCCCTATAAAACTAACGCTAGGCTCCTAACTATTAGAAAAAAGCATCCTTATCTTATATATTAATACTAAACTACTCCTTTGCTAAGTTCTATACCCGCTAGTTCTATAGCCCTATTAATATAACTAACAATACTTTATCCTTATATATATAATATTCCTCTTCCTCTTACATCTCTATATATTAGTTAAGCAATAGCTTATACATAAAGCAATATAATAGTAGCCTAAATATAATCTTCTTATATATTACTTTATAATCCTTATTAGTAACTATCTTATACTACTACCCAACCTACCTATACTATAGCTTATTAAGCACTTCCCTAGTCTCCTACCCTCTATAGTAATAATAGATATAATATACTGAATATTCATCCGTAACTTTATCTAGCTATTAGAATAATATCTAGATCTATATACCCTCTCTCTTACTAAATACCTTCTAAATACTACTATACTCTTCGCCCTTATCCTCCTTATTATCCTTATCTACCCTACCCTTACTCTCTCTATTTACCTTACCTTCTACTTATACCTTATACCTATTATAAAGCTTAGCCCTAGCTATATCTCTATATATCTCTCTAGCTACCCTATCTATAAAAGTAGCGATAATAGCCTATTAATAACCTAGCATTAATATAAATATATCTATCTATACCTAATTAATATTATTAATAAAGCTACTATATTAGTCCTCCCGCTATAGCTATCTATTATAAATAATAATTAACTTAATTACTTCCCCTACTTACTACCCTCCTCGACCTATCTACTATATAAAGTCCACTAAGCTATATAACTACTCTATATATATAATAGTAACTATCCCTGCTATATTAACCCCTATCCCTAACCTAGTTATTACTATAATCTAATAGCTTACCTAGCTTTCTATCTATACTATTTAAGCTTTATAGCGATCCTTCTTAGTTATACTATTATAATAAACGCTATACCTAATTACCTTTACTATAGCTTTATATTATCCCCTTAACTAATAGTATATAATCTCCTTCTAATAATTAGTTAACTATATATTAAGCTACTCTATAACCTTAATAGTATACTTCTTAACCGCCCTAGCCCTAAGCTTAACCTACTTAACTTAGTATTAGTAGTTTAGCTTTATAGTCTAATCCTATATAATTACTACTAACTAAGCTAGTATCTTACCCTAGAACTAGTCCTTAAGCATAACTAGTAGTATTACTATTAGTAGTACGATTAGGTACCTATACTAGTATAAGCTCTATAACTTACCTAGCTTAGCTTAATACCTAATATCTATAATAACTATATAGTACTTATTAATAAATATCCACTATAGTAGCCCTACATAAAGTAGCCTATCTATATATCCTAAAAACTTAGCATTAGAAATAATATTAGCACTTATAACTACTAGCCTTACTACTTATAGTATGCTCTCTCGCTTAGAGTTTATTAATAACCTAAACTAGATATAATTAATATCTATATCTATTACTTACGTTACTAAGTTATCCATAAGCATAATGAATAGTATAACTATAATACTTATCCCTATTTCTTGCATCACTACTAGTAGTATAAATAGTATACTTTTCCTAGCCCCTATTAGTAGTATATTAATAGCTATCTACCTATTCTTTAATAATATAATCGACTGTATACTCTTAACTTACTTATCCAATTACTAAATAGTATCCAGTCTAAATAATATCTATAGTCTATCGGCTATATCTTTCTCTATAACCTATTATTCTACTCCTTTATTAATCCTTATACACTTACAGCTAATTATCTAGGCTAGGCTATCATCCTTATTAATAACGCTCTACTTATTTAATACTTAATTATTTCGCTTATATATTATTAGCGCCTTATCTTCTATAATATAGCTCTCTAAAAACTAATGCCATAGCTTACTAATCTCCTTAAATATTACAATTATCTCTAGCTACAGCTTTCTAGGGAACCTAATATAGATAGCATAATACTATCTCACGATATAGGTTCTATACATTAACTATAAATCCTACACAATATTCTAGCTTCCTCCATAGTCAATCGGCTTACCTATAATTAGATTAACCTTAATATTATCATTATTATCCTTATTCTCCATTCAACCCTCTAACTACTTTATTATTAGCCCTTAGATCCATCGTCCTATCTTAATAGCAACTACCTAGTACTACCCCACCCTAATCCTAACCCCTATACCAGCCTACATTACTCATACGAGCTTTCTACTAAGCTATTCAATATCCTACACCTAAGAGCTACTATCCCTCCATATATATTCTAACTACTTACCATACAGCTTAGCGAGCTTACACTTACGCTATAGTACCTACTTAGCCGGAATTAACTATAATATATATACTATAATTATCCGCCCGATCCTATTAGGTATAAATCATACCACTTTATAGCTATTATTATAGATTGCCTTTATCTTATCGCGGTTAGTAATAATTATAACCTATCTATCTATAATAAATATATTCTATATTAGCTACTATAAGTTATAATATTATAGTATTATTAACTCCAGTCCCCTGCCCGAGAGCCTACCCTATATATACATAAGTACTATAAGCATCTCCCAGAACTATTATAAGTATTAAAGCTACTTCTTAACCCCCTATTTCTTCCACTAGTTCTATATTACATCCTAAATTAATACCTCTATTAACCCTATTATCTTTACTAGCCTAGCTTTTAACTAATTATTCTTTAGGTTAGCTATAAATAACTAGCCTACCCTAAGCCTTACTATATTATTAGCAATATAGCTTAAGTTAACTATTTAGCTAACCTTCTACCATAACCCCCTAAATAGCTTATCCAGTAGCTTCTAAGCCTCCGTAACCTAACCATAAAGCATATAGGTAAAGCTTTCAATATTAACCTATTCACCTATATAAACCACAGCCTCTCCATTCTCAGTCTATTATATTAACACCTACCTACCTATCTTATTATACCAACCTTTACCATACGCTATCCACTTAATAATCATACTTATAATAGTATACATACCTATACACATCTATATTATATACTATTCTCAAAATACTAGTACAGTATTAATACTAACCTTATCTTAATTATAGGGCTAATTCTTAAACACCAACTCTAAAAAAAACAGCTAGCCCTACTATAGCACCGCCGCTAGCATCCCCATATATAAGTATAGCTCTATATAGCTAAGCGGATATTATTAGACGCTTAGCATAGTATAAAAGCTTAGTAGTAAGTTTATATATACATTTCTACTAATATAAACTTTAATAGAAGTAATAATAAATAAAAATATAGCTCTATTAAGTATACTATACATCAGGGTTACTATACCTTTATCTACTATTACCTCTTCCTTATTATTATTATTACTACTTACTTTATTATTACTCTTAGTATCTCTCTCTCTACTACTATAAAAGCTACTATCGTAACTACTAGGGAATATATCTCCCTCTAGCTCTTTTATAATATTATATAGTAAGCTCTATTACTTATCTATAAAGCGAACTACCTAATATTCAAACGCCTCTTTATATCTAATATAATATACCCTCTAGTAAAAGCTTAAGTACTAGTAACCTATAGACCGATACTTACTTATTAATACTTCTTTACCTTTATAGCTAAATAGTATACTACTTAAGTTTACTATTATAATACTAATAAGCTATTAAAGTATCTCTATTAGTATACTATTAAGCTGCTAGTAGTAGTAGTCTACCTTATGGTTAAAGCTCTATCTAAGCTAAGCTAGTAGTAACTATTTATAACCTACTTCCTTATCCTCCTACTAAGCCCTTCTACCTATTACTACCTTTGCCCTTACCTACTTAGCCGCTTTATAAATACTAACTAAGTCTTAAGAGCTAAAGTACCTTACCTAACCCAACCTCTTAATCTATAATAAATCTTAGTTAATATTCTCTTCTAAGTCGCCTATCTAGAGCCTTATAGCATCTTCTACCTTAAGCTAGGCTTAACTACTAGTAATTATCCTTTCTATAGTGCTAATACTAATATTATTAGACGTAACTATACTAGCATCCTTATTATTATTATTACTACACCCTTAAACCATCTAGTACTGTATATACTTCCCCCTTATCTACGTCTATAGTAGAATATCTATCTACTAAACCTCTACTTTACTATATTATGCTTCTCTCTAGTAATGGACTATATTATCTCGCGCTACTATAAGATATTAGTATATAATATAGCTATAACCTCTTAGTACCGGGAGCAGTTTAATAGCTATACTACTATTAGCTAGGAGTGTATTATATTCTAGGTCGGCTAAGTCTATACTAATATAGTAGTTATTAATCTCTCTTAGCGTATTGCCTATTAACTAATATATATATTGGAAGTATATCTCGAAAGTATTTAGCCGTAGTACTATATTGTATTTACAGTAAATAAGTATCTAGTACTTCTTGTTAAACTATATATACTCGTTTATTATATACTTATAATACTTAAGTATTAATTGTTAATAGTAGATAATAGAATATAACTAAATAGTAAATACTATTATTCTACCTTCTTATATTTAACCCTAACCCCTTTTTTCTCTAACCCTTATAACCCTAAGTTATAACCCTATATAACCCTAAACCTAAGTTACCCTAACCCTAAATTTTAACTAATCAGCAACTTAGCCTAGTAGTAAGCAATATTATAGTAATGCACAGGCTAAGAAATCCTATTTATATAGACGATTCTAGTAGAATTGCCTATAAATAATTCCTAGATAAAATTATAGTATTATCCCTTATTATTATATTCCTATACTATAAACTCTCTATAGAGAAATCTTATCTCTTAGTAGATAAATATTATACCTTCCTTCTTTATTAGCTACTAGATAAAATTATACTATTATATTTTATTATTATACTCTTTTACTTTTAGTATAATACTATTACTACCCCTTACTACTATTACTACTATTACTATTACTATTACTACTATTACTATTACTAAATAACCTAGCTAAAGATAGCTATAGTATTTATTATTTCCTCCCTACTAACTAGCTATAGGTACCTTTACTTAAGCTAGCCTTAGTACTCCTTTTAATTCCTTAGGGCTTAGCCTATTACTTCCTTCTTAATCTAGCCTCTTAGCTTAGGCTAGGTAAAGGTAGCTAGAGCTAGGGGAAGAGTAATATATTTATACTTATAGCTATTACCCTAGCTATAGTAGCTAGCTAGGTAGAGAGCTTAGGAAAGGTAGTAGAAAAAGTAGCTAAGAAGCTAGCTATCTTTACTTTAGCTAGTATAGCTACTTACTAAATAGTGGATTTACCTCTAGAAGCTAGTATAGCTCTTAAAGGAATAGTAATAGAAAAGGCTACCTTTACCCTCTATAGCTATCTCTACCTTTACTACTACCTTTACCTCTACCTCTACCTACTTAATCCTAAGGTAGCTATACTATAAATAGTAGGCTTCCTTAGCCTTATAGAATATTTAGTAAGGTTAGTAGTCTATTTTCCCTAAGCCCCTAATTTCCTCTAAGGTAGCTTCTATAGCCTATAGCTTCTAGCTACTTACCTAGCCTTAGTCCTAGAGTAGGTAGGGCCCTAGACTAGCTAGCTTACCCTACTACTAATAGTTATTATAGAGGAGGGTAGCTTAGCTAATAGCTTAGTAGCTATAGTAATCCCTATCTAGGTACTAGCCTAGGATATAGTACTAGTACCCTTAGGTCTAGACTAAGCTACTTATTTCCTACCTTTCTATATCTAAATAGGTATCTTTACTTAGGTTCCCTAGTAGCTAGCTTCTATCCTCTACTATAATCTTAGCCTATACTAGCTTACTAGTATATCTAGCTTACCTTACCTCCTAGCTATAGTTAATAATAGAGTAGGGGATATTAAGGTAAATTATATAGATAATAGTAGCTATATTAAGCTTAGTACCTAGGGCTATAGTAATAACTATATACTAGCTTTTCCCTTCCTTCTACTAGATATAGCTAAGCTCTTACTAGGCTAGAAAGTTAGTATTAAGGTCCTCTAGGTCTTTATAATAGTAATAGTAGCCTAGCTAGAGGGCTAGGGCCTTATAGCTAGTATAGCTAGTATAGTAGATAATACCTTTATCCCTTACTTTTAGGCTACTAGCTTAGGCCTATACTTACTACTTAACCTCTCTAATCCCCTAGCTATTATAGACCTAATAAACCTAGAAGCTAAAGTTAGGGTAATAGCTAAAGGCTTAGATATAAATAGAGGTCTATAGTAGTATTACTACCTTAAAGTTATACTACCTATATAGTAGAAGGGTCCCTATAAGGAAGACTAAGGAGTAGCTAAAGCTCTATAGCTAGCTTAGCCTCTTTAGCTTTTACCTATAAGCTAGAGTAGCTATAAAGGTTAGATAGTACTTATCTAAGATAACCTAGTCTAGCTAGCTACTTAGGCTTAGGCTTACTATCTACTAGAGGAAGCTATTAGTTATAGTAGCCTTAGTAAAGACTACTATTACTATAGGCTAAGCCCCCTAGGCTTCTAGCTAGCTATAGTAGTTTAAGCTAGCCTCTTAGTAGTAGCTAACTAACTAATCCTTTAGTACTCTATAGAAAGTAATTATAATTATTATCCTAGCTCTAGCTAGTAAGGTAAGTATAATAAAGATAAGGCTCTTACTAGTACCTATAGGTAGGACTACTACTAAGGGTATTCACTTAGTAATAGCTAGCTATATAGCCTCCTTCTACTATACTAACTAGAACTAGGCTATATTATCCTAGAGAGCCTTTTATAAGGCCTAGAGTAGAAGTAGCTTATCTAGGGCTACTATCTCCCCTTCTCTCCTTACTCTCTCTACTACTATAGCTACTAGCTCGGTAGCCTAGGGTAGCCTAAGGGGTAGCCTAAAGGGTAGCCTCTTCTTAATCTACCCTCCCCTCTCCTACTAATAGCTACCTTCTCCCTCTACCTTTACCCTTACCTTTACCCCTACCCTTACCCTTTCCCTTTCCTTTCTCTTTCTATTTCCCTTTCCTTTCTCTTTTCCTTTCCCTTTCTCTTTCCTTTCCCCTTCTTCTTCCCTACTCTTTCTCTTACCTTCTAGTCCTAATCCTAACTAAGGCTCTACTATAAGCCCTTCCTTATTATCCCTATAGCTAAAGAAGTAGTACTACTAGTAGCTAGCCTAGCTAAAGACTTCTAAGGACTTAGGTATTAGCTACTTTAAGATATTAATAGTAACCCTATAGCTAGCGGTAGTGCAGCCTATATAAGTAGTAGCTAAGTCCTCTATATCCTTATAGTATTTAGCCTTATCCTCCTCCTTACCCCCTTCCCTTAGCCTTATTAAAATTAGCCTAGCTAGCTCCCTTAGCTTTAGTATACCTTTAACTAATAGTAATAGTAATATATTACTATTATTATAGGGTAACCTACTAGCTACTATAGTACTAGCTCTATTTTATAAGGGCCTAAGATATCTAGCTACTATCCTATAGGCTACTAAGGCTCTCTTAGTAATACTAAATAAAGTTACTAGGTAGGTAGACCTTATTAAAGAAGGCCTAGTAGCTAGCCTAAAGGCAGTCTATAAAGGGCTAGATATAGATTATATATATTATTATAAGCTACCTAATCTAGCTTAGTAGGGTCCTTAGGATAACCTTAAGGCTATTAAAGTAAGTAAGGGACTTATAATACTAGCTAATAAGGATAACCTTACTATTAATAATAAAAATACTATAGTCCTAATTAATACTATTAACTAAGCATAGCTTAGTAATCTCTATACCCTTAAGTAGGTAGTTAGTTAGGTATATAAAAAGTAGTAGGAGCTCCTAGAATCTCTTAATCTTCTAGAGATATTATTATACCTAGAGCTATTTCTACTTATCTTAGCTATTAAGGAATTTCTTCTTAAAAGGCCTAGCTATAAGGTTCTATAGTATCTCCCTTTCCCTACTAGTAAGGCTATTAGTATAGATAAAGGACTAGCTATACTAGGTCTAGGTAAGGTTATTCTAGATAGTAGCAAGGGGGATAAGAAAGTAGTATACTAGCCTAGTAGCTAGCTTAGCTACCCTAGGCTAGAATATAAGCCTATTATCCTAGAGAAGGTCTTCTATATCTATAGTTATCTATCTTATTATATAGCGGATTATCTCTATAGTAAAGGGCTAGCCCTAAAAATAGAGTAGAGTCCCTTCCTTATCCTAGGTAATTATAAGCTAGCTACCTATCTTAAAGGTAATCTTCCTTCTGTAGAGTAAAAGGCTTAGGATATAGCTTATTAGTATATAGCTTAAGCTATATAGCTAGCTTTCCCTAGTAGTAGTAAGCCGCTAGGGTAGGTTAGTAGTAGCGGCCTAGCCCTAGCGAGGGAGGATAGCCTTAGCTAGTAGAGCCTAGCTTATATAGATAAGGCTAGTAAGGATATAGGTAAAGTAGTAGGCTAGCTATAGCTACTTAATCTTGCTATTAATACTAAGGATAGTAATAAAGTACTATAGTAAGCTAGCGAAGGGGTCCTAGGGTAGTAGCTATATTTAGAAGTAGGCTAAGGCCTGTAAGATCCCCTCTTCTAGGGCTATATTTACTTTATCCGCTTCCTTACTACTATCCTTACTAGGATTTATACTAGCTACTACTACTACTACTATCTCTTATAGCTAGTCCTAGAGCTATAATAGGTCCTCCCTTTATAGAAGGGTAAAGGAAAAGCTATACTAAGTAGCTAGGTTAGTAGTAGTAAGGGGTAGGACCCTTATATAATAGTAAAGAAAGTACTTACTATAGCCTAGGTAGTAGTCTATACTAGTCTTTTCCTAGAGGGGGCTAAAGGGCTAGCTATATAGGCTCTAGGTATAAGGGCTAGTAAGGAATAGCTAGCTAATTAGGGGTATCTTTTATAGGCTAGCAATATAATAGCTAAAGAAGAGCTAGTCTAGGGCCTTAACTATAAGCTTAAGAGTAGTATTATCCTTTAGCCTAGGTATTTAGCTAGCTAAATAGATTAAGCCTAGGTCCTTACTACTAAAGTAATTAATCTAGCCTACTTACTATAGCTAATTAGTTACCTTATACTTATCTATACTATCCTCTAGTATCTAGAGCTATATACCTTACTATTAGTCTTACTTATTATTTTATTACTACTAGATACTAGTAGCTAGCTAGGCCTCCTACTACTTCTTAGTCTTAGTCTTAGTCCTAGTCTTAGTCCCTATCCCTAGGGCTAGGGCTAGGGCTAGGGCTAGAGGTAGGGCTAGAGATAGGGTAGTAGTAATAGTAGCAGCAGTAATAGCGATAGTATTAGTAGTATTAGAGATAGTAGTATTAGTAGTATTAAAGGCAGTAGTATTAATAGAGAAGAAGAATTACCTAGATAGTTATATAAAGAAGGTCTAGGCCTAGACTAAGCACTAGAGCCTTAATTAGGCTTACCTATCCTTTACTTAGTAAACCTAGCTATAGTATATTTTATATTACTTCTAGTTAATTATAAGGAAGTTAGGGTATTATTAATAGTAAAAGCTATAGTAGATTAGTAGCCTAGTAATAATAGTAAGAGCTTAATCTAGTATCTACTATCCCTTACCCTCTTACTACTACTACTACTACTACTACTACTACTATTACTATTACTACTAGTTTAGTCTATATAGATCCTACTCCTTATAGTACTATATAAGAGCCTAGCTAGTAGGCCTATCTAGATCGCTATACTCTCTCTATAGGTAGCTCTATATATTAGTAATAGTATAGCTATATACTTAGTAAATAAGTATATAGTAGGCTAGATAGTAGTATAGCTAAGACTAGCTAGTAGTAGCGATAGCTAATTGCTACTACTATAGGGTAGCCTCCTATCCTTAGTCTATATAGCTTCGCTAGCTTTACTAGGCTAATCGTTAGGCTTTGCTAGGCTTTACTAGGCTTCGCTAGCTAGGCTAGCTAGCTAGTATAAGTAATAGTAGAGTAAGTAATTATTTCCCCCTCCCCCTCCTTTTTTTTTTTACGCTTACTTAGTTCTCCTTCCTTTCTTTCCTTCCTTCCTTCCTATTAGCTACTAACTGGTTATTAAGTAGTAGATAGTTATTAAGTAGCACGCCTAAGTTAGGTAGATCCCCGCAGCCCGTACGCTAAGGGTTAGCGCTAATAGCTATGCGTAAAACAGTTATTAAGTAGCCTAGCGTACTACTTAATAACCGCGGCCTCATAGTTAGGTTAAATAGCTTACTATTATATTATAATTAATCTTTACTAAATTATAAGTATTACCTTCTATTACTTTTAATACTTATAATACTATAATTAATAAGTTAGAATTATATAAAAAGCTATTAGATAACTCCTTAGTATATTAAGTAGCTATAATCCTATATTTTATAGTTATAATAAAGTAAGTAATTAATACTATACTTTATAAGGTTAATATAATATAATAGTGCTTTAAGACTTTCTTTAAGGAAGGTTAGTATAAAGAGATTATTATAGTACTAATACCTCTTATTACTAACCTTATAAAACTATTATATATACCCCTATAAGACCTATTTCCTAAGTCCTTATATAAGGAACTTACCTTTAGTAGTAGTAATACTATTAGGGAGCTTTATACTTAGCTATCTTACCTAGCTAAATATATTAAATACCCTATCTAATAGTAGCTTTAACACTAAGCTTTATATCCCTTATTATTAAAAATAGCCCTTAATATCCTTATTATACTACTAATATTAGTAAAATACAAGCATATATTTAGCCGGGCGAAGCTTAGCTATAGAAGTTAATAGTATAGCCTAAATAAGGAGTCTTTAGTAGTGTTAGAATGCTTAAAAAGCTGGAAAGCTAGCTATTAGGTATGCTATTAGTTCTGCTAAGGGATTTTTTATATGTACCGGACATATAGATATTCCCTAACCTAATTAAGTTAACCAAATTAAAGTAAGTCTAACCCCGATAATTCAAATCCAACTTCTCCCGACTTAAACACGCGAAAATACGGCTTGATTTGACTTATTGACAGCGCTAATTAGAATAGAGGTTCACCAGAGCCTTGTTGCTCTTAGCGTTGAACCCATTAACACAGGGAGCTTACCGCTAGAGCGGGTCTACTCTACCCAATCAGATGTCACAAGCAGGGACTGCTCCCAGGCCTCCTCTCAAAAAAGGAACGTGGTTAGCCGCCGACCCATATCAAAAGCCACGGGACCAAGCCGCCGTGATAACAAAAGATCAGAGATCTCAATCTCCGGACAAAGGAAGCGCGTAGAGCCAAGTCTAATAATAAAGACCCCTTACCATAGGGGCTATGCTCTGGCCAATCGGCGTACAGCTCTGTTTCTAGCGCACAGACCACAAACAGACTTTAGATGCTGGGAGTATCTTTTATTCCACTGGAGTTCTCTTCTTCCTCTTCAATCTTCGCACTCTTGAAATTTGGGGGAAAGCCACGCACATCACCAGAAACTGCAATATTTATACGACATGGAAAAAGCTTCTCACTATGACGTTGCCTTTTGGTGGACGTATGTAACGGACGAAGACTGCGATCTTATCGTCCGAACCAACAATGGCTGGCTTTTCAACTGCCACCTCGACCCGAGTCGATTCTGTCGGTCACCCGAGGTGATAGAGCAGTACTTTAAGTGTCTTAGCATGCTTCGGTCCGGCGAGGAAGAGATGGACGATTTCTATCTAGAAGATGCCTGCGATTGGTTGCTCCAACCATTCGAGTCCCTGATCACTCAGCTGGCGCCGGCCACAATTCCGCTGCCAGTGTTGACGGCGAGTGGACGGCCGATACTGTCTCAATACCTCTTCCCTCAGCAAGTATCCTGCATCCTTGATGCCAAGGACAACCAGCTCCAGCCGATTCGGGTGGAAGACTCCCAAGAGTACGTCTGGCGGGCTTCGACGCTTAAGCTAGATAATAGCTTCGCCAAGGACCTTGATCAGTGGACACAGACCTTCCATCCATCTAGGATCGAAGTCTACTACGATAACCCCTGTCATGTCCTCATTAAGCCTCCGACAAGAGTCATCGTTATTGAACCTGGCGGCCAATTAGTCACTTGTTTCTTCAAACTATTCAAGGCTTCATCCCGCAACGCACAGACAAATATCGAGCTCAGCACTCACTAGAAGATGGCTAGAGTACAGATAGCTCCTCTATATGCACGGATTTGTCGTATCTACGGCCTTGTTCGGGATGAGAGCGGATTACTGGGTATGCTGTTCCCTTGGATCGATAAGAGAGAGGTGTTGTCTAGATGGCTTGCCGAAGAGAGTCCGTCTGACTTACGACGACGTTGGGTATCTTAGATTGAGGAGTCGGTCAAGACGCTTCATTAACAAGGCATCATCTGGGGTGATGCTAAGGCCGATAATGTCCTGATCGATAAGAACGATGATGCTTGGGTTATTGACTTTGGGGGGAGTTATACTCCTGGGTGGGTTGATCCAGACAAGGCTGGAACGTTGGAAGGGGACGAGCAGGGCTTGGGGAAGATCATGGATATGCTTCTTTGAGATACATCCGTTGCGTGTGGAGGATAGCAATGTTAGAAATGTTAGAGATCAGATGAGAAAAGTGTGGTAGCTAACTCGTCGATCTCCGTTATCCACCTGTTGCACTCCTGGAGAAACTCCTGCCCGCGAATGGCCCATTCAGAATCAGGGAGTCGACAGCCTCTCCATGCGGTTGATGGCCGGCCTAATGTAGTCGGCCAACATGGCGATGTAAGCCGTAGAGATCTTGGCAATGGCAGAGAAGTGGCCTTGCATTGGGAGGGTGGTGGACATCATTTTCTGTTGGAAGGTCAGTAATGGGTTTCCTCTCGCGCTGCTTCTATTTGAGTGGCTCACCTCCTTACTGCGGCGGCTAATAGTGATGGCCTCGACCTCCTTGGCATTAGTGCCCTCCTTGATGCCGTTGATAATCAGTCGGAGGAAGGCCTGTAGGTTCTCGTCGATATTGTGGTCGATCTCCCCGAGAATAGTCTTAAAGAACTCCACCAGGGGTTCGATTTTCTCCTTCGGCGTTGCCAGCTCCCTGGTGGAGTTTTCTAGGATGGCTATGATCCCTTGCTATCGAGGCGCGTTAGTATACAGCCTAGGACCTCTGCAGTAGGGGGTAACAAACCAATCCGAGCTCCTTATTATTCAGTAACTAAAAATCACCTTTGGCCTTCTCCAGGTTCGACTTCGCCTCGGCTAGCTAATATCTGCTCACGTTCAGCTCCTCTCGGGCATAGTCTAAAGATTTAATCATCTTTGCCTCTTCTTCTCTGGAACTTCTAAGGCGGTTTGCTGCATGCTGCAACTTCTGCTTCCGTTGCTCCTTGGCTTGCTCAAGGGCAGCATTTCGCAGCCACTGGATCTCGACGGCGTGGAATTTGCTGACCGCTGCATCCTCAGCCCTATCGCTGCTAGACTGGCCCATAAAGGCATCCTTAAGGCTAACAAAGAGACCCGATCTGCCGGTCCTTGGTTAGTCATCACAGCCATAGCTCAGCAACAACTGACCTCGGATGGGCGCTGCCGTCTGTAGAACAGCTCGTTGAATTATCTGTATTTCCTCGAAGATGGAAGGCTCAGGAATAACAGGCGCGTATCTGAGCCACTTGACCCCTCCCTTGGCACGATCTACGGCACTCTCCGCAGCCCTGAGTTTCTTTAATACTTCGTTGATCTTTCCCTTGATAACCTATTTTTGGTCCTCGTACTTCTTCTAGTCTTCGACGGCCCCGGCTCGCCTATAAATGGCCACCTCCTTCTCCTTGACGATCTCGTCTACAAATTCCAAAATGTCAGTTAAGCTCACATGACATCATGCTCCCTCAGAACAACGACGAGGCGCACGTATAGTGTTGAAAAACAATCGGATTTAGTACCTTTCTAAGACAATGAAGTCGGTGGAGGTGGAGAATAACCAGGTACCAGTACTCGAACTTCTTTGTGATGCCCTCAGCATTCTGGAGGCACTTGTTGGCCGTCTAGTTGATGGCATCAATCTCTGGCTTCAGATTGTATATGGCGTCCTCTGGGTTCTCAGGCAGGTCGATGATGTATCTAGTGCTGTCGTCGACCGAGATCATGCTCTGCGCCGTTGCGTGGACCGTGTTCATCCATGCTGGGCATCGAGGAAGCCAAGTCGGCCGACGTCGCTGCAGTGCTGGAGGTTTGTGTTTAAGTACTTGGATCTGACTGTCAAATAAGAAGCTTGTCAGCACAGTCCGCCACGAGTAGAATCACCACGGGAACCTACGACAAGTGTCCTACGGCTGTCCCGTCGTCAGCCCTAACCTCGTAACTCTCGACCTCTAGTCTCGGCGCAGCCCCGAGGTCGGCGGCTTTGAGCAGGATGGCCATAGTCGATATGGCTGACGGTGCGGCAGCAAGCGGGACCGTCCAGTTGGTGTTGACAATGACATTGTTGTTCTTGACGCGCTGGAGGGCAACGCTGCAAAGCTTTCTGCAGCGGGAAGGCGTAATTTGCCTTGCGATCCCTGACCCTGTTGTCGCTCGTTGAAGGAGTAGGGGCGGTGGTGTCAGCAGTTTCTGCTCCGTGGGAGCTCATAGTGGGAGGTTCGTAGCTTGGGAGACCCTCTCCCGCTGGCCGAAGGGCCGGCTTCCTTGTTAATGACCTTCTGTGCGGGATTATACAGTCTTGATAGACACGGATTAAGCTAAATAGCCGATAATGTACTGGAGAGAGGAACACAAAACTCGGGAGTAAGGAAGGACAGCGGGGAGCAACTATACCACCACTCTAGCCGCCGCTCTTTGAGGGGACACAGGGAAAACACGAGAAGATCACGGCTCATTCATCAGATATGGCGTAGTCAATGCAGACCGTCAAACGCCACTTCCCAACTTGGGAGGATCGCTCACGGCCTTGCTTGCGGAGCTGACCACTGGCCCAAATTGGTATTCCGCCTGCTCCCCCTGTGGCCATTGAGATAAAAACCCCCCCCTCCACGAGTTCCACCCTCGGTCTCTAGCGTCAATATTGACAAAAGCCTTCCTCAGCTGCACCGCGTGAGAAAACTAATACATCAACAAGAGAGACCCATACCAAGTCGATAGAAGCCTTGCCAAATGACCAAACAAATGACGAGCATCGCTAAAGCTGCGGGGCCAAAAGCCTGCAGCGGCCTAGAAGCCGCCATAACTTCCTCAGCACATGTCTCAGCGATGTCTCGTTGGCGTCCCCATTTCAAGATGGTGGGCATGGATGAGCATGATACATGGCTGCTGAAGTCCAGGGTGTGATCAACGTGGCTGCACAAGAAATTAGGAGATCAAGCCCCTATGATAAGGTCCTTACCCCTTGCTGTCCACTGCGGACCAGATCGCCCAGGCATCCGAGCCGTCTCGATGCCCATACGCCTTCCCTGATACCCAAAGTCGTTGCTGGAAGCGACTCGCAGCCATCTATCTATTATCATCTCTCATCAATAACATCAACATCAAGCAAGACTTACAAAGAGAGCCTTTCGAGCAGCGTCGCCAACATCCAACCTTTCCTCCACTCCTCTCGCCAGAGCCTCAACACCCTCGAAGCCAGCATCAATAAGACAGTCGGTACCGAGGTTACGGGAATTCGCACCTCCCTGCAGGATAGCTCCACTGAGATCCATCACGTTTCGTCGCAGATGAGCTCCTACCTCTCGCAGATTAAGTATACAGCCAAGCCCGAAACGACCGTCGACATGGCTCCGCAAGTATCCTGGCTGAGTAGGTCCCTCGATAGCATCGTCGCCTCTCTGGACGACGCGCAGGCGTCGGTGGACCACGCGCTATTGTGCACCACGTAGTACACGTACCGTGTGCTAGACGTGGGGCAGGAGGTTGAGGCCAAGAGCAAGCAGCTAAACGATTACCAGTCGCAGGCCAAGGGAGTGGCGAGCAGGGCGGAGAGCCGGCTGACCTTTAGCAAGGAGATGCTCAAGCAGACGCAGGCGAAGGTGGGCGCCGAGGAGGAGATCTGGACTAAGACGCGTGAGATGAATGAGAAGAGGAGTAAGAAGACGCAGCTGGTATCGCAGGGTGAGTTGAACCACCTCACTGCTCCACCAATGCTAGGAGCTAACTCATAAATCTAGTTATAAGAGGTTCGCGACTTAATTTCATTGCGAACTTAGAGGCTGGAGAGATTGGAGAACATTCGAAACGCTGAAGCAGTTTGCTTGCCAGCTTTAGTAGAAGTGTCAAGAAGTCGAGTCAGTATGAAGACGATGTTCGAGTGCATAGCTGTCAGCCTGTGTTCAATACTAGCGACTAGTTTATAAGAAAGGTTGCGAATAAGACGATGAGGCAGCTCCCTTGTTGGGGTTTAAGCTCTTAAGAAACCTTAATACTAACAGTGATCCTAAAGTGATCACTGACCCAAACATCATCCAGCCCGACTTTAGTTTTCAGCTCTATCCTAAGGCAGCCCAATTTTCTGGTAGTGTCCCGAGTTTCATTAACTATAAATGTCTCAATCGACCCCGTGTAGAGAAACTTGTACAGCCGTTTTCGGGGTGTGGACCTGTCGGATTGATAGCCCCCCGTATGACCTCTGGCCTGACTATATGTGATATCTTTCTGGAATGACTTTAGGGCCGGCGGTGTCAGTGCCGACTCATCCTTGTTACTAATAAGGCATTGCCTACTATGGAAGGAGCAATCCCAAGATGGTTTTGGGCTAGATGTTTGATTGACATAACCGGACCATACCACTATGCAGCGAGATATATGGCGCCTCCGATTACCACGCGGGACATTGTTGTACTTTGGACAAGAGCCATTCCCAAGCAGTAGATTTCTCAATGTATCCCGGTTATATCCATTAAGAGTTTTTTTTTTTTCCGTATTAATGAGAGTCATGAGTTACTTAGTAAGTGTTTGTAGTTGATTGATGAAGAGCAGTGGTCGATTGACGAGGAAGATTAGGAGATTGATGAGGAGATTGGTCTTAACAGTGGGCGACTTTGAGGTACTATTATGCCAATCAGAAGCCGTATTATCGAGTTCCGGAATCCCCAAAAGGAGTAGCGCATCGCTCTGTCAAATACCTGTCGTCGTCGGGATCATGCATTAGACACACTAAAACTGGGATTAAGGAGTTCGGTAAAAACGAAAACGGAATAGCACAATTTATTTCACCTCATACTGTGTGGAAGGGTCTACCCCAAGCTCTAGATGGTCTCTTAAAGGGGAGATGTATTTTAGCCCGCCTTGAGATCCACTCCCTAGGATCTAATATGCCATTATGCCGATGGCTGTATATCGAACGCCCTAGGGACTGTTTCAGTTTCGCATGTCTTTGATCTGTTTCATTTTGTTGCCTAGGAATTGGATTAACATACACTTGGAGCTGGTGAAAGACTGTTATGTAATTTGCCACTATAGCAGAAAACATTTTCCCACTGGAGCCTAATCACGTCTTCCACCTTGCACCTTTGCCTACGATTTCTACCTACCATGAAGCTATGGACAATATTGCTAGATGGTTTGAGGATGGTGTGGATCGAGTGTCGATAGCGGATGTCCTCGTTCCAGCCATCTCAAAGCCGCTAGGCTAAGGTCATCAATCGTGACCTGGACCTTCTCCCAAAACCGATCGAGGTACTCGGTGCGAAGGATGTTGAAAGAGCACTCAATAACACGGCGGCGTGCGATGCAAGAGGCATAGGCGAAGCCCTAGTAGGTCGGGAGAAAGACGCAATCCAGGAAGGGTATAGCGCTAATATTACGGTTATAGCTCTTGTGACAGTTGGTGTAGGGTGCAAGAGCACTTTGGCCTCTTGAGTATGCGAGAAAGGCATTGATAGCGTCTACCTTAAGAGGCATAGGGCTATTAGCAGCCTGTCTAACATACTAGGAGCGGTCTCATTGCACGATCCACGAGCATTGGATGTCTCTTGCGCCCCAGCTTTGAAATAGGACCTTCTCGTCAATATGATCTTGCACCTGAATCCTCCTATTGTATCGAGCAGCGAGCCCCATCTTACTGCGATGAGTTGATCTTTCGGCTATGTGCCAGTTGGAATTTTGAAACGTTCCTCTTGGAGTTCACGAAAACCAGCGATTTTCGGCCTCGTTCGATGAAGAAGCCAACTTCTATATTAGTGCAGCACAGATCTACACTCTCAGCCCAGCCTGCGTCAAGTATTCGCTGTTCAAAAAGGGGCCGAAGAGTGATCTGTATCATTTCAAGGCGCCATAGAGATTAGTCAATGAGACTGCATTCTCACCAGGATGGTGTACTACAGATTCACAGGATGCACAACATAGTGAATCGGTAAAATAAGGCCATGCTTCGACATAACCACAATATCTCCTTTATTGCCACGCAGCGCAAGACCATAGCCCTTGTCTCTTATATTATGGATTACGCGACTAAGGTAGAGCGCCCGGTGTGGGAGCACTCAGCCGCGGCGGCAGAACTCTTCGCTATCAAAAATGGAGTGGAAATGGCCGACGGCGGGGGGCTTAGTGAGGACTACGATGCTGGTGAAGATGGTAGTTGGAACAAGACGAGACAGTTTTTGATGAAGGTGGCGAATCACGGAACGGCCGTTATCGCAGGTCGTAGTCGTCGCGGACCTGCTAGAATAACCAACTAAATTGATGAATAGCAGTGCTTGGGCATGTGTGAACGTGTTATTGGTCTACTGGCATAGCTTCCGATAATGGCAGCATCTCTAACAAGAAAGTGGCGCAATATGTCACAGACTGTTCTGTGGACGAGTCAATACTTGTTAAGGAAGCAGGCTAAAGAATTATCCCTGAGAGTGCTGTTTTCATCTTGAACCCTGTTTGGAGTATTCCTGCCTGCGAAGGGCGGATATTATGAATCCCTAGGAACGAGTGACGGGGTTCCCACCTACCATACAAATTTAGAGAGCGCCAATCGTTGGCACCCCCCCCCCCCCCCCCCCAAGAGTTACTTGTCCCAAGCCTTAATCGTCGTCTAGGGCCCTGCACTTATAATAAAAGAGTAGGGCTGCGATTGATGCAGAAGTGGAAATGCGGCACACTCCCATTGTACATGCTTTAGTAGATATAGAATCGAAATAGACGCACCAAAATCTGACCATATCTGAATATCCCAGTCTACGCTAACCATTGACTTCGCTAACTGACCATCCATTTAGTCGGAGCTTTAAGAAACGACCTAGTTCAGTAGAACCATCCTCCCGAACACCATGTTCTTCTAGGTCCCGTAGTAATCTATCGATATATTCCCCCGCAGCAGAGAGGTGGAGAATGTGAGCAATAGCGCTATGTATCGCGAGTAGCCGAGGCGACGGAGGATCTATAGTTCGCGATTCAGTAAGATAGAGCGTTCGAGTGACAGGGAGTAGGTCCTTTAAAATCCGCGGCGGGAGAAAGGTATCGATGCGATAGGTATGCGGTTGTTGGTCAACGGGCTCGAAAAAGATTTGGAATTCGCCGAACCAGCGATGCAGCCTATGAGTAAGGGTCATAGCATTACGAGGTCGATCGATTTCAGTTCCTTCCACTAGGAATGCGACCCCACTGTCGAACATATTGAGAATCGCCAGTGCCGCTTCCTTAGAAGGGTCCTAAAAGAATGATCATTACTACCGAGGATACTTTATGAAGTGAAAGCTCATACCAATTCTTTACTTGCATTGACCTGAGTGAGTGAATGTGGCAGGATATGTGCCACCTCGAGTGAGTCGAAGGGCTCCTCTTCCGTAAGAGGGGTTCCATCGTCGTCTCGAGCTACACCACCATGTCTACGCGCATCATCCATGCGCCTGAGCGCCTCAGTCTCGTCAAACCAGCGTGATATGATGCAACGATGGCGATCACGGAATAGACAGGCGCCCCGAAGAGCTGATACACGTTCTTGGGTTCCAAGATAATTTTGCCCTTCTCCTCCTTGCGCTCTTTGGACTGCCGAGTGGGATACGGGGGACGGTTGGGGAGTCTTCCTAGTAGATGCCTTTACTATGAAAGCGATGGTTAGGGATCATCAGATGAAGATGGTGAGAGCATACATGGCAAGAAGAAGTTTTCGAACAAATACTCGGCAAATTTGAATAAGGAATCGCGGAGTTTGGCCTGTCGGTCTGCGTCACCTAAGTCGATATCCTTATCCCCATCAATTGGAAGATCCGCGGACTCAAAGAATGCACGTAGGAAGTTGCCCTTAGATTCCTCAGAGCGCGCATACTCGTAAGTAAGGCGGACAAGTTTCACTTGGTCGTATCCCTTGCTGCTGGCATCGGGAACATCGAAGTGGTTGACTAACTGATTGAACCGGCGACTAGCTGAGAGGTGTTGAGCCGGGGTTAAGGGTGACCGTGTGGAGAAATCGATTATCCCTTCGAGGGATGATTGATGACGATGAAGAGCTGCTGCGGGCTGCATCGCGATAAGGTCATGAAGTCGTGTCCGCGATAGCGCAAATACTTTGTGAAGAAGTTTTGTAGATGAAGTGTCTAACTTTCGATGAGACGCGGGGTTGTGATGTTTTCAGCAGGCGGTGAGAGCGATAAGACGGCAGAATCACGTTTATCGCGGGAGGTCCAGGGGCCCTCTTAGCGGCAAACCACGCAACACAGCCGCGCTTATCAGTTATGCAAATATTAGGGGAGCAGAGGTCCATGAATGGAGTTTATTTAGCTGCAAGTTATGATTAGAGCAGATATAATAGTCCTTTTTTGATTTTTCCTACACTTCTTTACGCGTTGGTCTTCGTATTTGAATGCGTCCTAGTCCGCGTATTTAGAATCAGGGCCAAGCGGTTTTTTCCATCGCATGATTTAATCTTGCATCAGCTCCTGCAATAAAGCTTCATCCTATAACAGCCTGTCCCGTGATTCTGACGAGGGCTTATCTCACCATTTTGCTATATCGTGCGGCTCACTAACGTAGTCAGGGAACGAACAATCTGGTTGCTTATCCTTAAACCGTATTTTCCAGACTCTAAAGCGATCCCAGAACTCATCGATTAGTCCTTAGAGAGTCCCATCCCATCGACCTACAAACAACCTTCGCCCCTCTATTGCCATGCCGATGCAGCGATGATATCGAGCTGTCGATTCCTCAATAGCTCTGGCTAGCCAGTGTGTTGTAGCCACAGAGTCAACTCGTTCTGCTTAGTGGCCTCAGCGTGGCCGGTTCGAGTACTTTCGAACAGCATTTCCACAATAATTGATCGTTTTATTAGGACTGGCTGGATGCGGTGGAGCATAACCGGAGATGATAACAGTGGAACTTCCTAAGTTCCCAAGCCAGCAAACCCACACAATCGCAATCTATAGACACGCATAGCACGCGTCCTGCGCACATTAACTATTCTAGAAAGTTAAACTGAAATCGATGTAAACCATAGCCTCCAGCTGCTATGCCGAAGTTGTCAAGACTCATGTAAGGTAAATGAAGGTATGCAAGGCAGCCAGCCAACCAGAAGGCGCTTGGGCGTCCATATTGAGAGTTCCCTTTTTTAGGTGAAAGGGAATTACAGGGGTACCGTACCAATCATGGTGCGTAAAATCTACGTTAGTGACGTTCGAATATACGACAGGGAGCGTAGTAATTAAGGCTCTTCACGGTCGGAGGCAAAATGCCGTTTGGATGGGGCAATCATTTCCTGAATCATCACGTTACGAGTGGTAAGGCTTACTACGCCCAACTGCATACAAATGGCTCAGCCTGGTGGCTACGTGGTTAGGTTGACTGCCTGCGCCTCCTTCTGAAATGGTCAGTACCAGATAAACTCTGGCCCTAGGCGCCTAGGAACAATTCCCATCATGACAGCTTCTAACAATTATAATTCAACACGTCGAGCCTCTGATTATCAGTAACAACTTCCGTTCGCCATCAGAAAGTGAGTAACCATCACTTCATCATCAGCAGGGATGGAAACGTGCCACTATCCCCCGCTACCTCCCCGCAATATTAGGCTGCTTCACCTCCACACTGGATCTGGTGACGACGAACTTATTGCGGAACTGAGAACGTTGCCGCTAGAAACTGCTGTCATTGTCGAATTTGCTGCTCTTTCATACGCTTGGGGTAATCCCCTTCCGCGAAAGAGAATCACCTGCTCTAGGCGTGCGGTCGATATTGGCTAAGTCTGCATAATGCCTTAGTCAACATGAGATCCCGACAATACCGACGCTTCATCTTAGCAGACGCGTTGTGTATCAACTAGAACGAAACATCTGAGCTTGCTTCCCAGGTTCACCTTATGGGCGAGATTTATTCAGAAGCGGCTACAACCATAATATGGCTCGGCGGGGAATCGGACAGCGTTAGGCGAGCATTTGAGTTCCATCGCAAGTTCAATTTCGTATATTCTCGCAAATCTACGAGTCTGCCGGTCGGTGATATCAGAACGCCACATAAACCTGAAGTTGAACTTATTCCTACTGGCTTTGCTCCTGGCCCTCCGTCTTCGGCTTGGGACATTGGGACTCTCCTTTAACAAAGTTGGTTCTCTCGCAAATGGATCCTGCAGGAACTGGCCAAATCTCCTAGTCCAGTACTTGTGGCTGGCACAAAAAGACTCCATTGGACGATCTTAGCCTCCTGGCTTAGTTATGTCATGGATTATCCCCGGACTTGCTGGCCGCTTGTCCTCGGGGAGCTGATGGTAGCCCCGAGAGCGATAGCGACTCCCAACTGTTCTGACCTCGAACTATTGGTCGATTATAGCATTCCAGGCACCGATCTATACTGGCGATTTGCTAGATTTTGCATCCGGAATAGCAGGAGCCTCACAATAATATGGTCTTTCACTAACGGCATTTCGCCAGACCACCACGGTGCACTAGGGTCTTGGATGCTCAACATTAAGCACGCATCCAGAGTCCCCGTGCAGTTTGTTCTGAGCTTGGTGTATTAAACTGGGCCACTTTACATGCAGCAGGTGACTCCTCGCTGCAAGCCTCGTTCGATGAACAAGCCGGCTATCTGAGCATCCGTGGCAAGATTGATAATGTCATCAACTCGATGGGAATGATGCCCAACATTAAACTTAACCAAATTACCTAACTCAAGGTTATTCATGACAGAATCCTTGAGGAAATACGCCTTGCAAGTCCACCACTGGCTGAAGGACTGTGAATCTGTCATGAAAGTTTATAATGATGCCAATCACCCAGCAAATAACGGTGAGAAGGAGTTCATTAGCGGCATTTTATCCACTTTAGTCATGAACTTCCACAGGAGGCATCGGAAAGCTTTCGACGATACTGCGCGTTCAGCGAAGCCAAACCCTCTACTGACGTGCAAGAGGAATTTTAGGTAAGATTTGCAAGTTGTCTCTTTTTCAAGATATAGATGGTATCTTAGTCGAGAATATGTGCCGACGATTGAGCGCTTCTAAGAAAGGGTACGTAGGATGGGTGCCGAAACGCGCTAATGTAGAAGACGTTGTCTGGGTTTTTGATGGAATGAGCATACCGCATGTCTTGTGTTTGGGCACACTAAGCAGAGCGAGACAATAGCTCTTCGACGCATGCTCGAAGGAAGCCGAGCACTTCTGAGCCAGGTGGGCCTAGGGAATGTGGCAAAGAGTCACCAAAGCTTTGGGCGACATAAAGACCCAAGTCTGTAAACAAATATGACGGATATACGAAACCTCTTCTCCAAGAAAGATGTTGGGATTGTGATGGGGATTCCTGTCCTGTTCGAGTCGGCGTTCCATAATATATTGTCAGTATTTCCTTATACATTGTGCTTGCGCTTTGTTGATAAGTAAGGGGCCGGGGGTACAGCTTTCTTACTTCTCTACTACCCCCTAACGGGACTGGGATATCTGTTGTGGTGAGTAGCCACGTACCCTCTCCGCTGCACAAAGCTTCGTGGAGCACGGGATGGTGTACCATCATGTTCCAGCCAGCCTCGTCCTGCACTGCATTCTGGCGCTTTTTTTGCCTCCGAGCCCAGACGCCACCCATCCCGTCGATGGCGTGGAACCTAGTTGGGTCCGTGTCTGTATATCGCCGTACGTCCACTCCTCAACGGCAGAAAATTCACTAAACTCCTGATGTCGAATATGCTTCTCAATCTCAGCGCCCAGCTCCTCCGAGAGAATGCGCACGCCGTTGCTGCACCTGTCTATATCCGCCAGGAGCCGCCGGAGCGAAACCTGCATCGAATCGTGGTTGATGACATGGCACGTGTCTCGATTCTGTCGAGATTGATCTCTAGCGCGGCGATCTGCTTTGACGGCGAGGATCGACCGGAAGCATTGGATTGCGACGAGGGTGATTCCCAAGACAAGGAACAAGTACATACATGATGACAAGTCAGAGGACCTGTTAGATTGGATTATGTACACATTATCTCCAGAGTGTTCATGTGACCACCTTGGTGGTCAACAGACACCCTACCGAACCTTTGCCGGCTGTAGCCTGAACAGGAAGGTGGTCAAGGAAGGAGATGTCCCCTGAACACCACAAAGATAGCCCAGGGAGACAACACAAGTCATCTGAGTGCCACGCTAGCTTTCTGATATAAGAAACCACCCGGACGCAGCCTCAATGTGGTAACCCTGACCCCGTACGCACTCCCTACCTCTCTCTATCGCAACATAATAAGAGAGGCCATGTGATTAACGACCTATGACTAGTTTCAGATACAAAAACCCGCCCTTATTCCTAGTTCAACGGATGCCCTGATGACTGAGGGCTGAGTCAACGGCGTCCCCGGCATGGCCTGAAGCCCAATCTTTTGCTGAGCCCAATCGACGCTCGGTTGGTGATTGGGCTTATTGATGTTGCTTGGCGTGGTCTCTCAAAGGCAGGACGTGATTGGGCTTATCCCTGCATCCCGGGCGCTTACAACATCAATCCTAGTGCACCAAGCTTGAAGCCCCACGCAATTACCAGCCAATTCGTCGACGAAGCGCCGTGGCTAATTGTGAGTGATTGACCCCAACTTATGCCCGACAACTTTCGATTCTTGCTCTTGCATCCGTGATTCCTCAAAACTGAACATCGAGAAACGCTTCTCGCAACCGAAGCACGCCACAGTTCATTCCCGCACCGTCGAAAGCCGGGGTGATGCTATCCAGATGCACTGTCGATCCTGCCGGCGATATGGTGCTCGTTGCCGCGTACGACCCTCAAACAGATGCATCTGCCAAGACATCGGAGCCCCCAGGAGCAGGGCCTTCGCCCAAGACTGACTCCGATGATGCTCCTTCCAAGCCTGAGAACAGAGAGATACTGGTCTCCTCCAGGATCCTTTCGACTGCATCACCCGTGTTCCAAGCCATGCTCGATGGGAGGTTTCGCGAGGGCGTCCAATTGTCAGACGCCAAGACATCGCCCGACCAGGAACCATTTCGGCTGTCGCTTCCCGACGACGACTTTGCAGCAATGCTGCTTCTTTGCAAAGTGCTGCATTTCAAAGTCAGTGACATCGCCGCCCGACCGAGCTCCGACTTGCTCCTCGCCTTGGCCGGCATATGCGACAAGTACCACTGCACTCAGACACTCAGATACTCCGGCGCCTTGTGGGTTAGAAACTGGCTGCTTCACCTGGACACTTTAAGCCGAGCGCCAATTGAAGACATTTGTTGCCTTCTGATCTTCGCATACATCACAGATCTGCCGTATGAGTTCTGCGAGGTGGCATGGAGGCTTCTTCTTCATCACAAAGGGCCTCTTGCAGGAGAGCAGACCCAGGCGGTCCAGCTGATTGATCATCCTCTTCTGCACCAGAATGTCGGGAGTAAGAATTCAAATCTCGAGATGCAACCTAAGGCGTTTACTAACCTTGACGTGCAGGTTACTTGGACAGGAAGCGATTTCTGTTCTGCGAGGCCTATCATCGCGCAATAACGGGGCCGTGGACAATGTGGAAGTGGGAAAGTCTCACCTCAGGATGCCACCGGGCAAGAGACGTCATTGCAAGCTATACCGAAACGCTTAGAAAAGCGGGTGTTGTGCCTTATGAGCTTGACTTGAGGGATCATCGACTAGGATTCCTACTCAGGGCTGCTTCTGGGTTGCCCTATCTCGCGGTGAGGAATTGCACGTCAGGGTTTAGATGTACCTGTTCGGGAGATAAAACAGACAGCTTGACAAGGAATTTGAATGCGCTGTCTGTGAAAATTCCCAAGCAGAAGGGATGGTTTGGATGCTTGGACTGTCTTAAGAGGGGAGACATGTCGAGCAAGGACAGGGAATGCCGGATAGAGCATGGAGATATCTCCAACCTCTTGGCTTAGCTGGTTTTGATGAGAAGGATAGGTATGCGGTGATGTGTGTTTATAGGCGCCGCTTTGCTTCGTTTCATGTTCTTGTACGCGTAAGGCGAGTAAAAGAAGCTTCAGAAACTCGAGTTATTCTGCCGTCGGGGCAAAGGTTAGGTCTCCAGCTACATGGATGGTACATCAGGGCCAACCCAGACGAAGTAGTTCCTCACCACTGGTTTTTAACCGTGCTATTTGACCCAAAACAATACCCTTGATCTCTTCTTTAACATGAGCTCCTGAGCGGCTTGAATGTCGACTGGGCCTGCAAACCTGGGTTGGGCAGCTTTGAGTGACTCGTTCCCTGATTCTCCGTTGGCTGCGTCAAGGCCGAGCCCGACGGCGGCGGCCCATCGTCGAGTCGAAGCTGGACAATGTTGAGACGAAGTTCGTAGAGTTGAAGGTCGTCGTCCAAGCCTCGAGCTGTCAGGAGTTCTAAGGCTTATCGTCTGCCACTCTAAGGATGTTCGAGGAACGCGGTCCTTCAGGGGCAACCGCCGGCAGAGCTGGAGTCCCTAGTCCGCGTTCTTGGCTGCTCATCGATCTTCATGACGTTCTCAGCGGCAGACCTTCACATGCGTGTCTTTTACTTCGACCACTAGATGCTTAAAGATATATGGTTGGGATAGGATTTAGTCTTGGCTCTTGAGATGATAATAATTAGTTCTACTCTGGATTAGCTACTAAAACTGTGCGAGTTTTAAGTCCTTACTTAATATCGTTAAGCTTAACTTTAGATTGAAATAAATCATTGGCTAAGGGAGAGTTGAACATTACCCTAAACTGCTACATATAGCTGGGTTAATTAAGAGGACCCCATGCAAGATTTGCAGCTGTTGCCCAAAGGACTTTATCCGCTCTACAAGAAGCTTCTCGACACAGCTCTTGAACAAAATGGGGCTGGAGCCGACATAATACAACCCGATGGTCGCAAATTCCTCTGCTACGAGGCGGAAGCTAAGCAACCGGACTGCAGATGGACCGACTGCAAAGAAGAGTGCAATTTGGACTCGGAGAACCAGCTGACGTGGAAGAACGGCAACTGCAGTGGCGACAATAGGAAGAAGTTCCGTTGCAGCAAAGACTCAGCATCATTGACCAGAAGCTGACTTGCCCAACATGGACGCCAAGCTCGAGGTCTATGCTGAGATGAGACTGGATCTCAACGTCAACTACGGCTTAACCCTAATCGCTAAGCTCGGGGCCACTATGGTATCGAACTCTCCGACTCGTACCTCTACTACGGCACCGACGGCGAGGTGAAAGCCAAGCTCGTCGTCGACACCGCAGTGACAGCCGCCTTTGACACCGGTGACATCCTCATATTCTCAGCCAACACCTTTGACACAGCAAGCACAGTGCCAAGCATCGTGACCAACTTCAAGCTCTTTGGCCGGCTGAAAGGGGAGGCCACCCTCGGCGTCAAATTCGAGAGTAAAGTCAAGCTCGCAGAGTGGAACATCGACCAAACCTCCCTGTCATCGATGAGGACTGGGAACCCGATGTTTTCGAGTCTGCCAGTAATTCTGGCTCGTAACCCCTGGAGCTGGAGTTTGAGTATGGCGTTTCCCTAAGTGGGCATCTATCCGCCCACGTCAAGCCTACCATCACATTCGGCATCAACTGTAGTGATAAGTTTGTCTCTCTTGACCCCCGCGCTGTGAATCTTATCGCCGACGGACATGTTACGTTCCATGCCGAAGCGAAAACAGGTAGCAGTAGGAGCAGCTTCTGCTAAGGCATCGAGACTGGGGCCGACCTCTATGCCACCATCGAGGCGCCTGACATGTTCTCGTGGGCACTTCCTAAGTCTCCATTTATGATCGATCATACCCATCGATGGGATAACAATCTTTTCAAGTGATGTTGACTTGGACGAGATTCCCACGTGCAACGCGTGCAAAGCCGCTGGTGACGCCACTCTACGGAAAAGGGACGAGGAGACTCGCTGGGTCGACCCGTATAATTCTGATGAGACGTCATGTAGTGCCTAATCCTCTGCCCGCCGTGATGATCTTGGGGGCAATGCTCTTGAGCCGCGTAACTATAAGGACCTCATGAGATGGCAACACAATGGGATGGTGGAAAGCTTGGAGTTTCCGACGTATCCAATCTGTTCAGTGGCCCCTTCAGGAGTTCAACGTTGGTTTAGGTATCCGGCAAAGCAGGCCGACAAGTGCGGGCCCAGGTTAAACAAGCTGAAGAAGAATGAAGTAATCACAGGACACTTCGTCAGTAAGTTTAAATCTCACCAGCCCGCGGTCGCAGTTGAGAAAAGATGCTAACTAGCGGGCACGATGTAAGCTGAGCATGTGTATGAAGCACAGCTTCTTACACGCTTTTTCGGATGGCTGATAGGTAGCACCCTCCCCGCTGGATATACAAACCCCACCCATGCCTAGGTGTCAGAGGTCCTACTCGGATACTACACCATTACGATGACAAAAAGAGTATTTAAGCACAGTAGCTGGGGCCAAGAACGATTGTGGGACGAGATGGCCTATGGCCTTGGGAGTGACCACGAGCCCCTTCTCTTGGCCCTGGCTGACAGAGGGATGAATGGAAGAAAGAAGACTTTTTTCTCCAGAGACTCTGTTTCTGCCAGCAACGAGGGAACTCACGAAGCAACACGCCGATCGCAACGTAACGTAGGTTTTGACTCTTAACGCCTTACTGGCAACGATGATACTGGCAAGCTTGAAAGGCCTGATCGAACATCAAGTCAACTTAGGGCCGGCTTACGTGACCTCCTCTACTGCTTCTAGATTGATTCTATTCTGACTGACATCGAGTCTGATGCTGCCACTGGGTCCAAGCGACTACGGCCAACTATGAGGCGGCGTTCGGGGGTGAGCCAGCGGGTAAGAAGTGGCTAGACAACGTGCTGAACACGGGAGGATATATTCCGGAGGCGAACCTCAAGTTTCCTAGGCATTGTCTAGGCATCCCAATAAGAACTCCTCAAACCCCAAGGGTTTGGACACAGATTAACTTTAAAGACTTATGGGACGCGAACATCGGCGCTGCTAGGCCATCCTAAGAAGCTTATCTTCGCATAGATGAAGGCGGGGAGATTATATTAGGTATATATTATCTTAACAGTGGTTGCACTTGGTGATTACCTCTGCATGAATAAAATAGGGCGATATTCATTCGTGGCGCTCAACTCAACGATTCGTCGTACTCCATTCCACCTTCTGAATCATCCGTCGCAGACAAGTCAATTTAATTCCTTCAACGTCACCAAGACTCCCAGCCCAGATTCCGTAGCGTCACACGTGGCTATATGAGCTGCCTCCTCTCAATGCGTATTTTTCAAGGGGGATCGGATCAAACTTAACGAGGTCGACCTGATGATCCTGATTGCCACTCCACCGAACATCTGCATCCGGATACATAAACAGCCATCCATGGTAGTTGATAAAGTAGCAGTCCTCATCGTCTTTCGGCCAGACCAAACCAGGAAGTCGTTCACCCGTAGAGCCATCTTGGGACTCACCATTAGATGACTCTCCAACCGAATCATTAGCTATACTATATATTATATATAAATATAAAGGAATATTACTTATATAAACTTTAGTTAAGGATAATAAGGTTCTCTTATAAAGACTCTTCCTTATATAATTTAATAGAGTTATCTTAAGTCTTATCTTTTTCTATTATAGGCCTAGGGCTATATTATAGATTCTAGCTCTACTAAAACCTAGTGCGTAAGCAAGCTTAGAGGCCCTAGCTCCTAAGCTAAAGAGGAGCTAAGACCTTAACCCTATTTAGCTATATACCTATAGCAACCTCTCTTCTTTCTCTCCTTCTATTCTTTAGCTTTAGATAGATAATCTTATAGTAACAGCCTATTAAAAAAACTCCTATCCATACTATTACATTTTGTAATTTAATTGGATTTCTAATGGTTTTTAATCTCTTTAGTAACCCTTACTAAGATTAAGTAGAACTTTAGATAGTATTATCTTACTTAAGGTAATAGCGGACCGCTTATCCTCTATCTCTTTCAAAACTAGCTTACGATATTTAGTATCCTTATCTTTAGTTTGAGGGGGGCGTACACTATGCAAAGATCCCTCATCAGTCTTAGCTAAGGTACATTCCCATCCCCAGCCGACTAAGCGCTTTGGCTGGTATAGCATGCAGACCTATAGTAGGTGCATTGATGGTTAGGCGATGTTCTTACAGTATCGTGAGATGTTGGACTTCGAGCAAATTCCGAGATAAATTTTGCAAGAAACTCGCTCCTCCTTAGGGTTGTTAGGATCCCTTCTCAGTAGACCGTGCCTCTCACGCTCATGCTTGCGCACATTCACAACCCATATGTGATAGACCTGGCAATTGCTAGGGTCTCCTTCTTTTATGGGCTCAGCCTTCATGTGACGAGGGCGTTGACGAGGGCGTTGACTTTGGTGATGTGCCAGCAGTGCTATAACTCTCAGTGTCGAGTTACCATCCCTAGCCCTTGATGTCTTTGAGAGGGCTAAGTTATGGTTGATAGAGGCTGCATAATTAACCCCAGGGTTATGTACGGCGCACGATACATCAGCTGCCAAGCTACTTTCGCCCACCATTGAAGTATTGCCGGTTATTTTGTGTACAAAGGTCTGTGTGAGATAATGCCCAAAACTGCGGTACCATTGTGCTTAACGGCAATTGTGGATACGGTACGAACAATATGCTCGAGCACAGTTAAAGGGATAAGACCTCGTTCCTCGCTTGTAAGCTATAACGGCAGTGTGTTTAGCCACGGTTGGCGGCACTGTCCCCAATTGAGGCTGGGAATGGCGCGGCTTGCTCGCGTTGCAAGCATGCTTCCCTCCTAAGACTCGCAGGTTCAAAAATACAGGGGTTCGTTAGCGCAGGACGAAACTTGCATACTTCAAAATACAGGGATTCTTTAGCGCATTTCTAGATTTGGGAAGGACGGATGTGCGATACATTATGTAGGACGAGACGTACATACTTCAAAGTACAGGGTTTCTTTAGCGCATTACTGGATTTAGGAAGGACCGAGACCAGGGAGCCTACACTCAGCATTGATCAGCAATGGGCTGTTGGCCTGGGTGCGGAAGGGCAACTGACTCATGTTTGGATTCTAAAATCATCTCTATGGCATAGGGCAAGCAAAAAATTAGTACATTTCCCTGCCAGGCCGCCGCTACTTCGCGGTGAATAAGTGTGGCCGCCCTATCGGCTATAGCCTCTCGAGTTTCGACGTTTGGGTTGTTGCGGATAGACGCACTGAGCATATAGTTGTTTCCTACACAATCAGATCCAGATCAGAGTTTCTGCCAGGTTGACTTACTTGCATATACGTCATAAAGCCTGAGACCGATTGGCCCCAGATGGCACACCATCCTATTGAGCACGAGAACACCCCTTTCCCACTGCATTCTCTTCACTTCCTCGGACTCATCAAGATGCTGAACAAGCTCCGTCTCTCGCTGAACAATACTAAGACATGAAGCTATGACGCGCAGTGTCCATTGCAGGGGCCCAATCCAGGATGTCAATTGCAGGGGCACAATCCAAGACATCCATTGCAGGGGTCCAATCAAGGATGCCCAAACGTTTGGAGGATCAGGTATACCGAGGTAAGCAGCAAAGGTGAACATCTCTTCGGAAGTTTGGAGCAACACATTTGCCATACGAGTCCCGCCTTGGACAATCTGGATCTGAATCCCACCTTTGACAATTTGGAGTGGCGCTGCTGCGATCAACTCCCGCCGCTCTAATGATTTCAATCCTTTCACGGCCTGCTTGCGTAAAGTCGTTGCCACGTTCTCCACGTTTTCTACATCGTGCCTTTGTTGGGTTTCTTTCTTGGCTTGACGGTGGACTCGGGAACGGACTTGCGCTGTCGCTTGGTAGCTCTTTCGTTGTAATTTTCTGGTTGGAATGGCCGTTGGTTTTCCAGGTCTACCGGCTTCGGAGACGCCACAGTTGTCCGGCTGTACATAATGCTAATATACTTATAGAGCCGAATAGGGGAGAGTGACACGTGAGGCTGGAGGCCGCAGCTAAAGCCACGGCCTGGTACATATAAAACCACGTATACTCAGTAGTAGCTGGAAGTTAGGCCCCTGTGGACCAATCTTCAAAATGTGTTCACGGGGTGTTGGCACTGGGCTATGACGGCAGCAAGGATTGTGAGCGTGTGCTTTGGGCGGTCCAGATCTTCCGTAGTGGAGAGTATGGACGATGCCATGAGTAGTACGAGCGATAGCGGAGAGCGTAGGTGTCCGTCGTGGGAGGAGACTGTGTGAAGTCGCCGTGTTAAGGATGATCGATGGAGGGGGAATATGCTGCCGAAGTTGTTTCCCCTAACCCACTACTTGTCCCTTCCCTATCACCCTATGTTCGGACATGGTCCACAGTTCCGCCTTAGATACTAGGCATCAAGCGATAACGGCGATCTCATTTGGGCTGTTTGTTAAAACGAACTCTATAAGGATAATATAAACCTCTACAAGAGAAGTATAGTGCGTTTCTTAAGCTAAGACTAGGGGCAGAGATATATAGACTCTAATTGGCTAAAAAAGAGAAGTGCGGCACACTTCTAGTATGCATGCTTAAGTAGAATAACTTAGGTTGGACTGACTTATTAACTGCTAAATTAGGGGTTTCCCTCCTTCTATGCATACTGCGGTGTTAAGCTGACGTGATGACCGCGGAATTGCTCGCTGGCCGACCATCACGCATCAAGAATGCGCCTTGTACTCCAGACCAGTGAAAGATGCAATTAATAGAGAGATGGCGTGTCTTTGGTAGCGCGCACTCAGCGCAGGTGAAAAAGAGGATGGTAGTAAGCTCTGCTTCAAATGCCACAGATCTGATGTAAGCGTTCTACTCTCTGGAGGAGCATACCAAGCCTTCGCGGTAGCACCGGTTTTGCTTGCGTCTGCTATGCTTGAATGATTGCGACCATACATCGGGATGAGGGGACGACGGTGCAAGCATTGGGCGAAAGATAGTGGGTTTTTCCCCCCCCTAAATGCTCGCATTACATGACCCAATCCCATCGTGCCAACATTTCTTCTTCGGCAGGCAGGTAAAATGGGTACGGATAACATTCGGAATGCATGGTTACGTAGTATCTGGTTGCGGCATCCATGTCTCAAATACCGCTGAGTTGTACACATAGACAGGTCTCATTAAAGTGGCTATAGCCGATAAGAGCGACACACCACTTGCCATATCCGTTGAAATCTAGGTAGTGACTGTACACCCTTCATGTTGTCATGTGTCGCGCCGTGACTCCCGTAAACTGTGATGGGCCCTTCAAAGAACGAATAAACTCGGCCCGTCATTTCTCTCTCCGCTACCTTGGCCACAAGGCTAGCTCTTCACTCCCCGCTCTCGCCTCCATTCCATTTGTCGGACCTCTCGCACTCTTTGGTCTGGCAATCCGACTCCATTTCGGCTCCCTCCCATGTAGCGTTCTCCGGCCAGGCATCCGTCCTCGTATTGAGGTGGATCTCGCCGGAGCTGCTTTGTAAAATGTATACACACCTGCCGCAGCAGACCGAGTTAGCTCTAGTACCAGGCCAGGTCGACCGGACGCAGCCAGTTGCAGGGGAGGGTATACATGATTATCTCTAGAGTTTCCAGACTAATATATCTCGGGATTGTTTTAGATGCAGCGCCACGGGAAAGCCCGTTTCGTGATCGAGCACAATAGACAGTTGCGTAGCAAAGCCGTGAGGATAATGCAAACAAACAGCGGAGTCTCTGGGGCGAGGACAAAAGTGAAGTAGTCCGAGCAAGAAGGGATGTTCCCCCATGGTGTGGTGTGTTGCACAAGTTGCATTTTGGTCATCATCGGTAAGCAAGGATTTGGCCGCATGTTAGCGCACGGATCGTCATAGGGCATCACACCATTCAGCTGATTGCGTGAGGTGATTTTAGCCTCCTACTCTCAGTCGAGCCCATGAACTTGGACTCGTGAGTCTCGACTGCAAGTGAGTTAGTCCAAGACTGGCGAGTCGATACTGCAGAGTGAAATTGGGGAGGGCAGCTCAACAGCCTCGTTCCATACTGGCGTGCATTGAGGCTCGGGGCTTGGAGTCTGAGCTGCTACCAGGACTCTTTGGGCGAATGGCGCATCAGTTATCGAGGTGCCGGTGGCCGCGCCTGATTTATCATCTCAAAAGAGCATAACGTAGGTACGATGTTTCTACGGATACGGTAAGACTGGGAGCTATTTCAACCAACACCAAGAGCTGTGCCGCGACGAATTGTGCACTAATACGCTAAGAAGGGGTTGGCGTCCAAGCCGTCGATGTACGCACTCAGTAACCGCCCGAGAAAAGAAGCGGCCTGCCACATCTGCAATAGTCCATCCAAGAGGTGCGTCCTACTAAGTTTTGGGAAGTGTTTTATATGTGAAGATGGACATCGCAGAAGCTTTTGAGTGCGTGATCAGCGAATAGCCCTGCAGATGACAGCCCAGCCCGTAATATCCCTACGTGTTTGTAGTCGGCCTCTCTTTTTCCTCCAAAGAGCCCCCGCCGCCCAACCAACGTCCATTTTCCTCCTCTTTCGTCGAAAAAGAAAACGTACCATCAATAGGCCGGACGCTCCGTTGGCTCTGCAACCTAAAGGACCTACAGATGCATGATGTTTCCACGTCTACTGCGGTAATTGGCCCCTGCATTCTGTCTGAGGTGTACGTGCTTTCGCAAGGGATTCTTAAATGACTCCTTAATATCTGCCTTATCAATACAACGGTCACCTGTCCATAGCTATCTTGTCACCTCAGCTCGACGAAGGCAACGTGCATGACTATTCGGTGTTTGTGTAGGATTGGGCATCACGGCATTAGACAGCTGAACTTTTGTAAATGCTGGTTGGTGCTAAGTTCCGGCTGAGTCTGCCTTGGCTGCAGGAGTAAGTTAGCAATTACGAAGCTGGGTATCCCCGGATCGAGCCTTGCGAGGTAAGCATCACCTTTTTTCAGCTACCCCATCATCCCCACCATCGGTTATCCCTGATATATTTCTTTCAAGGCAACCGCGTCTT
The DNA here is from genome assembly GCA_037954305.1 of Neonectria magnoliae. Taxonomy (NCBI): domain Eukaryota; kingdom Fungi; phylum Ascomycota; class Sordariomycetes; order Hypocreales; family Nectriaceae; genus Neonectria; species Neonectria magnoliae. The sequence continues at coordinate 152,873 of JAZAVK010000079.1, read as the reverse complement.
GCGCCACGTCAGCGCTCGTGTCCGCCCTCGTTTGATCCGATTGATAGGGCTATCGTCGCTGCGGCCGGTCAAATAAGGCATCACACGCTCTTCACCAATCATGCCTTGTTGTTATGTATCGTCTCTTAATGGGACCATCTGTTTATGGGGAAATTATCTAAGGCAGCAGAGTCTAAGTACGCGAGTTCGTGCTTCCCCGTTGCTGGCGTGTTCGGGCTAGCAAAACCTGTTTAGAGTTCTCCGTTCTCCATCCCAGCCAGCCGAGTACGAGATCAGCATGACTAGCCCTACCATGCTCGCCTACATCGGACCATACAGAACTTCTACTGTTTGTAGTCAACCTCTCTTTTTCCTCTAAAGAGCCCCCGCCGCCTAATCAATGTCTATTTTCCTCGTCTTTTATCTAAAAAGGGAATGTACTATTAATATGCTATAATTAGAGGGCTAACTAAGCAACCTTTAAAGCCCCATCTTTCTTCTTAAAGAAAAGGTAAGATATAACTTATAATATATTATTATTATAATTACTTTATATAGGTTGTTCGTCTGACTCGGACGTGTAGATAGTGAGAAAGATAGTGAAACCCCACAAGAAAGGGTGAAATCAGAGCAGTTCGATGCGTCTGGTTTCTAGTTGATTCATCAGTGAGTTACCCTGAGAGATGATCTCTCTCCCGCTCAAGTACGCCCTCTTGCATATGAAAAACACCATACCAGCCCTATAGTACTGCCCTTGCACTGGACCCCTCGCCAAGATCATGAGGAATTCCTTCTCTTGCACCTCCTGGGAGACGCTGTGGGTGCTCCTCTGCTCCACAGAACGCGTTTAAATGCATTCCAGAACCTGCCCGGGTGTTGGAAGACGGCCGTTGTCGAAATACAGACGGGCTTCGATTTCCTCATTTTGGGAGGACGTCGCGGGCTGAAGAATGACCGTGGATGATACTCGTACGACAAGAAGCTTGCAAAATCCGGCAGCCAGACAAAGCGATGTACCCTCGGACTGGGTCGAGGGATCCCTAACATATTGAGAAATACTCTCGATGACGAGACGTTTGCGGAGATACCCATCCGGCGTCACATCTTCGAATCCATGCCGATCGCTGGTATATCTTACTGGGCCGGTGATGGATGCCCACGACCAACTGGGGGCCGTCCATTCTAGCGGCCGCTAGCCCTTTCAGACCACCAGACGAGATGGCTCTCGATCGAATCCATCCAGAAGCCTGCAATAAACACAAGGTCCCCAAGCCGCATGCCACTTGTCTCACACTCGTACTTTTCCGCCGCATAACGAAGTGCGTGCCCGGTGATGGCGGGCATCTTGTCGGACTGGAAGGACAACTGCAGGCTGGTATACCTCTCGACGATCTGGCGCCACGACCCGAATCGAGCTGCGGTAGACAGCGGTGCAATCACCGTATCCACGACAGGAACGACGTCATGGGCAGGGGATGGGCCAGTATCTGGGAACTGCGTAGGCCCGTGACGCCGCACTCGCAGTGCCCCCTTCCGTCGCGGCATTCCCACATCATTTCAGAATTCCCAAGATGTAGCATGCGTTGGGACAGACGACGCTCTTGGAAGACCCAACCGCGATCGAATAGTGGCCAGTTCCGCCGCAGGTGCCCGAGTGCCCTCGAGTTGTTGGAGGGATGCCTGAGGACGGGTCGGATATAGACGCGCCTCGGGATCTTGTGCACGAAACCGTCAGAGTGTTTGTACACAACGACATCCTCAATCATATGGTCCAGAGGTAGCGGCGATGGTCACAAAGCTATTCTCGTATATATCGGCCATCAGCGCACCTTCTCGTTCCCAATCACTGCGGTTGTCCTGCACGATGCAAAGCGAGTCAATCCAGACATAGAAGATGCCTAGCCTTCGCAGAAGCGTAGTAGTTTAACGGGCTAAATTTAGATATAATGAAGTATAGTAAAATACATGAAAATAATGAGGTCTAGTGACAATTAATGCTTAATCTACTAGGCGGTGATTGAGCCTAATCCTGTTAAATCCTTGTGTGTATCCCTTGCCATCGCATGATCGTCTTAGATGTATGAATGAGAAGGTCCATCGCGACTGGTGGCTTAAGAACTTGTGAAATCGGTAGCACTTGATACTTTAGAGACTTTATGCTTGAAATTTGCTAGAGCCAGTTCGCAGTTTACCTCGGTGATACTACTATTGGTACGAACCTCTAGTTCGTTTCGCCTCATACTAGCCACAATATTGGTACAAACGATGGGCTTAGCATAAATTTTTTCTTTGCTATGAGGAGAGTAGATATTCTTAAATAATCTAGCAAGCACTGGGATAGTCGCTAGTCCTTATCATATTATGTTCTAATTGCCTTCTCATAATCGGCCTGAACCAATGTTGACCGAATTAGCTATTGCAGCTAACAACATCTATGTTGAAAATAGAATAAGAGAGGCAGGAGGAGAAAAAGGAAGAGATGAAACACCCTGTCGCGCAGGAATTACTCTACCAACGTCGTCCCGCAGGGCCCACAAGGCCGCACTGAGTCGGCGTCACGCCAGCGATCTAACCGGGGGCTTGAGGAGGCGGGGTTGAAAGTAAGGTCGACCTAGGCCGGCTGGGCGTAGGGGAGGTTCGATTAGCTGGCGCGTAGAACGGTAAGGCTTGCTTCTTGGAACCGTACAGGGATGCCCAAACTGCGGATAGCGGCTGCCGAGACAATCAACTGCCGCTGTAGTAGGCTGGGACTGGCATGCAGTGCCCGGTCTCTGGGGGGCCGAGTGGGTACTGAAACAAGGCGCTTAGTTTTGCACCGTAACTATCATGGCCCATCATGTTCTCATCGGGCGGGTTAGTATTGTGGCTCAGCTAACAACATAGCTATCACCACAACCCTTAATTTACAAGACCAAGCTAGAGTTACTATCGGTACTCTTGGGTTCTGCCGAACCATACCGCCTTTTCTTTTCTTTATTATGACTTCCTCTTAAGTCAGAGCTCCAAGTAGGCTCCTCATACTTGCTTGCATTAACCCCCCCCCCCCCCCCTACTACTACTACTACTACTACTACTACCTTCATTCCTATCTTCTCCTACTCTTACTCTTTCCAACCCTCAGGCTTTTGACCGATATCCCTCCTAACATGTCGTATGTCGACAAATTCTCTTCGACAAGCATGGCTACTCCTGTGGGAGCCAAGCCGGCCGGTGCAGACAATACTGCAGCTGACTGGGGCGACTTTGTGGACTCGGATGGCGAATGCGACGTCGAGGATGCTTCCGAACCCCCCGAACGATACCAGGAGGGCCTGTACTACCCCGTGTGCATTGGGGAGGTTCTTGCCAACAGGTACTGCATTCAGCACAAACTAGGCCACGGCGGCTTCTCGACGGTTTGGATGGCACATGACCTACTCAGCAAGCAAGATATTGCTCTTAAGATTATGAAGCCTGGGGGCTCGGGAGAGCATGAGTACTGGGCGCATAACCGAATCATTGCGGCGGCACGGGATACAAGCCATCTTCTAACATATAGGGATACCTTTTTCCTGGATGGGTCCCACGGCCGCCATAGGGTTCTCGTCCTTCCCCTGCAGAGCCCGAACCTGAGAGACTATACTTGGAGGACGTCAGTTGCCGAGCGAATTTCAGCTGCCAAGCAGTTGCTGGAAGACCTGAAGAGCTTACACGATCTCGGGATCGTACATCGGGGTGCGTCTCGTCGAGCCAGTCGCCTCTACACTTGGGGGTGATGGAAGCTGACATGCGGTGCAGATCTAAACAGCGCCATTGTGATGTACAGCCTCAGCACCGTCGACGTGTGCAAAGCAACAACAAACACAACAGAAAGATATAAACACCTCGGGCGCCCTCGAAAGAAGCACCTCCCTCTAGCCGACCCATTGTGGAAAGAGGGCAAGCTGGTGGCACCGATGGACCCTCCGGAAAGCCTGATGGGCAATCGCATTTCTCTCGGGAACTTTGGCTTGGCAGTCGAGGCTGGCACTTCGGTGGTGCAAAGGGCACAGTCGCCTACTATATACTGTGCGCCCGAGCGGCTTCACGGTGCAGACCCAAGTTTCGCGACGGACATGTGGAGCTATATATGTATCTTTGCGGAGTTGTATCTAGGCTGCGAGCTATTCCGTGGTAGGGTAAATGTTTCAGTGATGGCATTTATAGTCAACACATTAGGACCGCTTCCAGCATCGTGGAAGGGTTTGTATCATGATAGTAGTAGGGTGTGTGATGATTCATGATATGGTAGGGAGGTAAAGTGGGAAGATATGCTAGCGCTTGAAAGTAAAGTTCTTAGGGTTCGACCGGATATTAGTGTAGCAGAGCGGCAGCTTGTTATATCTATATTATGGAGAGGGCTTTCGTACGTACCAGAGGAGCGGCTGCGCGCAGGACAGCTTCTTGAGGATCAATCTTTCAAGGCAATTCTAAGAACATATAGCAATTAAGCCCTTTATGAGGAAACATAATATGTAACAATTACTGTGTCACGCGTCGATTTCTTCATCTTGGGCCTTGTTGGTCACACAACTTCAGGCAGATGGGCACCCTTATGTGTAGCTCCATTGCAGACTTCACAGCAGCTTGCCAAGAGTGTCTGACCACTATATCCATAACGACACGCAATGCATGATGGTTGAGTTAATGCCCCCAGGGGCTTCAACCGCCTTCCATACTACCATCTATGATCCGCTGTCTAAACGTGCGCGAATGTTACTATGTCAGTCTTCCCTACTTTTATGTAGCAGATGAAGACGCCATACCGGCCCCCTGTTATTAAGGTCTCAAGCAACTAACGGCAGAGTAGGAGGGGGTGCGGACGGCTTGGGCTCGGACTCTCAGACACTAATTATAGTATGTAAACTCCGCTGCAGCTTGTGGACTTTAGGAGTTTAAACCCTAATTAGAGCCATTACTGAATCCGGATTAGAATGAAATCTGTAAGTTTAAATCTTTTCGTCTAGCGCTATAAATGTTGCAGTCCGTAACTTAATATACAGCATTAATTGGACTACCTAAGGATCGTGAGGGGCTGAACCGGCCCTTCTAAATCCAGCTTTAATATTAGATTCAGAGATCCAACGACAAGCTCCTAAACGTACGGTAGGTCGTTGGCCAACTGTGCTGTCCTTGGACAGAGCTGCCAGCTATGGCTTCAGGCTCCACAGTTTATTCTTAGACAGTCTGCATATCAAATCCACTGTACTCATCCTTCCTAAGACTTCAATTCTTACTAAGACCAAACTGCTCTCCAGTCCAACCGTAAGCTCTAGTCAGTCTCCGCCCAAAGCGTCTAGCTACTATAAACGACAGCTTGCCACTTGGATGCGGTTCGTGAAAGTGAATACTTCCTTGACAGTCAGACGTCCCAGGCGAGAACTGCCACACGGACCCATAGAGCTTCTGTGCTCCGAATCCAACCGACGTCAAAGCATGCACAAAGTGACTCCACGGGATCTCTCCAGGTGTTGAACTAACCGCAGGATTGAAGAACAAAGTACGAAAGACTTTGAGCGCGCGATTGTCAACTGCGAAAAACGGCCGGGTTGCCGTGTCTTCCTGATGACCGACCTCGACACTCTCTGATGCCTCTGCGTCTTGGCCAGGGGCGCCTCGAGTCTTGATCTTGGCTTTGAAGGGCTCCGACTCTGGGCGATCCATTACTGCCTTCGAGGATGGGCTGTCCCTTAGTCCGAAATAGAAGGGTGAAAGCGGCTGTTCTGTAGCAGGAGTTGTCACAACCTTTTGGCCTGCTAATGGCTCGACCCATTCCGGCGTCCGTTGCAAGAGACGAGCCTGAGAAAAAAGCCGCTGCAAGGCAGATGCTTGCAATTTCCCAAGCTTCGCATGAAGCAGACGGTCGACACTGGCCCAGAACACATCGAGGTTCCGTTCCGCTCGTCGCAGCGTTTCCACATTCTCCTTCGTACGACGTTTGTCGATGGGGTACTTGAATCTGCCGGGCAGCGGTTCCCCGAGTCTCGCAGTTTTCTCGAGATTGACGTCGTTGAAGGCTGTGAGGATCAGAGCCCACGGTTTGCACTTTTCGGCATAGTCCTTCTCGAGATCTGGTTGGAGGTTCACGGCTGCTGAATCGAAGTTTTGGGCCCAGGGCTGGTATATCTCGAGTTGATGGAGACACTGGGACTGGATGGAAAGATTGCCGATGATCTTGGCCACGTGGAATGAGATGAGGTCTCTTGCTGCTGGCTCGGCTTCCAAGAGACGTTCCAGTTCGTCAATCACGGTGGAAAGTCTAAGGAGAAAGAGGTCCTGGTCGTCCTCCCAGAGTGTTCGGAGCAGGTGGTTAAGATTCTCCTCTACCTTGGACATCTTGATACGCTTGGACACAATCTGCATTTTAGACGAAGTGCGATCCATTGGGGGAAGTCGAGTATAGAACCTTCGCATTGGCGGAGACGCCACCACGGTCTGCTTCAGCTGCGCCAAAGGGCCTTTCACGGCTTGATTGAGGAAGTGGCGAAAGCGCAGAAGCGCGAGTAGATACTCCCGGGGGAGATCTTTCATGGGTGAAATATCTGCCGCGTACTTTCTTTGGAGATCCACCAACGTCTTACTCTGTTGATGGAGCTCGGAGAAAGTCTCCAGCTGAAAGTATCCCTCAACAAGAACATTGCCAATCACCCGCGTCCAGAAGAGGGCTTCTTGGCCCGAGACAAGAGTCGGGTGAGGCCGACCGTTGGTGTCCTTGATCATCTCTTGTCGGTGTTCTTTGCCCTCCACCAGATGCTGATGAAAGTAATGAGGATCCTCACGCAAGGCCCAGAGGTGATCTTCTGCCGCTCGTGTCTTGGCCGCGAGCAAGGATTCGACCTTTTCCAGTTCAAACTTGGCCGGGACTCGGTAAGGCGCTGCGGCGGCCATTGCGGCCAACGACTCAAATCCCAGCGATTCAACTTCCGTCTTCAGAGGAGGCTCTGGCTGGATGGGATACGCGTTGCTGCCCAGTTGATCGTTCGGGATGTCATGGAGGATGGCTTGGCAGCAGTTGACAAGAAACTCCATCAGCGCGTCTTGAGCTTTGAGCACGATAATGCCATCAGCCGGGGCAAACTGTCTCTGGGTATGCATCCAGTCAAAGGCGTCCGGATGATCATCCCATGCCAGCAGGCTTCCGTACTCGGAGCCATCCGTGACTCCATGCAAAATCATCGTGTACTCGTTCAAAAACGGGCGCTCGATGACGTCGCTCACTATGCCCAGGTGCATAGCCTCCAGATCAGCAGCCGCGAAGCTGGATGGAACCTCCCGTCCTCGCGAATTAAGAAGCAGCAGAAGCGGCTGCGTCTGGGAAAGGTCCTCCTGGTTGATATAGGGCCACATGTAACAACCTGTGTTCTGGCTGCCTTGGGCTTGCCATTGTCTTCCATTTCGTCGATATGCCGCAAAGTCCGGTCGGTGGCTGGCCGGCATGTCTGGCCATGCTTTTAACAGGTAACCAAGTCGTTGCTTGGTGGTTTTCTTGGCCCATCTTTTCCGTATCATGGACTCGTGCCTTTCAAGGACAGTGTTTAACAACTTATAGTTGCGGAATATTTCTGGTCCTCTTTTCTTGGCTTCGTTCAGAATTTCGGCTACAGACGGTAGCTTTGGGACAGGGCGGCCCAACGAGGCAAACAACTTAGCTGAGTCGGCATAGAAGTCGTTGGTAGGAGGAGTTTTCTGGTCTGGGTCTGCATGATCTTGAGCAACGAATGCGGGATCATCGTTGGGTCCGAGCTCCATTTTCTCTTGGCGTATTAATGATAGTTCTTAGGTCTAGTCGATGGTAGTAGATGACGTATAGAAATTATCTGGATCGTGAGGAAATGTCCGGAGGTTTCAACAACCCTGCTAGTGGCCGGGGCAATAGTCGGCCCGGGCGACTATGGCCGGCTAAATTGGTCAGGCTGTCGACTGGTTGGTTCCTCACAGCTACAATGCGGTCGCGCCTTAGCTAAACTCCGCATCCGGGATTTTCAATTTCACGAATCGCAGCTCCCTACCTCTCATAACGCCCTGAAGCCCCCTAAGATATAGGGCTACCTACTAAAGGTTAGTTAGTTAGTTAGTTAGATTAAATATCTATCTAACTAACTAACTAATAAACTCACTTTTAGTGCGTAGCCCTATAATTTAGGGGGCTTTATGGGATATACAGGGTAGGAAATTGAATTTTGGATTTTTAGATTTCAGGTTTTTGCACTTTTGGCGGAGTTAAGCTAAGATGCGACCGTACATGTAGAGCCGCGTCCCAGCATACTCAGGGACGGGGTCGGCACTTGCCTGTACCTTTCTCTACACTGTCGCGAGAAGCTGGGCCTGGAGTGTTAGGTCGAAGTGTTTGCGGTGGTTATTCGAGATGTTTCCCAGTGGTTCCTGGAGGCATAGGCGATTGCGTGTTGTACTGAAGCATATTGTTAGCAGTCCTCTTCGTACCAATGCGTAAACCTCTCCCGCCAGATGGAAGAGGGGAGGGGAAAAGACGCACAGCTGGGTGTGCCATTCCATACCCAGCTTAGCAACAGCAAGAGATAAGGGAAAGTTGCATATGCTATTAGCTTCATAGGATGACGAGAAACATCCACCATCAGACTGCTGTGGGCGGCGCAGGAAGAGGCAGGGTGCGTTTGGCCCAACCTCCATCGCAGCCTTTTCCATCTGAATTAGTGCACCCCATCGCGCCGCCGCTCTACTCTTGGAAGAGTAGATTTCAATAGTAGTAATATCGCTGTATTCGTGTGTATCTAGTTAGCTAGGGGCTGCGCCTGACATGTGTCCCTTCAGGGATAGGCGCGCATCCTTCCGGCCATATAGATCAGGTGTGGAGCGGGAAGCCAGCCCATCTAGGTGCCGTTATGCCAATCGGTCCGACAGCTTATGCCAGTTGTCTACTAGTTGTGCCGCTCGGTCCGACGGCTTATGTCAGTTATCTACGAGTTGTGCCGCTCAATCCGACAGCTTGTGCTGGTTATCGGTTGACAAGGGACACTCCCTGCTTTCTCGTATTCTGCCATCCTTCCGAACTCCACTGGTATCCATGGAATAGCGCAACTTCCCTCTTAGGCACTAAAGACAATGACCAAAGATCGAAATCCCATGCCCCAGGAAGCTTGAGTCACAAGGGTAACCGGAATTCGGCTTCATTTTCCCAGCAATCCGTAAAGGTGTCAATTCCTTCTCGCCTGTGCCCTCTACCTGCATTGGGCTGAGGCTGAGTCATACGTGCAAGACAATTCTCCTGTGGATGAGTCGGACCTAGGCGTCGTCCCTTGGGTCTCTAAGAAGATATAAAGGAGCCCAGATCTCTCATCAACAAGATGGGAGAAGAGACACGCTTTCCAGAGTTGTTTCATTGAACTGACTGCTTATCATCATTTTCATATCATCTTTTGATCCATTCGAGAAGCCTGGGTCTTATCTTTCCCTCATCCTCGAAAATTCATAAGCGACTCGTCCCTACACCGCAATGCTCTTTACGCTGTTAATCGCCATGCTTATGAACCCGTTCCGGCCATGCGAGGGTTCGCCAACCTTCCAAGAGGAGTACCGGGGCAACTACGTGCCCAAGGTTATCGACTCATGGCACGGCCTCCAGGTTGTAGCGCCAGATACTCCATATGTGGCGGCGGCGGGCCAAAACCAGTTGTACTTCATCGACACCCGGTTCGATCCTGAGACTGCAAAGCACATAAAGGAACAAATCGAGTGGGCAACTGTGCCGGGCCAGGACGACGTCATCTCCATTGACGAGATCTCGGCTACGGCGGAAGTGAAAAACACTGTGACCGGCGAAACGCTATTCGTCTTCGATCCCCCCTATGCCAGGGTGTTGTTTGCGAAAGGAATGAACAAGCGCAACCCGAAGCTCAAGCTGCCTGAACATGAGCCCGCCGGTGATTGGTTGGTAACCTACGACATCAGCAATACATTGACGAAGAGGCTGCCCCAGGCCCGAGACTGCTCCGATTATGGCTGTGGCAGCAACCAGGGCTGCAGACAGCAGACAAATGGCAATTGCATCATCTGCCACCACTATAGGGTTGATTCCGAGTGTGACGTCGGACTGACCAATGCCATCGGCATATGCCACCCGCTCTGCAACAAGGCGGTCGACACACCAAGGGAAGATGGAGAGAAGGACGACAGCTACTATCAACGCATGGACGACTTGCACTGGAAGTAGAAGAGCTGTGGCGGGAGCGGCATTGGGCACCCAAACCTGATCCCCCGAGTGAAGAGGCACTTTGGAATGCTTGAGAAGACAAGATGGGGGAAGAGTTCGTGGCTGGCGGGAGGACGAAAATGGGGGACTCATCTCTACGCTATTTAATAGCAATGCGATGGATGGTGCTGAATGGCATACCGGAGTTTAATGCACGTAGGGCCCTAGCTGTTGAGGGTCACTACTTAAAGTGGTAGCTTTTTTAACAGGGCACGCTTTTTCCCTTCTTACAATTGGAACCCACCTTTTGTCTCTTTTGCTTGACCTTGCCACAGCTGTCGGAGCAGCTCTTATCGTTTGACTCCATTTCTGCTAGCTAGAAGACATCTGAAAGCTCTATATCTAATGTCTGAAGGCAGTTGGGTATCATTCGTGTTGTTGGTTGCTGCTTAAGACGGGATTTTATCTGCATATCTCCATTTCTATGCCCATGAATTTAGTCGGGTTGTTGGTTTACACTGGTTCCATTCCCCACCAACAAAGCAGGGATGTAGTCTATATTTTAGGATGAAACAATCGGTTTCACAAAGTCATTTCGACCTGAATGACGTATATTATTCTAAGGGTCAAACTAGTAATAATAGTTTTCACCCTTGTCATCATTATCCTCCTCGTTAACTCACTGCATCTTTAACTCTTTAATGGCCAATCCTACAGCCCCAGTGGCCTTACCCTTCTCCTTCTCCTTCTCCTTGCCCTTACCCTTGCCCTGGGCAAGGGCTCTACCAGGTCGGCCAAAGGCCTGGCCTAGGTTCTTCCCGAGAGGCTGGACCGTTGCTCGAGGGTTGGGGTTGCGGCGATCTTGCGCGGGGAGGCCATATCCAGTTGTGGACACACTTGGGGAGGCTGAGGTGGGAGCGGTGGGACGCGCCGGGACATTGGAACTGGTGCCAGAGGGAGCCTTGTGGCGCTGCGAAGGGGGGACGCCGTCCGGGCGAGGGGCTTCGTTGCTGGTTCCGGGGCCGGGGACTTGGTTGAGCTCTGTCACGCTGCCCATCTTAAGGTCGCGCATCTTGCGGTCATCCTTGCCGTCGCCCTTTCGACGTTTGCGGCAACAGCTGAAGCAACAAAGGCAGTCGTAGAGGTCCGCACAGGCCACACGCAAGGCCTCGGCGCAGGCCTTGAGGCAGTCCCCCAGCCACTTCTTCCAGATGGGAAGTTAGAAGCAAAAGAATGCCCAAAGACCGCCCCAGAAGGCCCTTCCATCAGCCGTAAACAGCGAAAGACCAAAGAACGCGACGCAGGCTCCCCAGAGGGCGGCCAGACCGACCAGGAAGACATGGTGGAGGCGGCGGCGGGGGCGATAGGGCAAGAGCAGGTGCAGACAGGAGCCGGACAGATCGGACAGACAGGGATCGCCGGGAATGGGGGACACGGCGGCGGTGGGAGGGCAGCCTGACAGTGCACAGTGGCACCTGCGAGGGATTCGACGACCATAGGCTCGGCCATGGTATAGCTGTCTACTGCTTGTCCGTGTTAGCATGGCAGCGGGCATGGGGAAGCGGAGGACGAACGATGAGACAAGCCGAGACGAGACGAGACGAGACGAGCTGAGACGAGCTGAGACGAGACGAGAAGCGAAGAAAAGCGACAAGACAAGACGAGAAGCGACGAGACGCGAGGGCGAGCGACAGGACAGACGCAAGGCGCGAGAGGGAGGAGACGGGAACAGAAGACGGGACGCGAGCAACGAGAGACGAGAGACGAACGGCGGAGACAGTCTCGAGATGGTAGAGGAACGTGCAACGAGAAGAATGAAGAAAACATCGTTGGCGTTTGCGTTGAAGGAGAGAAAGAAGACTGGAGTCTTTGGTGTGTGGTGTGTGGTGTGTGGTATCTGGCGAACAACGGACAGCAGTACCGCCGGCGGAAGGCACGACCCTAACCCACGGCAAAACCATGAAATGAAGGAAACCGCATACATCGTTGTGCACGTCATTTCTTTCAATTCATGCAGTCGATACCGGTGCCGATCCTTCGACTGTAGATGCTGCGCGAGCCGTCACGTCTCTTAGATAGTGACTAGGGGCAACCGCCTCCTCGTAAGACGGTGGTAGGTTATGTAAGCAAAAAGAAGAAGTCATGATTCGAGTCTCGCGTCGACAGGCACCTCCATAAGTCGGTAGCAGGTCATGTGAGCGAGAGGGCAAAGGTATGCGATAAGTGATATGTCGACTGGTGACTTCATGCATCTCATGCAGCCAATTCTGGACAGCGGTGATGATTCGATCTCCAAGTTGAGGGGCATCTCTATGCCACTTCCGGAGCCAAGTCCGAAAACCGGATAAGAGTCGTTGCTCAGGTCGGTACGTGTCTTCATGAGTCTGCAGCGGATCAGGTGAACTAGAAGAATAAGCGATGTCCTCATAGTGACGTTGACGGGTGTTTCCATGCCACTCATGCAACCAATTCCGGATAGCGGCGATAATTCGATCCTCAAGTTGACAGGCATCTTCATTGCACTTAAGGAGCCAAGTCCAGATCGCGGCGTAGCGTCGCTCCTGACGTTGACGGTCGACTTCTTGTCTCTCATGGAGCCAATTCCGGAAACCTTCTCTGGAGCTTTGATGTGCCCGTGGTGCATCGTTATTGGTCATTGTATTCGGTGTTTGTTCTTCAAGTGATGATAGCCGCTGAAAAGACTCTGAGGTTCCTAGAGGAGAGGCTTTAAGTGTGTAGATTGGGGACGAGGAAAATGAAAGGAACTCAGCACTCTTAGGCTGGAGGGGGGCCTTAAATAGCCGCCTCGGTTCTCGCTCTCCGGGTATCTGAAAACTTAACAAGACGGGTGAAACTTCAGTGGGGCAAATTTTGAGGTATCCAGACGGGTTGCAAGATCAGGCACAAGCTTTGAGATTGATGGGAACCATCTACTGGGAAAGCTTGTGTTATCTGCTGCGTTTCTTTGATCTATCTACCTGTCCGGATCATATTGACTAAAGCTGGAAAACTTATATAAATACTCAAGTTATTTAGCCATCCTTAAAAAAGGTTAAGCATCGTATCGCTAAATGTATGGTACTGAGATAAGTCTAGGTCTTGTGTCTCTATGTCTGGGAGCTGTATCTCGTCTATAAGCTCTTGTAGATGGCTTTCGTATATGACTGAATAAGACTGTATCCTTTGTACGGGAGAAGCCTGCATTTCGTCTGGTTTCGAGTGATTGGGTTGGTCGTCGATGCAGATGGTCGAGCTGTTAGACAAGGATGTCTGGATGTTGCCAGGCGACGGCTGCATATCTGGAGATACTGGCAGGCCAAATCTTGTTTCTAGCGGGCTTGAGAAGGACCTCGCGGCCATTCCTGACGTTGACACGTTGGGTATGGAGGTTGCTTGAGGCGTGTGTAGACTTTCTGGTGGGAAGTCTGCAACCTGCTTTCTCAGCTGCACTCTGTAGTTGCCCATCCATGCTGCTAAAGGTTCCCCCACGCTTGCAGTTGGTGTTGAAAAGTGAGGATCCAGCTGAGGTTGGTATGAGACATTGTCGTACAGGTTTCGTGGTGCCATTGCCACAAGTGGTGGTTCCTTAATACCGCCAAAGCGGGAGAAGAAGCCCTGCTTCACGGTTTCATGACATGCTGGGCCTGGTGTCGAATTGTTGCGCATCAGTTGAATCTCTACAAGCGCGTTAACCTATTATGTCGTCAGTCACAGTGCTGTGTCAATGTCGAACCCCAGCTCACCCAGAGCGTTGCTGGCTTGTAGAAATCTTTGAGGGCTCCCAATATCACAAAGCCAACCTTAAGTTTGTTATCGAAATCGGCCCGTTCAGACTCATTCTCGCACCGTCCCAAGCTGTGCATGAAGACTAAGGTTGCTTGAAAACAACAATATCCCAAAAACGGCGGCTAGGTTTTCCATTTTTGTTAGCATAAGCTGAGAACCAGTGGGCGGGGGGCCTTCTTACTAGAAAGAATATGTGATTTGAGATGAGAAGCGTGCAAAGCTCGTAAATACTCTCTGCACTAGCCTCACACGCATTGATCCGTCCCTTGATGAATAACCTTGGGGGTTCACCTGAGCTGTCATTTCTCTCGTGAGTTTGATGTTGGTGCGGTAATAGCGGCAAGAAATCCCTGTTGAGCAAAATGCTGCAACAGTCGCGAACAAGAGACATCATGGCCCCAACCGCAAACTCGGAACGGTCTTCGAGACTTGACCTTGAGGCTCTGGGATCAAAATTAAAGTTGTCTGCGACCGCTATCGAGAACTTTTCCAGACTTAACTTGAGAGACATGAATTTTGAGCCACGGCTCCACATGGCAGTCTGATCATCACGCATCAGATCGTCTGTATCGTAGTTGACAAAGGTCAACAACAGTTTGGTTGCCTTGGCAATCTTCGTGTGTCTGGCTTCATATGAAGTTCCGTTGTCCAGCGTAGGGGTAAAGTCCACCCAGACCGATATCCAAGGCACCATCACGGGATTTCCCAGAGCAAAACCGACACGCAGCCAGCTGAGGAAGTCGTACGCTGTGCTAAAGACAAGCCGGGACACTGGACTTAGATCTGACGCAGATATCAAGGGTATCAGGCTTTGTGCTGTTCCTGGAATTGGTCAACAAAACGGATGGGAGCGGCTCTGTGCCAATTGGTCTCACCAATGTCGCACCACGCCTGGTCACCATTACCGCGGCTTGTCTCGTGCGACGCCAGGGCGCATAGAAGCACCATGTGGTCCAGATGGTGATTGTTTGTGCGAGGGTTTAGAAGCAGGAGCCGGCAAACCGACACGAGATGCTCGCCCAGGGGCAATAATTCGTCTGCCAAGACTCCTTTGTGAGAAGAATAACTGACGCTCAGTGAAGACAGAGCAACGGCCACGGATAGCGGGCAGCCTTTTTCCACCAGCCAGTCGAGCCCGACGTCGGCGGGGAGAAGTGGTAGCTGTTGCTGGTTGACAACTGTGAAAAAGATTTCGAGCAGGTGGCAGATCATGCCTTGGGGCACACCGTCGATTCTGTGGGATGCGTCAAATGTGGGGTTCATCGGTTGGGAAAGATGAGATGGGGCTTACTGGCCGTGGTGTCTGGCCAAGACGTCGTTGAGCTTTTGCCTTATCGCAAGGGTCTGGGGCGGCAGTGGCTCAACAGGAGAAGTTGGTCTCGGTCTCGGCGACAAGGTCGGATGGGGATTCGAGTGCATGTCATCATCGTCGACGACTGTCACGCTTGAGCGGTCTGGGGGAACCTGAGAGCTGAGGATGCTTGAGCAGTCATCTTCAACCACCCTCGGCCGAGGACCTCGTCTCAGCCTGTTCGTGTGAAAGGAGCAATCTAGGTCCTGCTTCTTGCAGTAGGCGCACGGATTTGTGCCCGTACATCTGACCTGAGAGCAATAATGAGATTTAGCATCGCACAACCAGATCATTGTGAGGGACAGAGAGTCTCGTTACCTTTCTCTTCCGGCAGGTCTGGCAGGCAATGGTAATCTTGCGTCGAAAAGAGGCACTGACTATCCTGCTGTTTGACATCACGTACGTCAGGACAGACCTGGCACCCCAGGTTCGGGTGAAGAATTTCGAGTGACGAGAGTGCTCTATCATTTCCAAGGAGAAGAAACGCCCACGCTACCTTTGGCATGTGTAGGGCATCGTACTCTGAGCCAATCATGGATTTATCCGCCTGCTTCAGCGCCATTCCACTTGCGGGTAGATGGGGAAACCGGCCCAATCCCCATGATTCAGTAGACTCGCTTCCGTTCACGTTCGCATCCTTCGGGTTAAAGGGGGACGCATAACAAAAACCCCAATTCCTTCTACTTCCCTCGACTTGTTCAGCAGCATGGCTTCCCATCTCATTCATTAAGTGTTGAATTGCTTTCGCCGAATAACGTATAGGGTGGTCTCACATGAACGCTTTCGTATAGTTACACTACCATCTGCTCCTCTCCCAGCTGATGCATCACCGTTTGCCAGTGCTTCGCCTCCCCCGTTCCCGTCCTGGCCTTGTCGTGGCATCGCCACGCCTCGACCAGGACGCGTTCGGTCCCACGCGTCGACTTCATGCCCAGTTGATGCAAACTCTCCCACCTGTCCAGGATCATGTCACGCAACTCGACTGAGTTCACTTCCAGACCAACCACGAACAAAGGCCACGCCAGGTTGGACCCGGGACCTTGGGTGTCGGGAATCATGCTGAGGAGCTCCAGAATTGAATCAACCGACATTTGAATCTCCATCGGCAGCGGTTCTCCCGACCCAGCACAAATCCGGTGAAGGTAGATGTGCGCAGCGTGTCGGAAGATTTCGGCCGTGGCTCCCGCTCGTCTCCACAGGTCTCTCTGGCCGAGCGAAGTGCTCACAACCGACGAGAAAGCGCCTCTCTGGCACGAACTGGCGAGTAGAACCGGCTTGGTCAAGTCAAGTCGACATGCTGCAATCTCCTGCTGCAGTTGAACAACTTGGCACTGGATTGCCCCCGCAGACAGTGTCGAATTGGCACGGGCCTTTTGCAATGACGCGGCTTTGAGCTGCGAGGGGTTGCCTCGGTTAGTTTCTTCGGAATGGTTCCATTGACGGCTTGGGCATTGGGTAGCATCTTACCAGTAACTTTGGCAGCTTGACCGAGTAGCCGAGAAAGGGATCGATGACCTGCTTCGACGGCGACTCGGGCGTGTCGGGCGCGTCGAGCCACCGGCGTATCTCGGCGATGGGTTCTTGGTCGAAGACGAGGGCGGCCTGATACGCGGCCAGAAAGATCCACGATTTGAGAAATGGATCCAGCCGCAATGTGTCTCCTCTCCACCGTAGCCAGCCCTCGAGGCCTCCGTAGTGATGCTTCCAGTTTCGCGATCCGTTGCCAGCCTAGGCCAGGGCATTCAGCGGAAAGAAGACGCGACATGGAGGAACCGCCCAACGTACCTCGACCGAGATGAGACACAGCATTGTAGCCAGAGTGGACTCTGATGACGCCGTGACCGGATCGCATAGCCTGTTTTCGAGCTCGACGAGCGCGCGCCTTGTATACACGGCCGAACAAGTATCTGGGGTGTTTTGCCACCGGCTCAGGTGCGAGGATGAAGCGGCGAGGATGGAATTTAGGAGAGCTTGGTCGGACATGGCCATGGACACGATCGATCGGTAGACGTTGCCTTCGTAGTCGATGGCGAGGGCGATCCTGGCAATATTTTCTGGAGGATTAAAAACAAGGGTTTTGAATGAGCTTCCTGTCACGCCGACGATCCATGGCGTGCGCACTCACTTGCAAAGTGTTGAAGAAGGCGGCCTTCATGCGCAGGGACGCCAAAAGAGGACAGCGCTGAGGGGATCGTCAATGCTGCGTCAGTGATTAACAAAAAGACGCCCTCGGGGATGGATGACTGGAATCGATTGGGGATCTCACATGGCTTTCGATAACATGATATGGAGTCTCGTTCCGGGTGTCGGTCGGCGCCGGTCTGCAAGTTGAAGAGGCGGCGAGGGCTCTGGATCTCGGGCCACTGAAGCCGACTGGCGTATCCTGCACATGTGCGTCCTGAATAGAGGCATTGCTTGCAGCCTGCTCCGTTAGAAAAGGGCCCACGACCGTGTTTGGCGGGCAGGCCTTGGTGCTTGCGACCAACAAGGTCAACCAACATACCTGGCAATCCACTGTCGCAGGTGGCGTTGACAGCGACACATGTCCAGCATGAGCCCGCTGCGTTGGGCCGTTGGTAGGCAGCTTCGCAGTTGGGAATGGACGCGTCCATGACGGCGGCGGTGCGAGCAATGAATAGATAAGACAAAGGGATCCCGGGGGAAGTTGGAAGGGGGAGGGGTAATCTTATAAGTTGGAGATAAAAGCCACATCCTTTCTTGTCTTGTTCTCACTTGAAGCTAGTCTAATCGCTCCCCGGTCAGGGCTTAGATCAGCCAATGGAACCTCCTGATGACACAGTGCATCTTGGGCGACTGGGCGCGTGTGTGTGTGTGTGTGTTCATGTCATTGCACAAATGATTAGATTATATCCTCTTCTTGAGCTTTACATAGATGCCCTTCTGCGGCGCCAGCATCGACACCCGGAACGTCCAAGACCGCTCTGGATACGCCAGCTCAAAGTCGTACTTGAGCAACAGGGACGGCACAATCTTTGTGATTTCCATCATGCTGATGTGTCGCCCGCTGCACGTGTGCGGCCCGCTCCCAAAGGCGAAGAAGGCCCGGTTCATCAGCGCCAAGTGCGCCGCGTCCTCGGTCAGCCACCGCTCCGGCTTCCACGCGTCCGGGTCCTCGAAGACGGCCGGGTCCCGGTGCAGCACGTAGGCCGGGATCCCGCACTCGGTGCCCTCCCGGATGTACCGCCCGCATATCCGGGCCCCGCCCTTGGGAACCGTGCGTGCCAGCATGATGAACATGGGCGGGTGAAGCCTCAGCGCCTCCCGGATGACGGCGTTGAGGTACGGGAGGTCTTTGGCCGATGCAAACGTCACCGGCAAGGCGCAGCTGCTCCTAATCTCGTCGCACAGCCGCTGGTGCGACTTGGGGTGCTTGAGCGTAAAGTAGAAGACGGACCGGAGCGTAATCGACGTCGTGTCTCCGCCCGCCGTGATGTTGCCCAGCGCATGCGTGATGAGCTCCCGGTCCGTGATGGACTCTGGGTTCGACTTTTGGTTAAGCAACAACCGCTCCGTAAACGTGCATGGCCCGTTTTCCGAGCGGTCGACATCCTTTTTGAATTCGGCGACTTGGCTGGAGGCCACGCCCATCAGGCCCGTCTCAAAAGTCATCTCTCCCAAGATGACTTTGGCCATGAACGAGTTTCCAACCAGGAACTTGTGCATCCACGGGATTTGGCCAACCTGTCGGCGCAGAGAAAGTCAGGGAAAAAGATGCATACAACCGTGTCAAGAGGCGACGAGACTTACAGTTGCCATGTACGGCATAATTTTGTCAAAGGACGCCATGATGCTGTGCGTGTCGCCCTTCTCCAAAATGTTCAAGCTCTTGCCGAAGCTAATCATGAAGATGGCGTCCATGGCAAACGCGTGCATGTAAAAGTCGAGGCAGAGGACCTTGGACTGGTCCTCAACCTCGCGGTCAAGGAGCCCAAAGAGCTTGTCGGCCACTTCGTCGACATAGGACTCCAGCTGCACCACGGAGCTCAGCGAGTAGGCGTTGGCAGCGTTTCGCTTCATGCGCGAGTGCATGGACTTGTCCTTGAGAATGAACGGATCAGGGATGATGCCCTCCTCATCGTATGGAGTAGACGGGTTGTAAAAGGATGACTGTTGCTACAAAGTTAGTCCTAGTCCTAAGACTCATGGATAAGGTGATTACAAACCTTGTAAAACTTGGTCGTGATGCCGTACACTGTGTTTATCTCATTGACATCCGCGATGGAAAGGAGGCGTGGCCCAATGCGAACCAGTTTTCCATACTTTTTGTGCATATTCGAATCGACCTCGTGGATTTTGCCATTCCAGACCTGAAAGGCCCTGGGAAGCATGGAAAGTGAATGCAACCAGGGACCGGGGACGTCGTTGAGGCCGGTTCCATAACGGTTCCGGAGCAGCTTGAGAAGCACGACGCCGACCAAGATGAGCGGCCATCGTTCCAAGAAGACATCAATGGCGGACTCTGTCACTGCGAGGATGGCCATGGCGGCTACGACGTAGACGTGAGTGTGCCAAGGTGATGGGCAGAGTGGCGACGCGAACAACCACCAAGTAAAAGAGGGCGAGTGCCGGGAAAGGAAGATGTAATGTGTGTTACTGTCACTGGCTCACATTGCGTTTGCGAGTAAATGTATCCATCTTTCGTTGCCCAACGGAGCGACATTTCCCTCCACTTTGTCCGGCGCCATGCTGATCGGTCAGTTCCGGCTGGCGAAGCAATAGTGGACCTGTTCGTGGCGTAGACTGCCGGTCTATTCATTGCTGGCATCGGATGATTGCATGATTCGCTGCTGATTGTCGACGGATGCCTCGGGGCTCCGAGCATCGATAGTCCACACGCCAACTTGATTTATCCGAGCTGAACCAAACAAGCGTCACCGTGACAGATGTAGATTCGCACTTTATGTGCCTACGCCGGAAATGAACGTCGACTTCCGGGCGGCCAAGCCTCGATAACCAACACACGCGGGGTACTGGTGGAAATTGAAAGCGAGCCGGTTCCTCTGTCATTGACCGGGGACAACCATCTTACCAAGTAGACCAGAACTCTCAACCGAATAATTTGCTACAAGTACAACCCAAAAACGTCACCACCTTTATCGATGCTAAATATGGCTTCCACTGAGAAGCGTGTTGTCACAATCCTTGGCGCAACGGGCACCCAAGGAGGAGCTGTAAGTCCTCCTGCCACAAAGGCGTCGATTTCAAACAAATATTCATGATTCCTTGAAAAGGTTGTCCGGCATCTGAGCAAACTGGGCGGATTTGACTTGCGCGCCGTGACGCGGAACCCATCAAGCGACTCTGCAAGCAAGCTTGCGCTGCTGCCAAATGTCACACTGTACCAGGGCGACATGTCAAGACCGGACAGCCTGAAAGACGCATTCACTGGTGCCGAAGCCGTCTTTGCCATTACCAACTTTTACGACTTGGTCGACAACAGCCTGGAAGAAGCACGCCAGGGCTGTGCTATGGCCGATCTAGCCCAAGAAGTAGGCGTCGGGCTTTTTATCTGGTCTTCCATCCCCAGCGCCCTGATACGCACGGGTGCCAAGTACGCCAGCAACCCGCTCGTCGAGAACAAGTCGGTCGTGACGCGCTACCTCGAGTACAAGAACATCCCCCACGTTGTTGTTTATGTTGGCTGGTACTACGACAACCTGGTTAACTGGAAGACCCTCACCAAGACGAGCGACGGGTCGCTTGAGCTGAAGCAGGCATTGCTGAGGGCAGACGCGCCGCAGGGTTTCAGTTGGGTGGAAAAGGACCTGGGGCCTACCATTGCCGCCATCCTCTCCCGGTATCGAAACAATCCAGAGGTGTTGAGGCGCCCCGTGTACTCGGTCGCCCGGCACGACACATTGGGCAACATCATGGCGGAGGTCAAGAAGCAGACCGGGCTAGAGGTTCGTCTGGATACGCCCACGACCACGGGAATCAAAGATTTAGACGAGCTGTACGGCTACGAGAATGAGTACGGCGTCCTGACGGATGTGGCTCTGCCGGATGCCTGGACGCTCTCGCTGGGCGTCGAGTTCCATTCACTCGAGCTATTTGTCAAGGAGGTAATTGTGCCGTACGTGGCAAGACTGTAGTCTTAGAAGATGCAAGGTTGGCGGCTGGATCGGGTCTTAATACAGCGTCAAATGCTTTGTGCAAACATTAGTACTGGCTCATTTGGCGGTCGTTGCTAAAAGATGGTTCACTGAAGTGCAAAATTGCGAGGGCATTGCATGATGCATCGAAAATGTACGCGTTCTAACCCAGATATCTCGATGAGAGCCGATGCGATAGCTCCGTATAGCATGCGTCTTGTTCAGCTTTACCTGGGAGCATCTCATATGTCAGTGAAGATTAATGACAGACACTCAAAGCCCGCAATGGAGGCCCCTGATATCGCAAACACCTCAACTTGGTTTTATTCCAACTTTTCCACACAAACTAGATCGTGACACTAATTCTTGGCCTGGCGGATATCTACATACTCGCCCCCGGCCGGAAGCGACAGCTCCTCCATTGTGCCCTTCCTACCAGAGCGCACATCTTGGGCCAACCGCTCAAAGTTGTCTTCTGCCGTCTTCACTGCATCGA
Organism: Neonectria magnoliae; assembly: GCA_037954305.1. Lineage (NCBI taxonomy): Eukaryota > Fungi > Ascomycota > Sordariomycetes > Hypocreales > Nectriaceae > Neonectria > Neonectria magnoliae. The sequence continues at coordinate 130,962 of JAZAVK010000079.1, read as the reverse complement.
AATCCAGGATCCAATCACCTCTTGCCAGCGCAATCTTTTCTGGATCTTCCTCAACGTGCTCCCACGGGTTGTTGTGCCACGTCTCGCGGTTCTGCTTTCCGGCCTGGTGCGTGACGTGCGAGCGGTTGAAGCGGACGCGCTCCATGACCCTCAACGCCAGAGGCACGTCGCCATTCGCCTTTTGCAGGCAGACGGCGGCCGTGATGGAGTCTTCCATGGCTTGCGACCCTCCCTGGCCCGAGGTTGGGAGGTGGCAGTGAGCGGCATCGCCAATCAGGGCTATACGGGCGCTCTTGCTGAGCCAAGTCTGGAGGGGGTCGCGCCATACAAGCTTGTAGTCTATGATGCGGCCCTTGGGTGTGAGATCGACAATGGCCCGGCATTCGTCATTGAAGCCAATGGAGTCGATGTATTGCAGGACCGATGACTTATCAGCGGATTCAGACCATGATTCGCCAATATCCCCATCATCCTGTAAAGAAAAATGAGTGAGTAGAGTTCCTAGCGTTGGGGGAGCAAGACAAGATGGATCAGACGTACCTTGTGGAAAAACACCCACACGATCTTGGAACCACCCATCCACGAATAAGCCAGCATGTGAGACTCTGGGCCGAACCACAGCTTGATGGTGTCCTCATCCTTGTTCAGATACTCTTTGAGAAGAGGATGATTCCTGAACTCATCGCCGGCCTCAAAGTATGATCTGAAGATGGCGTATCCGCTGTTTGTTTTTGCGTCCTCAATGCCAAGGACTTTCTGCCTCGCGAGGGACTTTGGCCCGTCACCAGCTAACACGCAGTCGCCTTGAATCCTTGTTCCGTTGGCGAGCACCACTCCGGCGTGATGGTCGCCCTCAAAGTAATCCACGACGCCCACGCCAAAGCGCATCTCGACGCCGAGCTCGTCAGCGTAGTCGCGAAATATTTGCCACATGGCGCCTCTTTGGCCGGCGTACTGGTATCTGAAATGCTCGGGCTTGAGATACCACGGGTCGCGGTGGACCAGCTCGCCCGTGTGCTTGAGCATCTGCATCCACTTTGCCTTTGTGATGCAAATGTCGAGCAGCTTGTCGGCGATTCTCCCGTTGTCCCATGTGTCGACAATGCGGCCCGCGTTGGAGAAGAAGTCAATAATGTCGCCGTACTCGGCCGAGTTGTTGTACTTTTCAATGAGGATCGTGTCCATGCCCCGTCGTTTACACTCGATGCAGGCTGTCATGCCGGCGAACCCAGCTCCAACTACAATGACCTTGAGCCTCTTGGTGTCGCCGTTGGTTCCATTGGCTCCGTTGGTAGAGTCCATGGTAGCCGTGTTTGTGTGAATACGGATCAGATGAGTGATGTGATGATGCAGAAGCAACAAGTAGAAAATAATGAACGATGTTGGTGTTTGGACTCTTCGATATCGAAGCGACAAGAGCGTCACTTAAACTTGGTCACTGACGTTGCACTTGACGATTCCGGCGCAGTGCGGAGTGAGTGACCGACGCGGACACGGCCAATGGTGCATTAGTCCGCCGTGGCGGGTTCCATCGCCATGTGCCGCCATTCTGCAAACATCCGGCTCGGAAATGGTCCGGCGCCTTCCGAGAGAGATGTTATAGTACGTGCCGAGAGGACCCCATACTTTAGAGAGGCCAGGTCAGTCAGTTAACGTCAATTGACAAACCCGAGCAAAGATGGGGAAAGTTGCCATCATCACTGGTGCTGGTATGTTAGCGACTCCATCACACAGTGTTCCGCTGGAACTTGTGAGCGTTGTCGCTTTGAGGCTCACGAGATAACTTTCAGCGAGTGGAATCGGCCTTGCGACAGCAAAGTCGCTGGCCCAGAAAGGAGGATGGCGTCTTCACCTTCTGGACCAGAACGCTGTAAGAGGGCAGGACGCAGTCAGAGAGATCGGAGCTTGTGCCGAGTTTCACCAAGCGGACATTTCCAACTACCGGTCACTGGCATCCGCGTTTAAACGCGTGTTCGACAACGAGTGCTGTCTAGACTTTGTCTTTGCGAATGCCGGGATTATTGAGGATTGGGACTTTTACGATAAGCACCCCTTGGACAAGCCACCTCCTGAAGTCGATTATTCCGTCGTCGACGTTAATGTTAAAGGTGCCATGTCGACGTGCTACCTTGCGCTGCATTACTTTCGACAGTCTCCTGGAAAGGACCGGAGCCTGGTCTTGACTGCTAGTTGCACCTCTTTCTACCCAAGTCGGACAACGGCAGTCTATTCCGCAACAAAGCGTAAGTAATCTCTCTTTGCCGTTGGTTTTGAGTATCTGATGCGCTTACTGCGGCTTTATAGACGCTATCCTTGGCTTCATGCGCTCCATCGCCGGCGAGTATCATGACAACGACATCAGAGTCAACGCCATCTGCCCCGGATCAGTGCGAACCAACTTGATCAGTGAAGAAGGTTATTCCGGGTTGGCACCGGAGCTGGCCACGCCCTTAGAAAATGTGACGAAGGTGGTCGACAAGCTCATTAACGAGGCCGGAGACGACTTGATCGACACGACGGGAACTCGGCTGCGACCGGGGGAGATTTACGGCCAAGCAGTGGAGATAAGTGTGGACAACCTGTATTTTAGAAACCACATTGACTTTTGCGACAACGCGATGCGGCGAATGATGAAGGAGACGGAGGCATAAGAGGGAGGCACAAGACGGAGTGGTTGGCCGCCCTTGATTCATTCATCCGTAGATTTAGAGGTTAATACTCGCAGCAGCGGTAGTTGAATTTAACCAATGCGAAGTCAAGACGCAGTAGAATTTGTTGGAGTGTCTCGTGTCTGTGGAAACTGCAACATGTATGGCATTAACGTGATGCTGCCATAGAGCAGGCAACATGCCAAAATAATGATGTGCACGCCACGGCCGTCCACGTTTGGTGGTCGACGGAATGTTCTCGACATTGTCGCCTGACTGACATCTTGGCGAAAGAAACGTTATCTAGGCCCTGTATGTATACAGTGTGTGCCCATCAAACCCTGGCATATCGAGTTGACGATAAATCAAATTACCAACATCGATAGCACTATGCCGCTTCGAGCAAGCGCCTAACAATCTGTTAAATTCGCCTTCTACGCCACCAGCCAAGATCGCCAAGGGTTCGTGTTACCTATCCTCGGAATTCGGTTGTTGGATCGGAAAGCAACGTGAGGGTGGCTATCAAGCCATCACACGGATAGCGACGTAGGCCGAGGGCTAATCTCGAACAACGGTACTCGGCACTGACTGAGTTGAGAGGCAGATACATGGCAGTATCTTGTTCGTTGAACCAGCCCCGCAGATTGAGAGGTGTCGGGCAAATGTCCCATTGGATGGATTGTGAAGGGGTTAGTCGAGATTGCCGGGGGTCTTAAAACCTTGACATAGTCTGGGCAGGGCAGCGTCGCAATCGAGTTAGTCAAGTGCGGAGAAACTGGGGGAATGGGCAAGATCCTATTGGACGCCTCTGCGATGGCTGCTGTCAGATGATCAAGGGAGAACCAGACTGGCGACGCTTGTTTATCAATGGGTTCCTGTGCTGCTGCTCCTCTCCGCTTTATCTTAAGGTGGAACGGCACCTGCAAATCGTCCTCCCTGCTGTTCTGCATCAAAAGACATATCATATCATTTTTGGATCGCTGCATTCCGGTTCCTAATATAAGTCTTATCTGGGACGTTGGTTCCTTTCTTCGATTCGACTCGTCGTCCATCTGCTTCTTTCTCCATTATACCATCCACTCCCCAATCAGTCATTCGCACAAACCCATACACGCACAATGGACCCCAAAGAAGGAGTCATCAAGCGCCCAGGTAAGGGCATGTCTTGTTGCCCTGGATAAGTTGATTACTGCTTCTGGAACTGACACCGCGACAACAGGCTCCTTGTCCAATGCTGAAAACGCGTCCACCGTTGAAGGCTTCCAAGTCGAGTATGTCGACCCCAACGTCACTCATTTCAAGAAGGAGATGGGATGGTTTTCCATCCTAGCCGCTGGCTTCGACAGTTTGGCTACGTGGGTTACCTTCCCATCCACACTCTTGGTCAGCTTCGTATACGGCGGTCCCTACTGCACCATCTGGGGCTTGATAGCCACCGGTGTCATCTTCCTCCCCATTGCCATAACAATTTGTGAGCTTGTCGCTGTCTATCCCACTGTGGGTGGCCAGTATCATTGGTCTGCCATCTTGGCTCCTCGAAAGTATCACCGAGAGATTGTAAGTTTGAACCCTTCCGTCTCCCAACTTGTCTTTACCGCCCCTCCTAACTCGGAAGCTCAACAGAGCTATGCCTGTGGTTACCTCAGCTGGTTCTCTTGGATCGCCCTCACCGCTGCCGGAGCAGGAGGCCTGGGAAACTATGTCGTTGCCCTAATCAAGTGGAAGAACCCGGAGTATGCGGTGCAAAAGTATCAGGTCTTTCTGATCTACCAGTTTGGCAACATCTGGAACTTCATCATCAACGCCTACTGCAGCTCTGCATTGCCCAAGGTTTACAAGGCCGGATGTAAGTCGTCGCTGCGGTCTCGGTTGAGAAGACACCTGCTGAGCCATAATGCCCTCTAGTCGTCTTCAGCATCACCTCGTGCGTAACCATATTCATTGCCGTCCTTGCCGCGCAAAAGAAAAAGAACACATCGTCCTTCGTCTGGACAGACGTCAACAACATCACCGGCTGGGCCGATGGTCTCCAATTCATCATTGCTCTCAGTGGTCCCACCGTCATGTTCTGCGCCATCGACGGAGCCGTGCACCTGGTGGAAGACACCAAGAGGCCGGCCAAAGTTATCCCAAGGACGATTCTGGTCTCGCTGATCCTGTCGTTTACCATTGCCATAGGCTTTTCCCTGGCGATGCTCTACTGCATCTCAGACTTTGAGGCGGCACTGGCTTCGCCCACGGGCTTTCCCATCTTTGAAATCTGGCGACAGGCCATGGGCTCCGATGCTTGGGCTGTTACATTCATAGTCTTCCTCCTCATCATGGTTCCCGTCAGCGTCTTGCCGTTGGTGCAGATTGTCTCCCGAATGACCTGGAGCTTGGCCAACGATAAGGGCTTGTTATTCTCCAGCTACCTCAGTCAAGTTAGCGAGCGGCACAAGACACCCATCCCAGCCCTGGCCTTTAACACCACCTTGGTCTTCTTAATTGGTTGCCTCTATCTTATTTCTAACACAGGTGGGCCAAGAGATAAAAAACTACCGCCATTCTAAAACTATGCTGACCGTCTTTTCTAGCATTCATTGCCCTCTTAACAATATCCGTTGTCTTCCAGCAAATCACACTGGCATTCCCTTCAGCTCTACTCATTTACCGGCGCCGGAGTCCCAAATACTTGCCGGCCAATCGCCCATTCAAGGTTCCCAACAGCGTTGGTTGGGCGTGCAACATCATCTCGGTAGCCTATGCTGCAATTGCTGTTGTCTTCTTCCAGTTTCCTATGACAAAGGAGGTTACGCTTTCCAACATGAGTAAGATTCACCTGAAAAGTAGACAGAATACTTTGTATGGGAATATTACTGACGATCTATCTTGCAGACTACACATCTCTAGTGTTTGTTGCTTCCATGCTGGCGGGAGTTGCAACATGGTTTATGACAGCACGCAAACACTATACTCCTCCAACCGTTATGTTGAATCAGGACAGTGACTAGTTTATTTTAGTTGCATCCTTAAGTGAGCTGGATTATGTTCTAAATAGAGAGGAGTTAATTAAGATGAGGTAGCTTTTATAAACAGTCCTTATACATTACCTTAGAATACAGACATGCATTTTACGTATAGCCTTCATAATTGAAATGTACACAGTGATTAAACTCAACATCCTACCTAGTAGTCTAGTTGGCCCTTCTCTCTTACCTAAAGTGAAACTATTATACACTGCAAAGGCTGAGCTCGAAGCCTCGAATCATCCTACTCTTCCATCTAGGATTAGTCCTCCTGGCGGCATCTCCTCCAAGCTTACACCCGTTCGTATCTATACCCTTCAGACTTCTGCTATCAGGCCTTTTACCTTCGATAATAGGGCCAACACTAAGCGCACGCTGAGTAGTGCCGGCAATAGGCCACACCGACTCCCAGAATCCCGAGATTTACAGCCAGATCAATATCCACACGATTGGTAGGTCCATCGCATACCATACGTAGAAACAGAGATGCGGCACCTCGGCCCATGGAGGAAAGCAAGGGCAACCTTGAGCCTGTCTCACGCCTATTGCTGACACGCCATCACCATAATGGGCAAAAGATTCTGGCAGCGACGCAAGATGTGGCTCACACCTTGCCATCTAGCTATCAGGCATCTCATCCTTACTAGAGCTACCAACCTCATAGGTTCTGGCGTGCTTGATACTGTGCTCAAGATAAAGGACATTACCAAGATCTCTATCCTCAGCCGAAGACATGTCACCATGGCCCAACAGGCCGAGGACGCTAGAGTCAACGTAATCACTCAGAAGAACTTTTCGCATTACCGATCTGATGTGCTTGATCAGCTGAAAGGCGCAAGTGGTGTAGTATGGGCTCTCGGAATCAGTCAAGCCAAGGTCTCCAAGGAGCAAGCTCGTCTACCTCTACACTGTTGGTCAGACCTGCTGAATATTTCCTAGCGAATACGTCATGATTACAAAGGGCTATGCCTTGATCGCTGCTGAAGCGTTCTCTGACCTCGCGCCCAGCGACGAATCTTTTCGTTTCATATACGTCTCGGCCATAGTGCAACGCAAAATCCTGGGCGGTTTACGTCTGGATACTGTCGTGTCAAAGGCGAGGCCGAAATCTCCCTGTCGGAGATGCGCGCAGTCTACCCTCGTCTCCATACCGTGGCAGTCGGACCCGGAGTCGTCAATGCGAGTGATCACGCTGCCATTCGCGCTTACATCCCCGATCAGGGATTGCTGTGCCGTTCTTGGTTTCCCAATTCGGATGCTTACGAGATCGCTGCAATGCCCGACCGAGCCGTTGGGCAGTTCCTTAACGGAAATGGCTATGGGGAGGTTCGATAGACAGTAGGACGAAGATGGGATTGGCATTGTGAAGATCAATGGTGGTGTGAGGATAGTGAAGAACCCAGCATTCATGAGACTGGCAGCTGTGGCATGAAGTGTTTAGGGGTATAATTAGAATAACGCCACACTGAATAGCATTTCAGCTTTTGATCCTGTCGCGCTCGTGGTGCAGAATAATCATGATGAATCAAAAGAGGGCGTTAATGAGCAGTGAAGGATAACGGTATTTGATGTTGAGTTATAGATTGAGAAATCATGAAGCAATTATATGGAGACAATGTTGAAAACAAAAACATGCGATTAATCTGAACCCGGACCTTACTCACGAACCAGCGACAGCGACGTGTCATACAACCTCTTCGCATCCTCCTCATTGTACGCCCACTCGGCGTGACCAGGCTCAATGCTCCCAAATCCCTTCCTCACCTGCTGACTGGCCCGATTCCGTTCCAGATACTTCCCTCCCCGACCCTCCAGTTCCCTGCTAATAGCCGCCCAAACCGTCGTAGAAGCTCCCTGCTCAGGGCTCATCATGGACCGAAGCGTGGCCATGATGCCGTTCTTCAAGAAAATCAGGGCGTCATGCAAGTTGGGCTTCTGGAGTCCGGTCCTGATTCCTCCCGGATGGACACTCCAGGCGTGAAGACCCTGTGACCCGTATCGCCTCTCAATCTCGCTCGCGGTGTAGACGTTGGCCAGTTTGCTCTGTCCGTAAGCCACGAAGGGATTGTATTTTCTCCTCTCCCAGTTGAGATCGCTAAAGTCCATGGGCGCATTCCTATGCGCTGTTGAAGACACGATGACGACACGAGATTGGAACTCCGTTGTAGATGACTCCAACAAGATCGGCTTCAGAAGCTCGAAGAGAAGAAAGTGAGCAAGATGGTTTGTGCCCCAATGAAGTTCAAACCCGTCCCTGGTTCTGCCCTCGGGAACGTGGCGTATTCCGGCGTTCTCGATCAAAATGTTGAGTTTTTGGCTCTTGGATCTGAAGTCGGCGACGCAGGACCGGACGCTATCAAAAGACTCTAGGTCGAGTCGAAGAAGATGCACATGGTCACCATCAAGAATGTCACCGAGTGCGTTTCTTGCCTTTTCCAGGTTACGTGCTGTGACGAAAAGGGTGGCGCCAGTGGCTTTGATTGCTCGAGCTGTCTCGATGCCGAGTCCAGAAGAGCAGCCGGTAATAAGGACAACCTTTTCGGTTAGGGCACTCTGCATTTGCTCATCGCTGATGATCTCCAGGGCGGTAGGACGAGCATCGCCTGGGCCGTTGGGGATCAGATGTGCATCCGCGTAGCGGGAGGCTTGTTCCGATGCCATCGCGGTAGTTGAGGTTTGATTGTACTTAGGGAATGTATAAGGTCGTAGTATTTATACTCAAATGAACCAAAGAATAATAAAAACTAATGATTCAAAATGAAAGATCGAATCAACAATGACAAAGCCTTGGCTGTGCCTTTTATAGTCTTTTTCAGCTAGCGAGGACTGAAATGTTGGGCAAGGATGCCGGGATTCTCGGCCATGGTCTCGACTGTTCCTACTGAACAATACTCCCCGACCAGTGTCAGCTACCATGACTACTTACGGTTAGATCACCCGACATGCATGAGAATCATGAGATTAGAGACGAGTGAAGACACAGTGGGAATAAAAGTCGAGCAAATCCGACAGCGAAGTCATTTCTTATGTCCGCTTGAGACACTGCTAAGCTGGCAAGCAGCTGCATGGCATCTGGTTCGATATTTGCAACATTCGGTTACGTCGAATCTCAAACTTAACGAATTCTAAATATTCGAGGTGAATCGCACGAGGACTAGACCGTAACAGCTAAGGGATCCTCACCTCGAAGTTCTCGCCAATTGTTGGCCGCGGCGACAACATCTCGACAGCCCTGCAGCAGAAACCCCCATTTCTTCGCAAAGGGCTCAGTAACCTCCCAGCCATTAATATCCCAGGGATCTGACCAAGACACGAGGCCCGAATCGCCCGTACAAGGTCCTGTGGTATTCGCAGTGACGCTGGTGGGCTTTTCATTCTCTGTGATGCTATTTGAGCTGTCCGCGAGACCATCGAGACTCGACTGTGTCTCCAGCTCGTCAACACTGTCCCCTGCACAACAGAGGCTACCAAATGCCTCTCCAACGAGATCTATTATGAAACTATCCTCGTCGATATCGAGTTCCTCAAATGCCAAAATGAGGTTGTCGCGTAGCTGTGGTGATGGGAAAAGATCAACCCACCCAGAGTGAGGAACCTGCTGCTGGATTTGCGTTGGCATCATGGACGCGGGGAGAGCGAAGTTGAGGCTCATTCCAGAGCCTGACCATGATGCTACCTCCTTAGGGCAGGGGAGGACGAATGTACGGCGCACAGAGCAGAATCGAGGGGTGGACAAAGGAATGGAAGACAGCATGACGTAGTTTGATAGGATGGCGCGAGTGACATTAAAAGAAATGACGTGTAAAAGCTCGGAATCCCTCGTCAAGGGAAAATAAACAGGGAGGCGAGCGTTCTCAACTCCAACCCCTGTTCCTTGGGGCGATGGAACAGAAGCTGCGGGTACAGTGGTATCTCCAAGGGGATGGTGGCTAATTTCTTCTTTCCGTACTTCGTTTATTCTTTGTCGTCGTCCTACATGCAAGCTGTCAGCAGCATACACCTGATATGGAATAGTTGGAGGAGATGCGATACTTACGCGCTGCCCTCTGATTGATCCTGTTCTGTCGTTTCCTTCTCTCCCTGGCATCGCATAGACCAACCCATTCATCCGCCTCGTGTCGAATCTGCAGGCTCGGAACAATATGGTTAGCTTGTCGAGGAAATGTCTGGGTCCAATACGTACGTCATCATCATGCATAGGCACAAGTCGAAAGGTCTGAAACGAAGCCATGACTGTTATCTAAAAGTCTACAACTCTAGTGAATCGAGAGAGAACCTGGAGTAGACTGTGGACTGGAAGGTGGACCAAGTTATAAACGACTGCGCGACGCTGACGCGCTTGGCCTCGATTGGGGAAGTTGGGAGCGAGTGGAACCTCATGTAGTGTGCTGACAAGACTAAACTAGTCTAGGCTTAGGTTCTGTGGCAGGACATGCTGGTCAGCCATGGGATCGAATGCAGTCAGTCATCGACCCATCTGTTTATGGTTTCGAAGCCTTGCTGGATAAAATCATGCAGGGTTCCAACGTGCGAAATCCATGTTTAAATCAGCGAGGAGCACGAGCCGTGGATATAGTAGCGAGAGTGGAAGATATTCGGTATAACTTACTTCCCATGATTAGTATATGGTCGGGGAGCTGCTAAAATACATACCATATGTCGGGTGATTAAGCATAATAAGATGTGCTTAAGGTAGGTGAGTACTGTGGATTAGTTGTTAACTCACTCTACTATGAGACCGCAGTTAACTAACTTCAGATAAAAGAAACTTAGTACCGAAGTAGGTCCGCCCCATTTATATAGCTGGTGTTGACATTCAACACGTATATCTCACCGCCGCTGCCCAAGTGTCTAAACCACGCCCTTTGGATGACACTCTTGCATGTGACTTTATGATATCATTATAAGACCACGCCGCGATTTTCCCTCAGTTAGGTAACTTGAAAGCACCTTTGAGGAGTGTAAACAATAAAATTCGTTCCAAACCTCAGCACGAATATTCTGCTTCTTGGTCATCCCTCCATTATTCCATCACAGCCCATTACTACAAGACAAGCCCCATCCTCAATAGCCATGACGTTCCAACCAACCCAAATTAAAGGTCTCTTCTTTGACATCTATGCCACACTCATTGATTGGGAATCCGGCATCCATTCATCTCTGCTCGCCTTGGCAAAGCGTCTCCCAGAGTCCCACCCACTCCACGCCGACAGTCCGGAAACCTGCCAGACCCTCTTGCGCATGTTTGCATCGAACGAGAAAGCAGTCGAACACGAGAATCCCAAGTGGAAGTCCCCGCAGGTCATGGAAGAAGTATACACGCGCATCGCGGCCAAGCTCGACGTACCGTTTGAGCGCGATGAGCAAATCGCTTTCGGTCAAAGCATCGGCGACTGGCCCGCCTTCCCCGACACCGTGGCCGCGATGCAGACGCTCGCAAAGCACTACAAGCTGTTCGTGCTGAGCAATGTGGACGACGCCTCCTTTGCTCGCACCAGCGCTGGGCCCTTGAAGGGCGTTCACTGGGACGGCGTCTACACAGCCGAGCAGATCGGCTCCTACAAACCCGATGCCAACAACTACCACTACGTGGTGAAGAAGTTCAAAGAAAAGTTTGACATCAACAAAGACCAGATCGCCATCGTTGCTCAGAGTCTAGACATTGACCACGTATCGTCCACGGCACTCGGGTTCAATCCAGGAGTGTGGATTGCGAGAGGCGATTCTGACATGGGAGGAAATCGGGAGGAGTTGGAGGCCAAGGGCTTGATCAAGCTGGGAGCGGTGTATTCTACGCTGGGAGAGATGGCTGAAGCAGTGGAAAGGGCGTTTTCCTGAGTCTGCTGGAAAGATGGATGTACTCCCGCAGTTTGAAACCCCTCTTTTTGTCTTTTACATATATCTAAAGACGTCTTGAATATCAATATTTTTCCCGGCTTGGTAACCCGAGTCCGCTCGATTAAACGGATTGTTCCAACGAGACTGAATTAATCTGGCAGTCAGCCTAGTCCAGTAATGACTATTCAGAAACCATCTCCCGAATGCCTGACACGTCTAAAATTGCGGCACAAAGTGGCGTTGTATCATCTGAATGGAGAATGGTCCTCATATTTGGAAAGCGTTGGGACTTTCCCCAGCTGGAGGCCACTGTTGACTTGTGTTATCATTACTAGATCTGCGCCTGGCACGAGATGTTTATATAGAAGCATGTTTGAACTTCTTGCCACGATAATCTGCCTGGCCATCGCAAAACATTCGAGTCCTGACCATCAGTATCGCCCATGATAGTCACTAGATTTTTATCGCGGAACAATTTACCAGGTACGCTGGGCCATTCTGGGAACAAGTGGCGGTGGCAGTGCCACTAGTTGTCAAGCAAGGCAGACTCGACAACATCCCTCAGTATTTACGTATTGCCCGATTCACTTTTCGACCCCTTCAACCTGTCAAACTCATATTCATGCTCGCAGAAACCAAGCAAAATGCTGTGTGAAAGATGTGAGGGTATGCACTTCCATCGCATTTCCCCAGGCTCTAGTGACTCGTTGTACTATGTCCTGCATTGGACCAAAGAATCGTTTCTGCAGTCCATCGCTGAGAGCTGCACCTTCTGCGTCCTTATTTCCGCCGACCTCAACGTCAACAAAGAGCCGCGTCCGCACTACAAAGAGCCCGGTGATACGCTCGATGCTTTCTTGGTCCTGCGGAGGAGTTGGGCGGTAGATTGGGTGGCCAAGGAGGGTTCCGCGGCACTTTTCAAGTCAGAACCGGTCGACATATCCAGCAAGATTGGAGATGTCTACATCGATGTCATTGACACCGTGCCGGGTAAGGCTTACCGTCCTTCACATGGTATCTACTTACATTATGCAGAGCGCTATAGACTTGACCTGATCTGGCCGTACCCGCAGAAAGTAATCCAAAGCCCTGGAACGCCGACAGGCCGTAAAGTGCCACTCGACAACGTGGAACCCGTTGGCACTTGTGTTTACCATTCCATGATTGCCTCAGATGACAGCACTGGTTCCATGGCCAACTTCTCTCTCGCCAAGCAATGGCTCACAGATTGCATGGCAAACCACCCGACCTGTAGTGTGCAGCCTCAGCATATGAATGGCAGTCTGCTACCGATCAGACTCATCAACGTTCAAGATCCGCACAGACCTTACCTCCAACTCATGACTGCCGGGGATCAAACGGTGCAATACTGCGCCCTGAGCTACCGCTGGGGAGCCGGCAAAAGGCTCATCACTACGAAGGCAAATTACTCAGCTTTTCGAGCGTTGATACCCCCAAAAGAGATGCCGAGAACGTTTCAAGACGCAATATATGCCAGTCACATGCTAAACCTGCAATTTGTTTGGATTGATGCCTTGTGCATCATCCAAGACGACCCGGATGATGTCGCTAGGGAGATTGCGGTGATGGGGGGCGTGTACCGTAATGCGCGACTAACTCTCACGGCTGAGGGTGCCGCCAGCTCAAGTCACGGGCTATTTTCAAGGAGAAATCCCCGCCAGACACGACCTTGCGTCTTGCCAATGTGTGCCTCGGCCGAGGACGCCACAGTGTCGGGGGAGGTGACTGTCACTGCATCTCCCAGAGGAACAGACTACCTGAACGGCCGTGGATGGGTGCTGCAAGAGGCCGTCTTATCCTCACGCAGCCTGGTCTTTGGAACATGTTCCATTTCGTGGACTTGCACCTCGAGTTTCGCAACCGAGTCGCGGCCTAATCCAAGGCTGATGAACGCAGTGACCAGTAGTCTTGGGCCCGAGATCCCAAAGCTGAGGTTGTGGATCTATAACCGAGACTTGATGTTGAAAAAGGCTCCAGATCGAGATTATTGGCACCGTCTAAGCCACTATGATGCGTGGTACAGGATTGTAGAGGACTTTACCACTCGGAACTTGACCGTACCTACCGACAGCCTACCGGCACTCGCCGGCCTGGCCCAGGTCTTCTCCGAAAGCCATCAGACTATTTACCTGGCGGGGCTGTGGAAAGGAGATCTTCAAGTAGGTCTGGGATGGTACTTGGCAACTGATCACGGCCGTCCCTTGCAGACCAACGCGCCGTCAGCACCCACGTGGTCTTGGGTGTCTGTTGGACAGAACAGGATGTTGTTTCGACACTGGCAAGCGAACTCGGTTCAGATAACCATGGCAGGCGCACAGGTACTGGACGGTATCTGTGAGCCTGTCAATTCGCTCATCCCCTTCGGCGAGCTGAAATGCGGCACGCTTAGCCTCAGGGCACCCCTGAAGAGAGGTATGCTCAAGTGGGATTGGCAATACTACGTGAAGCGGCCCAGTAACGGCAGTAAGTCATCGGGAGATCGAGAGCTCCGCCACTACGATCATTGGGGGGAGCAACCTCGGTTCCCCGCCCTCGTTTACGATCCCGAGACCAACAAGCCCGTAGGAGAGGCATCACTTGACACGCAGTTTCACCCAGACCTGCCCGCTCCAGGGAGTTTCTTCTGGTCCGGCGATCACTTGAGATATGGTGATCTCTCTTTTGAGATGGAGGTTTGGTGTTTATTGCTTCAGATACGCGAGAAATACGGCAACTGGCACCAGACATGCTTGATTCTGACACCGACAGGCTCACATGAGCATGAATATAAGCGGATTGGGCTCTTGTTTGTTGGTGACACGGCTTGGTTTGGAGACTACTCGAGGACATGGGTTGGAAACGAGGCGCTTACTTGGAAATACAAGGCGGAACATTATAAATGGCCGCCCTTCTTATGGCTGGAGGAGCCTGCCACAGTCACCATTATTTAACGATGAATTAGTATTTCATTTATTTATTTCAATTTCGAGCAAGACCACTCCCAAAGGAGTATTGTATTCACTACTATCGTTTCTTTCTTCATAACCCTATGGCTAACTCACTTCTAAGGCAGCGCTTCTAGTTGTCGTAGTCGCATCAGGGACAGGAGTAGTGTCAGGAACGGCGGGACACGAGAAGCAAACCATCTCGTACACGACGCTCTCGCCTGTTTCCAAGGGCTCAATATGCTCCGAATATGCAGTGCTTCTCCAAAGACGGCAGTTTTCCCCATCGTACGTAATGGTCATGCAGTCCGCAGTCTGCCAACAAAGATCGACGCATCGATCTTGTCCGCTAGGACCATCAAAGGTGGTCCTAAGGAGGGGAAATCTTCTTGGCCAATCTACGTGTGCATTTGTGCCACATTGTCGGGGGCTCTTGGTCACGGCTACATCGTCGATGAGGAGCGAGGCCTCAATCGGGTCCCGGTCGTAAGTTCCATGGCACCAAACGGTGAGGCTAAGGAGCATATTGATTCCTCCCGATGGGCTCTCAAATCGAATCGACGCTTGGTAATAATGATTGAAGAGCCTACATCGCGATAATTTACTCCCCTGCCATTCAGGTGTGTAGTGCCTTCATCACCCCCAATAGAAAATACGCATCCCTTATTGCCCGTTTCAGAAGGGATATCGGGAAGGGAATGCCAGAAGGTGAAGTCGTATGGAGTGCGTGCTAACAGATCTACGTGCTGCATGATACTAGCAGGTGAAGACTCCGAGGGGTTCTCCATGTACCTGTACAACTTAGCCAAAGAGTGTTTGAGTTGAGTGGATGGAGCGGAGCCTACAAAAACCAGTCGCCATTGTGAGCGCGAAGCGACGATGTTGGGTGCTGAACATCTCCATTGAACACAAGCCAAGGATAGCCTTGGACAGTCGTACCCTCGACCAGGACCGATTCCTCAAAACCAGGATTTCTGAATACAGGTGGGTCGGCTTCGATGGTAGTTGAAGTACGAATGCAGCGCGGGGGGTAGCTCGACGGTGAGGTGCTCGAGGCTATCGGCGTGGCCTCGAACGAGGTGGGGTGGATTAAGTCGGAAGTTGTTGTCGGAGACAAGCTTACTCGACAAGGCCAGCATTTGCTTCTCCTTCAAGTGAGGCGAGTGTGAGGGCGAAGATGAAGGCCCAAGACGTAGCCATCTTATCCGCCTTGGAGTGCCGTAATGACCGGAGGCCGGCTTAGGACGACCAGGGATCAAAAAAGCAGACAATTTCCAGTGGCTGCTGACGAGAATATAACTTGTCATTAGGGAAAGCCAACTTCACACAAACACAAACATTCCGTGGCTAGAACACAATAGTTTACGTTTTAGATCCATCAGCTGAAGTTCTCATGGCAGCCATGGTGGGCTGGACCCCTGAGAAAACGCTCCAGTGCTTATCTCATTGGTCTACAGAGTACACGATGCATTGCTACGCCCGACACGTCTAAAGACCCTTTCGAAATCGATAGCTTAATCATTAGCGCAGCCGCACAGCCAGCCTGAACATCCCGCCAATTTAAGATAATGAACGCTTTATGGTGCGGAGTACTCCCCGTAATTTGCAAGTGAATCAGCGGTAAAGGATGGAGTTCACTGGAAGACGGATGGCCATTCGTTGAAGAAATAGACCAGGTGACTTTACCATTGGACATGTCGTACAAGACCTCGTCTGACAAGTTAGGCTTAGCAAGTCCTTCCATCGAACTCCCGAAGGGACATTACTACAGTTTGGTACAGTTCATATAAGTGCACTTTCCGACTACGCCTGAGAGGACAGTTTATAGATTCATCACTCATCTGACCATACTCACCGAACTGGCGGAGTTCTCGGTTCTTACCCTAGAAAGCAGCAGCCTCACAAACCTAGCTTTCAAAAGGCATTGCGTTTTTAGCGAACTCTCACTTTTGGTATTATGTTATTAGTTGTTCATCTCGACCGTTTTCATAGCATTGTCAGTGTCTTGTTTAGTTGTCATCTCATCTTTCACTAAACGCACCAGTTCTTCCGGAATAAATCCTTTATTCTCAAGTACATGCGCCTCTTGGTAATAATCCTTGCACCTTAACGTTAGACGTTAGAGGATTTGGTTGACAGGACATTGCGGATTACTCGGACTGAGACAACTTGGGCACATACTCGGCCACTTGTTTAATGAAGTTTGAGGCTAGCATTGACCGAGAGTTATAAATTCTTATGAAATACGGCTGAAATACGGCACACGAGATCGGACAGCTTTACTCAGAAGTGCACAGGCCTCAGATGATATACTACTTCAGTCTATCTCTCGCGACCATAGTTGACGGGTTGGGGAGGAGTGTTATCAAGTATAGCCTCAATCTCTTGCAGAACATCCGGTGTAATCTTCTCAGAAATCTCCAGCGCCTTGCAATTGTCTTCGATTTGTGCGACCTTGGTGGCTCCCAAGATGACGGTGCTCACGTTGGGGTTCTTGATGCACCAAGCCAAAGCAAGTTGCGCCGTGGTTCCGCCCAACCGCTTTGCAACTGCTGTGAGCTTCCTGACCTTTTCAATCTTGGCCTGCCCTTCTTCGCTCTGCAACTTTTTGGCAGTGTCGGAGAAGAATTCCTTATTGGTAGCGAATCGAGAATCCTCTGGAATGCCGTCGTTGTATTTGCCAGTCA
The DNA here is from genome assembly GCA_037954305.1 of Neonectria magnoliae. Classification (NCBI taxonomy): domain Eukaryota; kingdom Fungi; phylum Ascomycota; class Sordariomycetes; order Hypocreales; family Nectriaceae; genus Neonectria; species Neonectria magnoliae. Next base: position 113,836 of record JAZAVK010000079.1, on the reverse strand, counting down.
AGAGGCCCGAGGCAAGGGGCGACCAAATCGTCGTTCCGTATCCAAACTTCTCGAAGAGAGGAGCAAACTCAACTTCAAAGCGTTCGCGGTGGAAGGCGTTGTATTGAGGCTGCTCAGCCACAGGCGCAATCAGGTTGTATCGCTCGGCGATTTGGATTGCCTCTGTGATCTGGCTGGCGCTCCACTCCGAAGTTCCCCAGTAGTAGGCAAGGTTCAGATTGCGGATGACCTGCGTGAACCCCTCGACAATCTCCTTCATGGGCGTGGCATAGTCCGGTCGGTGGGCGAAAACGATGTCGACGTAAGGTTGGTCAAGGCGCTGCAGCGAGCTCTTCAAGCCTTCGACGACGTGCTTGCGGCTCAGGCCTCGAGTGTTGGGCTCCTTGCGACCAGTGCCGAAGAAAATCTTGGTGGTGAGGACGTATTCGTCTCGAGGCCAGCCGAGTTCTTTCAGCGCTTGTCCCATCTCGATCTCGCTCTCCCCGTTTGCATACGTCTCGGCCGTATCAAAGGTATTGATGCCGTGATCCCACGCGGCTTGCAAGCACTCTTTAACGATGCTGCCCTTTTGAGTGCCTCCATACGTGAGCCATCCTCCCAAGGAAAGTACGCTCACTTTGAGTCCGGTGGGACCCAGATGGCGAAACTTCATCCCCTTGGGATCGTACCTGGATTTGACGGCTGGCATTGTGTCGGATGTCTAGTTAGAAAGAAAGGGATATTGAGATGTGTAAAGTAGTAAAAGGAAAGAGTCCAGGCCAGAGGTGAAGATGGAAATAAACTACTGAATGATGCGCGATTTCTCGTCAAGGTTCACTTCGGCTTTAACTCCTTATATACGGGCTCGTGGAATCTTTAAGAATGATGAATCACTCGGTAATTTGTCAGCAAGCGGATCTCCATGAGCGATCAGCGCTGCACCTATCACGAAGAACCAACAGACGACGGGCGTATCTTATCAGAATGACGACATCCTGATGTTAGTTCCAGTTTTTGTGGTCAAGACCTAAACACCTGAACTGTAATTGAGTGTGTACCTGGCTTGGTGTGTGTGCTCTACTATGTAGTCGATAACAGGTTCGACGAATAGCCCAATTCCCAGATGCTCCAAGGATCTAATAGCACGGAGTACGAATAAGAATGCGCAGTCGCGCTCCATGACCTATCAGAGTTAGTCCGCTTTTTGATTGGGTTTCTTCCGAATAACCCTGTCGTCTATCGTGACGGTTTATCCGGTATGCCCAAGTGCCAGGGATGTTCGTGAAATTAAACCGGAGCTATTGGAGAATCCTACGCCCTCGGTAATTCCCCCGGGCTTCTTCTCTAATAAATCTCGCCCTAACGTTTACGTTTGATTGGTGGACAAGGCCCGGAATCCTTTCAGACTGGTCTATGCTTAGCAATGTAACTCTTCGAGTTAGGATCTGCTCCGTTAGCTCCCTTAAGCTTTGCTGAATCTGTCTAGCTTTGAGCTATAATCTGACACGTACATATATAGGATCATAGCCCAGTAATCAAAACAGCAGTCCTAAACGAAGGAACGTCTTGGAAACCCTTCAAGAAGCTGCGCCCTTCCCGATCCCATGCGACAATGCCGTCTTCACTGAAAATTCTCCAAACAAAGTCCAACCGGAACGTTGGCAACACGTCGAGATGGAGACGATCCCGATACCTCTCACTGACCTGATCTCCCCGGTTCCCAACATCCGAACGCGGACCTTTTTTATCCTCAACGACCGCCTCGATGTCGACGTGCTTCGGAAGGCGCTGGACGAGCTGATCCGGGACCATTGGCGCAAACTGGGCTCGCGGGTGGTGTGGAAAGGCAAGGGTGAGCAGCCGGAGTATCGCCTGCCAAAGACATTCGACGACGACTATGTCTTGTTCAACTGGTCCTCGAAAGACAGCCAGGACTCCATCGACAACGTCACTCAATCGCTAAAGCGTCCTTCCGCCGACGGAATCGCTTTCCTCCCCTCGATATCCGACGTCGACAGCTGCTTCCGACCCGCCGACTGGCCATTCGAGCAGAAAGACGACCCGGCCGATGCCCCGATTCTATACGTTCACGTCTGCACATTCTCCGATGCGACCGTCGTCACGGTCAGTATGGCGCACGTTTTTGGAGATCAGCTTGGTCTGGCAAACATCGTCAAGGCATGGATGGGTCTGATTGAGGGCAAGACTCCCCCTCCGTTTGTCGGGTACACCGAGGAGGTGCTCCCACATGACAAGAAATTCGCCGACATGTCGAAGCGGGAGACGCACAGGAAGGGAAAGATGCGCGTGAGGCGCTTCGGAGAGTATTTTTTCGTTCTGCTTGGCTTCATCCCAGAACTAGTCTTTCAGGCCAAGGAAGACGACCACAACATCTTCTTCCCGATTGTCGTGATTGAGTCGCTCCGAAAGCGGGCTTCGAAAGAGCTGGAGCAAAAGTACGGGGATGACGCGGGTCTCTCCCACGCTGATATCCTGTCTGGCATCCTGACAAAGGTTTGTTTGTCTCCGAGCCTATGATTAGACGAAGGCACTGACGAGCATGTAACTCAGTTTTCGCGTATGTCTAAGGCGTCTCCCACCAAGTTATCGCTCTCGCAAGCAGTCAACCGTAAGTTGCGTCACCACCAAACTCCCGTCGTCACAATATCGCTTACTTGGTACCTTTGCAGTGCGTGGCCGCATTCCCGAGCTCTCTGGCCTCGAACGCGACGGTTACATCCACAATGGTATGGTCTATGCGACGGCCCGTTATCGGCATGAACCCTCGACTCCCGTGAGCGAGATTGCATATCTCAACCGCCAGGCTGTCAAGGAAGCCATTAGGCCGGAAGAAGTCGATATTGGGCTGGCTGTCATGCGTGAAATGGTCACACGTGGGCAAAGCCTGCACAACTGTGAGCCCTTCGAGAAGTCGTACTCCGTCACCAACTGGTGCGGAGCCTGGAAAGGAGTCGATTTTGCAAATGCTGTGAGAAAGAGCGAGAAGCAGGGCAACGAGGTCCAGAAGTTGGACATGCTTATCCTAGGCCAGGGCGGAGAGCTCAAGACCCCAAAGAGATGTAAGTTGCTTTCCCCCAAATCACATTTTGCCACCGAGGAACTACTAACACAGTGTCTTTAGTTCATTCAACTGTCATGTGTAAGACCGATGATGGATACTGGATCGATTTCAGCACCTCCGTGAAGGGCATGAAAGCTATTAAGGAGTACATTGCTTCAGACCCCCTGCTGGAACGGTTCTAACTAGATGAGAGGACGCGATAAATTGGCACACCCTACTACTACAATCTTTCTATTTTGTTCTCTTCATAGAATTATCATTCATAGGCCCATTCTTTGAGCGCAGTCATTGTGAAGAAGCACGCGTAAATAAGCGCTTAATTTCTGCCGTGGCTGTGCTCGACCAACAAAGCGTCTTTATAGCTATCAGCTTGGGATTTAATATCTCGATAAAAAGAAATTGAAACATAGCCAGAATTAATTTGTTACCTGGGTGTTATCAGCAGAATTGTCTGCTGCATGTCACGTGGGCTCGGCAGCAAGGACAACTTCGTCAGAAAATCCTCTTGTGTCTCATTACCAATTACACGCTAATTAGCTGCTCACCGCAGAAAATCTCGCGCGCGCGTCTGAGATGACGGCCTCATCCACAACGGTGACCGCGCCCACAGTGGCCAAAGAGGCTCTGCCCTCTTCAGACAAGGAGTATGCTGTATCGCTGGGCGCCTTGGGATGGATTCTTCTCCTCTCAAAGGCAACTCGCATCAGTACGTAGACGCGTTCTGACCCCTTTCTCACCGGCGCGTCCCTGACTCCCTGCAGCGTTTGCGCTCCTTATGAAAGCTTCAATAGCTGTGCTGGGCGGTTCCAAGGGGAACTTTGCTACTTTCTATGAGTACGTGGCGTGTCAGGGAATGCTCGACTACCAGTACGGGCTCAATGCCGTGGGCATCCAAAACTTGCTGCCGTCAACTGTAAAGACGTGCAAGAAAGTGGCAAAGAAGCAGGACGTTCCGAGCACCGAGATTTGTCTGAGTGATGGAACCAAGGCTGTACGAATTGGGCTTGGTAGGACAGAAAAGGTCATTGTGCTCTTCCACGGCGGCGGATACATGGCTCCGGCGTTGCCTGAACATGCCAAGCTCGCCATGGGCTTTGCCGACTCCCTCCCGGATAATACGTCTGCCTTTGTTCTTCAATACGGTGAGACATCTGTACGCCAACGATGAGAACCTCGCTGATGAGATGTTACCAACCAGCTCTGGCCTCGGAAACCGGCAATCACTATCCCTGTCAGCTACGGCAGGCCGTTTCTCTGATGCAATACCTGCTTCACTCGCAGTCGGTCCAGCCGTCAGCCATTACGTTGGTAGGAGACTCTGCGGGCGGACACCTTGCACTGAGCCTACTCTTGCACATCGCACACCCCAATCCCTTGGTGTCGCCTCTGACCATGCAAGGTCAATTTTCCGGAGCTGCCCTTATCTCGCCCTGGGTCGTCAACACGAGCCCAACCAGTGAGTCGATGAAAGAGAACGAGGATAAAGACCTTCTCAGCGCCCCCGCTCTCGACTACTGGACGAGGAATTTCATGGGCGATTCTGCGCCAGACCATTGGAATAGTGTCTTGACGACGCCGGCAGCGTGGTGGGCTAACCTGCCGGTTGAGGACATCCTTATCACGTACGGAGAAAATGAAGTGCTTCGAGACGGCGCTGTAGAGCTCTGCAAGGCCATACAAGTTAATCATCCGAAGACAACGGCGACCAACTTCTCTGGCGAACTCCATGCGCACATGCTGATGAACCGGTTTCTCCATATCAATAGACCTTGCGAATCAGAACGGGTGTTCCTTGATTGGCTGGATTATCATTTAAAGAACTGATAGATTACTAGGGGAGATCTTTTAATCAAGGTATTAATTATGATATAGAGATAACTCTCATAACTTATTGTAATTACTCCTGGGCTTTGGTATTGCGACTCTAACTAAAACCATCTCTAACCAAAATTGCCTTTCCCTAGACTAATACGCATGGGCAAGCGAGTTGGCAACATAAATATCACAGGTATTAACCGACGAGCTTCAAATCGATTCCTATTTGAGGCCTCGCATTGCTGAAGTCGTCTTCTAGCACGTTATTTACACCCTTAGGATAACGAAGACATGGCGCACCCAAACTGCGAATCATGAATCTCCAACCCATTCTCTGCGGCCTTGACCTTGCTGTCATTGCCATACTTTTGCCAAACAGACTCGCGAGCGGTTGAGATGATTTTCCGCGACGGCCACGGCCACGGCCAACTCGTTCGATCTCAGCGGTCGAACAGCATAGACGATCCACCGAAAGGCCGTGGTCACCCACGTCCGGTTGGTGTCGTCAATGGCCCCCATTTCACGGTGTAGCAAGCCTCGAGGGCCGCGAGTTGCTGCTGCAGCTTAGCCTTTGGATCTTTTCTCGTGGAGTGACTGCTTGTCCACCCAGCAGTAGCATGTTCAGCCTGGTCAGAAGATAAGGGGGCTCCGCTGATAGTGCGTCTGGTTGACTAATAGCAACATGGTCGAGCCCGCACCACGTCGAGTTCTAGAGAGCTAACTCGCGAATTTTCCCCTGCACATACTGTTGTTTGGAGAAGGTCTTTGTCTTAGAAAACTTCTAAGAACTCGTCGATCTGACTTCTTGGAAAGGGCTGAGCGAAAAACGTCTTGGGGTCTCCCTCACCTTCTGTTGGAGGCACGACGACCCCAGAAACAAGAAGTATGCTGTTGCGGTGAACAGATCGTCAGCTGAGTGTCTTAAGCGTGCTTTCATTTCCTATGACATATCAAGTCTGTCAATGGTGCTGAATCAGCGGAGTTGTCGAAGAAATGCAGGACAGAAGAAACATGTCTGCCCAGGCTCCTTTGCACAGGAACGCCCACTTGGCAGTATGCAAGGTATAGGTACGGATACAGAGGAACGACGCCCTGCCAAGAAGGTATCACAAGGCTTTCTTGGGTGAGGGGATTTTTCAGAGCCCGCAATCACCCGAGGCTGACATGCATATGTCATCCAATATTACGACGTTGTGTGTGTGCAGAATATTCCTTATAATAACCATTGCCAAGTCGGCCACCAATCACAGTCCGACTTTCCCAGCTCAAGGGGCGCCTTGGTCAGGAAAACTAACCAGATAGATCATGGGAGTTTTTCAGCTTCTCACCTTGCTTTAACCCCTCTACAAACAATCCCTGACAAGTGACAGCGTAATGCCCAGTAACTGGCCAGAAGTGGGAAGTGGTATATGGCGTTTTCTCGTCGGTTTCTTATCTCACTCAACGCACGCCTCCTCTTCCATCTAGAGTTGTCACGACCGTCGCTCCGCCTATATAAATTACAAAATCCTTTTCTTTTCTTTTCGTCGTTTCGCTGATATAAGAGAACCTCGAGCTTTTTAGATGGCTGTACTGTTCGAACCGCCCTTCGAGAGACCCGAAGCCATGGCACCGCCCTTCGTCCTCCCCGCCGCGGTGGCGCTCGGGAGCCTTCTGCCGCGGCCCAAGGATGACCCCAGGGCCCTCCGCGGAGGAGACCTCCTGCTACGGCCTAATGAGGACCTCGAGACCTACCTCAAGATGGATCTGATTCCAGAGAAACTGGATACCATCCACAGGCATCTTCACTACGCCGGGGCTCCGCGGCTCGCCAGGCCACTCCACCGCCAAAGGCTCATGGGCCGCGAGATCATCATTACGGAAGACGTCAGCGAGCATCTGGTTTGGCATCAGTCCAAGATATTCATCAAGCCACTGAGGGCGTACCTACTTGATTACGACTTCTGGCTCAGGCATCTTTGCTCCAGCGAGCTGCACAAATCCGCATGCGGCTTTCTCCTCTCCTACATTTGGCTAGTGAGCTGGGAAAGCGATCTGACGGTTGCGCATGACACGCATCTCTTCCCCAAAGACCTGGACTGGGATACTTGGACGACATTCGTGGCGAGCTTCATGGACAGAGTCGACACGAAACACCTGTACCAAGTTGCCGCAAGGTACGAATACGGAGAGCTGAGGCTCTCGCGCCTAGATCGCATTTACCGCTATACGCCCACCGTCTTTTCGATGCAGAATATGTTTCGCGGGTTCTTGGCGCCCTCCACATGGTATCAGGACGTCTTTCGGCGGAATTTCCGCTGGTTCTTGGCGGTTTTCGCAATCCTTTCGGTGGCTTTGTCTGCTATGCAAGTTGCCCTCTCGACAGAACCGCTCAACGAGGACCACAGCTTCCAGCAAGCGTCGTATGGCTTCGCTGTCTTTTCTCTCGTTGCAATCGCCGGATTTCTCGTTGCTATCTTTTTGACTTGGATTGTATTGGCCTTGTTTTTCTATTCGTCGGCGAAGTGGTACCATCGTCGCGTACACCTAGAGAGAACGAAGAGAACTGGAGGTTCTGTCTAAGTCTGAGACGGTCGCTTAGGGTCAAAGGTAGTCTCCGATGATGGATCTGTAGGGGCTACCGCAGCGAGCGCCATGTAGTCTACGGCAAAGTGTAGGCCTAGATTCATACCAGGAGAATAGAATCTGACATCTACTCATGGAGTTAGGACTGTTGGGCCGTGTCGGCTACCCGTTGTCATGTAGCGTGGGGGCGGGATGTAGCCGGCTTGCTTATGTAGCCGCCGGCCGAGATGCCTCGTTTCTCTGGTCACGACGGGCGTCCCGCCGCAAAGAGTAGAGGATCCGACGCCATCACACATTCATCTCAGGGGGTGTGGAGGACAGCCTTGGCCTTGGGAGCCTTGCTGAAATGGATTCTCACAACGATGTATCAGTACAACCTGCGTAGCGTCGGCTTTATGCAATCAGGAAGAGTTGGGGGCGGTATTTATTCAACCCACCGGGCAGATTTCTGTCAGCCCTGGCTTAAAGCCGAGACTCCGAAGTGGTGTTGACTTCATAAGCATCGACTTGTGCCCAACAGGGAAGAGAGGATCGCCTCGCAGCTTCAACTTCGATTGCTTCCCAGGCTCTTCCTGATGATGCCAAGACCTTTGGGTTCCTGGGCCATGACGTCCGCAAAGTCCTACGTACGCCCGCTGCAATGCCTATTCCGGCCCCAACTGCCAAGTTTGCGAACCAGAGGCACGTCTCTAGGGAAATCTACGCTGGAACACGGCTTCGCCCGCGGTCAAACGAACGATGCTAGACCAAAAAGCGTCGTCTTCAGGATGTCCGGGCTTCCGCCAGGCATATCCGAAAAGGATGCCGCCAAGATGCTTGCGCAGCATCAAACGAAAGGCGAGCAAGACATCCGGCCAGAGATAGCGATCCTGCCGGCTTGCAGCGACAGCAACGGCGATGCGTCGGTGATTTCCATTCTCAAATTCCCAGCTGATCAGCAGCCGGGTTTCCTCGCGGGATTGAACCAGAACCCAATGGAAGACATCACCTTGCGGTTTGAGGATAACAACGGAGCTCGAAGAGATATCACTTTCGATCGTCATTTTCATGGCTTTACCCAGCTCTACCCCACCGCACGCGACCATCCCATAAGCGCAGAGTAAGACAAGAGGCCAGGCGATCCGTGTGTATCCCGCACCTAATCCGTTCGTTCAGCATCATCGCAATCACGGGCATGGATGGACACGCATATGGCTCGTGGATGAGTCGAAATGGTACCGGGGCCATGTGGCTTCGCGACTTTCTATCGCGGGACCTACCAGATTGCCGAACCATGATCTACGGTTACCACTCGAAGCTCCTTGCCTTGAACATGAGCCAGCTGAAGGAGTATGGGCGGCTCTTCTTGACAGAGGTCGAAAAGATCCGGCACACGGCAGAAGTTCGTCTGTTCCGCTACCCTATCAGCTAAACCTGCCACTAACACCATCATCACTGCAGCTCCAAAGACGCCCCTTGATCTTTATTTGCCATAGCTACGGCGGAATCGTTCTCTCTCATTGTCTTGTCCGAGCATGCCTTTCTGACAACGAAAGCAGGAAGTCACTCTACAAGTCCACGTACGGGATGGTGTTCTTCGGTACACCTCATCGTGGATCTCCCAAGGACGACGTGTTGAAAATGGTGGAACAAGCCTATCCCAACAGAGTTCCTGCCCTGCTGCAGACTGGACCCGACTCTGGCGAGCTTAGGCTTCAGCTCCAATACTTTTCCGACATCATTGGGGATCGACAGATTGGGAGTTTCTACGAGACGGAACCGACGCCGAGTCCAGTACAGGTAAGATGCCGGCATCGCCGCGAGAGAGTTTGGCGCTGAACCTCTCAAGGGGAGAGACGGAAGATGGCAGAGAACAGGTCTACCGGTGCTCAAAGTTGACGAGCCATCCGCAACGCTCCAGTTTCCAGGTTTCAGAGAGAGAAAGGTACCGGTGAATGCAAACCATTCTGACATGGTCAAGTTTGCGTCTCCCGTCGATTCGACCTACACGACGGTTCTGAAAATGCTCCGAGAATTTGCACGAGATGCTCCAAAGGTTGTTCGTCAACGCTACGGTATGTTGCATTTTCTGCCATGCTCTGGTCTTCCCATTGCCTCCAGCTTCTAACATCATCATTGCGTGGCATAGATCCACCCGTCTTGTTTCCTAAGGCACAAGTTACCGTCCCATTCACCCGCTCAACCAATTTCTTTGGTCGCGAGGATACCCTCGCCCGCCTGGAAGAGATCTTCGATGCAACTCATTGTCATTGCCGTGCTGCTCTCACCGGGCTTGGCGGGATCGGGTGAGTTAAGGCCAAAAAACCCCGTCAACTCATCACCCTTTGAGACGGACGGCTCGCTTATTATCTGTTGTAGAAAATCCGCCATCGCTATCAATTACGCATTACGACACCAGAAGCGTCATCCAGATACATCCATATTCTGGGTCCAGGCCACGACTGCCGCCAGGTTCAGCCAGAGCTACAGGGAAATCGCCGAAGCGCTGAAGATAGATGGACGAGACGAGCCGAAAGTTGATATCTTGAAGCTTGTCTACGATTACCTATCAGACGAGAGCCACGGGCCGTGGCTCATTGTCTTGGATAACGCGGATGATCGAACGCTCTTTTCGACAACTCACACCGGTAAAGATGACAAGGCGGGTCAGTACCGATCACTGTCAAGCTTCCTTCCCCAAAGGCCCCATGGCTCCGTCCTCATAACCTCTCGGGATCGAAGTGTTGCAGAGGACCTAGCCGGAAGCACGTCGTCTATACTCACTGTCTTTGCGCTCGACGAAGATGACTCGGTGCGACTTTTGAGGGAGCGTTCTGGGGACAAACACTCGCCGAATGAAGATGCGTTGCACCTGGTCAAATCCCTGGACAACATTCCTCTCGCAATAACCCAAGCGGCGGCATTCATATCCAGTGGTTCCTCAAGCATTACCAGATATATCCGCTTGTATCGCAAGGGTCTAAAGAACCGAGAGCAAGATATCCCGATACCGCAGGCCGTTTCTGTAACTTGGAAGCTGTCGTTTCAAGAGATTCGTAAACACCATCACAGTTCATTCAAGCTACTGTCATGGATGAGTCTCCTCCACAACGACGACATACCCGACTTCCTCTTCACAGAGAACATTCCCAAGTACGAGGTCGACAGGTCGTTGTTCGAGAAAGATATTTCACCACTGCTCCGGTTCTCTTTGATCATCATTGACGGCGAGTCGTTCGACATGCACAGGCTAGTGCAGCTGGCGACGAGGTCGTGGCTTGCTGCGAACCACGAGCTGCATCATCGGGCCCGGGAAGCTCGCGCTCTTGTTGCCAACACCTTCCCCGACATCTCAGCGGGCTTTGAGCACTGGGAGAAGTGCCTGGCCCTGTTGCCACATGCCGAAGCGGCTCTGGCCCTGGATGTGGGACCGAAAGACCTCCGCCAAATGACGCAGCATGGGAAGCTGCTGTACAATATGGCATACTACGAGTATATCAAGGGTGACCACGCCATGGCCTTGAACCACTCGGTGGCAGCCAAGGAGATACAATCCGAGTTTCTAAAGGACGACGACAAGCAGCTGATATTGACCAAGACTCTGATCTTTCGACTTTTCTCGGAGCTGGGACAGTGGGAAAAGGCAATCCACGAGGTGGACTCAGAGCTGTCCGGCCTGCACGACCGAGGCCCGGGAGTGATACATTCCAACGAGTATCTAGCCCTCCTGGAGGAGAGATCGAGGATTATGCTCGACGTTGGGAACTTGAAAGAGGCGGAGGAAGGCGCTCGAAGCGCACTGCGACTGATGATGGCTCAGGATGGGGTGTCAGAGGTGCACAAGCTCGATGCGAAGCGCACGCTGGCGCGGGCCATCAACTTCCAAGGCGAGCCGGAGCAGGCAGAGGCGCTGTTCCGGCAAGTCCTCAGCAGGCGGAAACAGCTCTGGAGCCTGGACCACGTCGACACCCTGAAGAGCGTGGTCGACCTGGCACAATGCCTCGCAAACCAAGGTCGCTACAACGAGGCATGGCGGCACTTCGAGACGGCCTCCACGGGCCTCAAGAAGTTCCCAGACCAAGAAAACACGCGCGCCCAGAAGGTCGAGAGGCTTTGGGAGGAGACCCGGGCCGCCAGCCAGCAACGTGGCTGGTCACGGTTGAGACGGAGCCTGCAGGCCATGTGGCGACGGACAAAGCTGCGCATCTTCGGCTCGCCACGCGCCTCCCTGACCCCGGCGACATCCCTCGCCGAGTTGGCGCCGGTCTGGCGTCTCGTGTTCTCTGTCTTGACTTTCTTGGCCGTCATCCTGCTTGCCATATCGTTGCAGAAGAGCGAGGAGCTCATGCGGATGCCGCAGAGGCTTGGGGAAGATTGGACGAGACACGAGCGGCGGATATCGAGAAAGATGGAGGATAACGAAGCCCTCGACCGGGACCAGAATGAGGAGATCCAGCAGCTGAAAAGGGAAGTCGAGAAGATACGACAAGAGAAGAGCCTACAAATTCGATGCTGAGAATATCATTTTAAGACTATATTGATTTAATGCTCAATGGGCGATCTAATATTGCTTTTTATCATATGCTATGTGCTTATAACCCTTGCTCGAGTCCCCCTCCAGCCTCATGCATGATGCCGAAAGAGTATTCGACCCGACCATCCCTCTAGAGTCCCTCTATGCAAGGGTGATAATCCACCTCAGTCACCTACTCAATATGTTCTTCATCGAGGCTACTGGGAAATTTGCTTCTGAGGAGCTTTGACATGGTTAGACCAGCTCTTGTCTTCTGACACACGAGGGCCCGCTTGCCACCATGCGCAGGAGCATGGGATCTCGTGTGCGTGGAAGCCAAGAATATGCTTAAAATTGTAAAATTGTTGAGTACCTCTGTGATGATCCGATACAAAGGAAAGCAGTTCTAAGTGATAAGAACATGCCGGATTCAATACTAAACATAGCAATGGTACACAGTTGAAATGGCATCGCTCTAGCAGAGTCCCGATAGAAACCATCCAGTCTGAGGTAAATGTCAATGCCGTTGGGATATCGGCCACGTTCGTGATGCGTAGTGCCGCTGTTGACGCCATTAGGGTGGGCTGGGCTGAGTTCTAGCCCGTGCGGCTGAATGAAGCTTCGGCTCTAGCCTTCCAAGTGCTAAGGCGTGGCGGAATTGATCAAACCAATAGCATACGAGAACTGACATCCCCAGCTTCTCAAACGGTCTGGTTGCTGCCAGATGTTAGCGCGGATTGGTTCGAGTGTGTTGAGATTGCAGGTTCAGCCATCCATTGGGCTGAAGTGTTAGTGCAATGCCCGCCTCGCGCTTCCGTCACGATGAGTACATAAGGGGAAGTTGGGGAGATGAAAGGGGTATGGGAGCCGAGAGCTGATTGGTCTGTGATACGGAAATCCGGAGGGGTAATGTCCTTTATGACATTCAGATGAACCAATGCTCAATTCTGGTAGACAGAAGAAACTTTCTTTGTTAGCAAATAGGAAGCTTACAATACGCCACCATGTATGATTGCTTCTGTTCCCTGTGCTCAATCAGCCATCTCCTTGTTTCGCCCGCACCCTCCCCTTGGAGTTACTCTAGCCATCTGTGTTTCTCCGGGATTACCGTTGGGTCTAGCCACGAGCCTCTCCAGCCATAACGTTTACACCTGAAACTCAGTTCAGCCTCCCACGCACTGTTTAAGCTTCATGTGCCGAAAGAGACTTGGCAGCATACGCTTTTCGTCGATATTATCTCATGTGGCTCGGTTGCCAGCGCCATCAGCACCCACGGCCAGACACCATCTCAAGTGGCTGGGACGTGATCCGACACTAGGACCTCGATCTTCTGGTAGACATTAATGCTAAATGGATTGAAAATACGGCCTTGGCGTTGACTATCTAGACCGCGTCTCCTCCCCGCAGGGCTGACCTAGTGCGGGCAAGCTGAAAAAGAAGGTGATGGACATGATTACTATATCAATCCCCCCTTCCTCGGGAAGTTTCAATCCCACAAGCACTACGCTACATCGCTTGAACACACTCGCCTACGATCACTACTCTTTTGACTCTTCACCATGAAGTTTATCTCGACACTTGCGGGACTTGTCGTTCTCGGCACTGTTGCTGCTTCTCCTGTCTCAAGCCCTGGCGATGCCGGGCTGGTAGGTATGTATACTTCCTAGCTCTTCAAATAAAAACCTGCTGACTTTCATAGGCCGGGGCAGCAAGTGCCAGTGGAAGGACAAGCAATGCTGTACGAGTGGCAAGGACGACTGCAGTGGTGACGACTACAAACATGGCACTGAGCACTATGGCTACCGCCACACCATCTATGTCAAATCCCACAGAAGCATCCAGCACGCCATCAACAAGGCCGGCCGCGGCGATCGCATTGTTGTTGAGGCCGGCATATACGCCGAGCAGCTCACCATCGACAAAGACGGCATCGAACTCGTCGGCAAGGGAGCTGTTCTTGTTCCCCCTAAGAAGGCCGTCAAGAACCACTGCTCAGGTCTCAGTGGTCCCAAGACGGAGGCTGGTATCTGCATAACAGGCAAGGGAATCAAGCTATCTCCTTTCGTGGTCGAGCACCGAAAGGTCCTCTCCGTGGACAAGACTGTCAAGGATGTTTCGGTGACCGGCTTCGAGATCCGCAAGTTCTCTGGCATCAACATTGCCATTATCGGAGCCAAAAACGCTCACGTCACCAAGAACAAGCTCACCGATGGTGGCAAGTATGGAGCGCTCACAGTCGGTTCATACAAGACGTTGGTCTCCGAGAACGAGGTATCATCGACGGCGTTGAGTCCTAATATCGCGGTCTGCATGGACAACTTCTCGGACGTCCTAGCCAACAAGAACCGCGTTTCCAACTACGGCATCGGTCTCTGCGTGCAAGCCAACGGTGCCGAAGTTCAATACAACAAAGTCAAGAATTGTTGCGTCGGTATCTTTGTCGATCCCGGGGTCAAAGGCGCCAAGATCCGTCACAACTACGTTGGTCCGTCAAATCCCCAATGCCCGGGATCTTCGGGGATTATCCTGGATGGCGCGGTTGACACCAAAGTCTCGGATAACACCATCGAGGGACAGAAGAACATGGCCGCCGGTATTTCCGTCTTTGACGATGAATGTCTCCAGACTGGCCCCAGCGTCTCCCTCTCCTGCCTTGTTCTCAAGCGAAAGGCTATCGCTTCGGATAACGTCATCATTCGGAATACTTTCCGCAACAACGATTTCGACGTCTTTGTCAACACCACAGCCACGGACAACGTGGTCAAGTGCAACGACTGCAAGACGTCTTTCCCGGAAAACCTCTGTGCCAAATAATTCAAGTCCTCGAGTTGCATTGAATTCAGCTGGTTTAGGATCTATGGCACCTGTTTTCGTGACTTGAAACCTAGGCGGGCTAGTTTTTCTTCTATAAAAGTACCTAATCTTTCAATCTGGTTGGGATTAATTATGAACTCTGATCATCTGACTGGTTCAACTGAGATCTCACGGGCAGCTATTGTATTGTCTACTTCTAGTTCTCACGCTTCTCAAATAATCAATCCCCTTCCATAGCAAAGTGTAGAACGTTCAAGGCGTTGTTTTGTTGTAGTATGACTAGTGTAGGGATTGGTTTAAGAGGAGTCCAGTACCAACGTACAACTTACGTAGACTATGGATTATTTCTAAGAAAACTTGAACCTGCCACTATATCCAAGATTCAGATGGTGAACTCATCTCGTATTCTGCATAAAATCTGACGGGTCAGGTTCCAACATGTTGGTGCTAAATCGAGGACAAGTCTTGATTTCAGCATTCTCTCACTGCCAAGTGCCTAAAGCATTCCAACGCCCACCGCCAATCTTTCATGATTGATGTCCTGTTGTAGGTTTCAGACTATGCACTTCGGTTCACAGTGTCCTGGATGGGCTAGAATAAGCAGAACGGTTGGCGATTGCCGCTTTAGAACCACTCTGTAAAGAAGGCTGGGCAATCAACAACTGAATATTGCGACAGGCGCTCCCGCTATTCTTCTTCGATAATTTTCAAGTCTTCTCTTCATCTTCCATGTTACCGAATCCCATCTCTTGTAAGTTTAGTTACAAATCTGTCGGTTCACCCGGGAAAACACCTCTTCCCTCCATCCGCAAAGACCAATATGAGCGGCGGCTGGCCCGATAATTCCTTGAGCCAAGGTCGTCGCGACAGAAGCAATCCCCGCCTCCGTTGTAGTAATGTATCCTAAGCTCCGCAGGCGGAAAATGCGATACACGCTTTGAACAAAAACAGACGCGACATTCAAAAACATGTCTCGCTGTAAAAACAGAGGGATATCGACTTGAAGATCTGGTGCGTGACTCGTAGAAAGTATCCCACCAAGCTCACCGAATACGCGAGAAAACGACAGTTCAGGGTTCTTCCAAACGCGATACACCGACCAGAAGTGAATGAGGGTCGTCGCTGTCGTACCCACCGCGTAGATCAGTCTCAAACTGGTCGGGGTGACGTTTCTCGGTGAATGCTCTCCCTTCTTCGTTTGTTTCATAGCAACAGCATCTTTTGCTTTAATTCTGCGCTTTTCGGAGAGTCTTGACAATCCGCTAGTGAGAAGACCAACAATGACGGGGAAAGGCTGCCATAAGGCGATGAATCCCTGCCAAGTGTGCTTGTTCTGGAGCGGTCCAAGCAAGAATACGGTTGGGAGAATATACCCAAGAGTGAAGCTAGGGATCAGAGCATCGGCAGCTTCCTTGATCACCTGGTGACCCGCAACAGTGCCAAAGGTGTGGTGCGTGACATTTGTAAGTATGGTTGCCAAGTTGTAAAGTGGTGCAATCCGACCAATCCCCTGGAGTTGGTATACGACCCCGAAAATAGAGGGGCTATTGATAATTGAGTCAGTTATTCAAGTTGATTGAGCGTAACATTCATGCCGGAGTGAGATGGAGTAATGTCAGAGCTTCGTTCATACTTACAAGGAAACGAGCAGACCAGCACTTCCTGCCCGATAGCTCTCGATCGTCCAGTCGACAAGAGAAGAGAAGATGACAGGCATGAAGTAAATCAGCTGCATTCTCGGCGCGGGATCCGGTCCCGCAAGAGGAACTCCAAAGATGGACACCAGCGTTGAGAATAGTTTATCGAGGGACCCGATTCCCAGATACCGTTGCCTCAGTGGAGCACCGGCGAATGACGGAGGTGCCTCTAAAGGCAACAGAATCTTGTTGGATAGCCGGTACAATGCCCACTGGCATATAGCAGCTAGGCCAGTAGGAAGCCAAGTCGAGCCCAGTGGCTTGGCTGGGAGCTCGTCGTTGAACGGTATCGAATGTCCACGTTTGGGGACGGGAAACATTTCAAGACGGGTAGCGCCGACAAGTTTGTTGGACCAAAGCTGAAGAGTAGCTTCCTGGCTCATCAAACGCGGGAGGACCGTGGCTAGGAAAGCCAGGAGTGGTGTTTCGAGTGCATCATTCTGCTGCCGGTAATGAGCATCTGCCACAAGGGCTGACACGCGTTCGAACCGATCGTTTTGGGTGTTGCCGAAGATCTCGTGAATTCCGGAGCGCGTCAAGGGCGAATTCTTCTTTGAGAACAAGTGATTCGTCAATGTTGCAGCAGTCTCGATGGCACTGTTTCCGCCGTACCCAGTCAAGGGTTCAAACTACATCAAAGTCAGTCAGTGTCAAGGAACCACACAAGTCGGATCAGGGAGTCGCATGTCGCACCTTGTGAGCCGCGTCGCCGATCGTGATGACGCGCTCGAAATGCCATTTCTGGAAAACGTACTCATGTAACGGAGTCAAAACGGAGCTTGTCCTGGCCTCGTAAATCTGGCCGAACGTGGCATCCGGCGTGATTAGGTCTGACGCGTGTTGCTGGGCGAGTGCTTCTTCATCACCCTTGCTATACCTTGGAATGTCATTCCCAAACAACGTGACGTCCAATTTGACGAAAAGAAACCAGTACACCCTTCCGCCAGGGCCAGTAATGACCAGATACGAGAAGCCGTGATTCATCACATACTGCACGCCGTCTGAAAGTGCTGCGATGGGGCGTGATATCCCAAAAATGCATTTGTAGTAGCATGGAACCTCTGGATAGATCGCGAGTCAGTTGACGGGAAGCCCGAATAAAGAACAGGGAAGATTTACTTGACCATTCATCCATTGGAAAATAGCCAGGCGATATCTCATTGCCGATGCGCCACATTTCCTCGCGTACGGTGCTGTAGATGCCGTCTGCACCCACCAGGATATCGCCTCGGAATTTTTCACCCTTGTTGGTTACGACTTCTACGAAATCGTCAAGTTTGGCGATTGATTCCACTCTCTGACCGACCAAAACCGGGGCTTTGGATCCCAAGTTGTTGTAAAGTTCCTCCAGAAGCATCTGTCGATCGATGAAGATTGTCGGATATCCATGCCTGGGTAGATGATGCAGTCAGCTCTGCGCAGCCAATGTAGTCGACCCGATCCTACCTTCTCATGATCTTGTCGTGAACCTTTTTGTGATGGGCGATTACAGTTGCGTCCGAGGCTCGGACATATGAATCTTGCAATGGCATGTCGACGATTGACAAGACTCTGTCGGCACATCCGATTTGGTCAAGAATCCTGAGTCCATTTGGCTGAATGCCAATACTTGCACCGACCTGTGGCGCAATTTCGTCATTCGATTCCAGTAAGACGAAGCGTATTCCAGCCTTCTCTAGCATGTTGGCTAGAGAAAGACCAGATACGCTACCGCCCACGATGACGACTGTAAACTCAGTTTCGTCCATGTTTCGCACTGGAGTTGAGAAGTTCAAAGGCACAGTTTGCAATAGATTTGAAACTAGTAGTCTAATTCATAGACAACAGCCTTTATAGGCACAGAGCTACCTTATACCTGCCCTTATCAAGCGAAGTTTGGATCATCGTCGCGTTTCCGGACGCCCGGGCTCACTCGGTGTTCCGTAGGATACCGAGAGAGACCTAAAAGTCCCCATTCTCGATAACACGTCGCGTTTATTGATCGAACTCTACGGTTTTTGAAGGGATGATCCTTGCCTTGCATGCAAGTCCCATTAACAGAACTGACGTGACACAAGTCGGCGAAGATGCCTCGCCTCCGACATGCCAAAGGTCTCCTACCGCGTGATCATGCTGCAGTGTGGGATGCAGATGAAGGTGCCGATCCGGCATTAATCCATGCCCGTTGTTTCATGAATGTACGGGGAGATGGGGCCTTTTCTCATACGAAAATCGGAGTTGTAGGGGTTTGAGGAGCAGACAGCAAACGTGGCCACTCGGACTGGATCGGCAACTACTCCACTATGTTTCATGGCATGCTATTAAACGCTATTTGCTCTATCACGGTTTCCCCAGGGGCAAATGATGCCCTAGCAACCCCTACTTCAGCCCCTATTCACATGGCTCATTTTCCTGCGAAATAGCGTTGTCGCATTCATACGGCGCAGTAGACTCTGTACCATGCTTGCAAGTCCACAGCTCACTACTACATAGGTTGGGTTGAAACCGGAGAAAGGGAGCGCTGCGGAGCTCGCGACCTGTGCGCTGCAGGAAGTGGATATCAGTGAATGGGTCTCAACACGATCTTTATGTCGGCAGATGATATCTAGCCGTGACTTCCCGTTATGAGCCCACATTGCATTGTCGGACGAGATCCTGGACGCACCATTCGGAGTCTGCTTGTCTTAGCCCGAGAACTAAGGTAAGTTGCCGCGGATCGACAGGAGGAAATGGAGGATTTTCCCACCTAAAATAACCTCGAGTGTCTGGACTCATGAGGGATGTTGTACTAAGTATGCGGATTCAACTAGCCCCTCGCCGTTCCGGGTCCAATCGCAGTTGAGGCAAGGACCGGACGCCGGACTTACTCTAAAGAAATAGCACCTAAGTATGGACTCTTGTGCCACCACCTTCGCATGTACCAGGATTACATCTTCGATTACCAGGGGCAAGAAGCGGATGTTGCTCCCCGTGCCACTACCACTGCTGATAGCCCCGTTGCTGCCGCACGTACGCTAGTTCCAGATTGCCCACGTTGACATACCCCTACGTTGTACTGCGTAGGGCTTAGTACGCATCCGCCTCGAGATGGTCATTAGTCTAGGGTAGGGCTCTTGCAGCCGCCGCAGCTCGGCACTTCCCTCGACATAAAGTCTAGGACAGCGGGAACTATCGATATAGGAATGGCGGATCGAAGACATCGTGTTAAATGATTGTGATGAGAGAGAATTTGATCTCATCTAGAGGACTCATGCATACAGCAAGCAGGCACATGCTATAGTCTATAACTCTAACCTTTATGAAGCCTACGCCACGATTCTCTAGTTCTTGTCTGAATCAAGAGGCTCTACCGTCTTCACAACCCTGGCCGGAACACCCATCGCGATGGAGTAGTCAGGGATGTTCTTCGTCACAACGGCCCCAGCTCCAATGGTGCAACCCTTGCCAATCGTGACACCGGGTAGCACCGTGACATTGGCTGCGAGCCAGCAGTCGTCGCCGATGGTGATGGGCTCAGCATACTCGATGTTATCTCGCCTCGACTGGAGGCTGGTCTCGTGCGTGGCTGTAATCAAGCTGACTCCGGTGGCGAAAAGAACTCTGTCGCCGATAGTCACATGAGCACAGTCGAGGATGACGGTACTGACAGGTTGGGTTAGTAGGCGGCTCATTCTCTCAAGCGGGAAGCCTAGCTACGGGCTACTTACTTAAAGTTGGCGTAGAACCGGTCTCCAATGGTGATGTTGCATCCGTAATCCACTTGCAGGCTTGGCTCGATGTAGATGCCCTCGCCAACCTTGCCGAACAGCTCCCTGATCATGGCGACCCTGGTGTCTGTCACTTGGGCCGCCGTCATGGTCTCCCCCGGGACAAAGGTGTTGAATTTCTGAGCGAGACGGCGTGCACGGTTCCTCGACTCCGTCAGCTCTGGCGCCTCACAGCTGTAGAGCATGCCGGACAGCATTTTCTCGTAGTCATCGCACCAGGGGACGTGGGAGAGCGTCTTGGAATAGGCAATGGCCGCATCGTCCTTTTCCGTGCGAACGGGGGCTACCATGTTGACTATGACGGGCGGAGGTGATTCCGTAGCACTGAACGGCCGTTTGCAGCAGCGTAGATACAGTATTAAGAAGATGCCGCAATGATCGAGAGGGGATTCATGAAGGACATTCAGAAATCATAATCTCAGTGGGTTTTTGTGACCCCTCCTTAATAATCGATACGACATGTCAGCGCGTTTGTCTTACACAATGACGAGTCGCTTGTTTATTGGCCACTCGGAACCGAACTGACCGAACTGCCTTTTCCGGTTAGAGAGGTCGATCGAACTACAGCCTCGATCGTGGATAAGTAAGCAGCCCTGCAGTCATCATGAATCCGCCATGGCAGAACAAGTTGAACAACTTTCGTCCTCAACCTTGGCATCATGGATACCGCAAGTCACCCTCACAGAAACCCGGACTTGCAAGCCGCCATCTCTCGGCGCCCGTTCCCGGGATTTCCGTTCGTCCCAGAAAACCGGGGAGCCCGGCGCCAGCACCTGGACAGCGTCCGTCATCTGCTTCCAGTGCCTGGGCCGGTTCCCGAGGTCATCGAGCATGTGCATCTGGTAGAGGCTCGAGATGGTCACAAAGTTCCCACCAAGAGCTACCGGCCCGCTTCGTCGTCTGCCAGCGGAGAGAAGAGACCTCTGGTGGTACTGTTCCACGAAGGCGGATGGGTCATGGGCGACGCCACGGACGAAGATTCAAACGCCAGGTTGTTCGCCAGAGACCTCGGCGTCGTCTGCTTAAACCCCGAGTACAGGTTGGCTCCGGAACATGCCTTCCCAACTGGGGTGCTGGACTGCTGGGACACGCTGAAGTGGGCGGCTACCAACGCTTCCCTTCTCGGTGCAGACCCGACCCAGGGCTTCATTGTGGGAGGATCATCCGCAGGGGCCAACGTTGCCGCTGTACTGACCCGTCTCGCGATGAAGGAGAATCTTCAGCCCCCAATCACCGGCCAATGGCTTTGTGTGCCCTATCTTCTACCCCCGGAGCTGGTTCCCGCTACCTATCGAGACAGCTACTCCAGCATGTGGACCAACCGGTCTGATCCTGTCCTGGGGCCATTACTCGAGGGCCCTGAAGATAAGACCACAGGTAGCTTTATCGACACGATGCTGAAGGCAGATGCGCACTCACCTCTGTTCTCTCCCTTTGCCGAAGAATGGTATCCGCCAAGCGACGATGCCTCTCGGGGTAGAGAACACAAACCTCCCAAGGCTTTCTTCCAAGTTGCAGGATTGGACCCTATTCGTGACCATGGTTTGATATACCGCAGAGTTCTGGATGAAGAATGTGGCGTCGCCACGCGACTCGAGCTCTACGAAGGGTTTGGACACATGTTCTGGACAAATTGGCCTGAGCTGGAGAGGAGTCAAGATTACTGGCGAGACATGGCGAGCGGCATCAAATGGCTGTTGGATTCGCGAATACCTTGAACTTGGACCGATCAGGCAATCTTTACCAGGCGCCTTTGTACCGAGCTGTTCGTACTTGGGAAAACTAGATACACCATCATTGAGCAGTGCTTGCATTGAAGCATTTGACCCCGTCCAACATTGGCGTGATCTACTCAAATGCCACTGCCTCAACTTGTAGCTCGATGTGCATCCCCGGCACCGCAAGTGCAGCCACCCCAACCGTAACCCAAGTTAGCCGACGCCCCGGTACCTGCTTCGTCAGACCTCCATCATCGCTTTCTCCAATCGAATGTCGAGGAGAAAGGCAGTAAACTTGTGGACGCCGGCCAGACCATTCGCATGGCCGGCAGCGTTCAGGGAGGCTTCAACACAGTTGAAACACGGGATAATTTCATCTCGAATAGACGAAGTGACAAGTCGGCAAGTTTCGAGATCGATCTCGGGCTGACCCGAGGTCACGATCAGAGAGCCGGACAAGGGGATCCTGGCGCTGCGTGACACTCCGGAAGAATGTAAGATATCTTCCAGCGGCCCAGGTGTCTGGGAAAAGGTAATTGGTGGCATCGGGACGAGGTGTTCCGGGAGATATTCAATTAGGGGAAAAGAGCTTGAAGGAGAAAGGCGTGGCTTGAGTGTGACGTTCGACTGTGGATGTATAAGCACCAAGTCTTTAAAATATACTAAAGGTCCCATGTACTCGCCCAAGACGCTAATCTTGGAAAAGCCCGGAGATAGTCTAGGATTCTATGAATCACATAGGCTGGGCCGCAGAGGCTCTCTAACGATAAAGAGAAAATATTACCGCCCCTCGCAATAACCGAGTTGATGAAGTCACGATCAATAACATTGTATTCTGAGGGCCTAGGGACAGGAGGCTACCCTTCCCCGGTCTTTCTCGTGGGAGGAACTATTGGTCTATGATACAGGTATGATGACGACAAAACATTCTCGAAGTTGCTTCGGTGTCACACGTTCAATGGACTATCACTTTAGGTCTGTCAGAGCTGGCATCTGCCTTTTCATCGTCCAGAGTAGGTTTCCCATCCCACACGCCTTCCTCTTGTCCGAGAACTAACGGAGCGCTTCTCAGGGCCAGTATCACTACACGTATACCCTTGCCCTCGAGAAACACAGAAAGTCGCAACCTAATGGTCGAAACACTGAAGTCGTCGGGTGTTGGACTGTAACCTGTTCTGGTACCTCTTTGGGTACCGTCTCTACCATGGCATCCAGGATTGCCTGGATGCTCGGAATTGGCAATGCTTTCTCGGGTATTGACCAAGTTCTACGGCAGCAACTTGACGACGCAAGTTGCTTTGATTTTCTTGTTATGGCGATTATTCGTTCCTGTGCACACCACTGGCAATACGATACTTAGTGGAGGTCTTCTCATATTCTAGGCGAGTAAATAGTAACTAGTTTCTTCAACACCTTCGTGACCCCCGAGGCCACGGAGTAGTCCGGCTGGGGGTTTACTTGATCACAGAGATCTGGTGTCTTTTTGTTGAGGTTCCAATTATGCACCTATCTTTCCCGGCCACGGAGCGGAAAACCCTGGAAGAGATACCATCGAAGATGGTGTGGGACATGTTGACTTGGACATTATCCGTACCTTGAATGAAGTTACAGGAGGAAGGATGACGGAAGATGAGAAGCCAGTTGTGGCGTACAAGGTGTAATTCTTTTGGACATAGATGGACACACCGCGTTCACTTTCAAGGAGGAAATAATGACATCATCTGGGCATCACGGGAAAGATTCAAAGGAGACAATTGCGAGTCACTGAGAGTTTCATAGGTGTAAATATATGTGCTGTCTTTAGTACACCGATATAGTCCGAGAATATATACGCTCCTAATGTATGCTCAACACTCAAGGTACACAGGATCGCCAGCCGGCCCAGCTGCAAGCAACAGCATTTCCATGAAGCCAGCTCCAACCTGCCTGATATTTTCATGGTACTCAGTCGCATCAGGGTAGAACGGACAGCTTGGATCCGAGCTACTCCCAGCGCCAAACTCCAGAGTCAAACCAAACATGCGACTCGCACCACAGGCCAACTTGCCGTAGTATCGTCCCATCGCATAGTCGTTGCTCGCTCCGGATGTTGGGTACAGACCGACGGCCGGGTACGCGTCGTAAGAAACGTTGCCTGCTGCTAGCATGGACTTGACCATGACAGACGTCACATCCTCCTCGGTCTTGAGGTCCTCGGCGGTGAAGTACTCCTTGTAGACGCTGTCAGGCGGGTCTTCTCCCACATGGCCGCGCTTCCCATCAAACTCGGGGTTGACGAAGTTTTGCTCCGTCTCTTCTTGACCGGCATCATCATCGCCCCAAGCGTAAAGGATGCTTCCGGTGTACGAGTGCAGGTCCATGAACCAAGTGATGTTCTGGTACTGGTCGAGTGTCCATACCACAGCTTCGGTCTCGGGCTCAGAAGCAGGACCAGTGCCATAGAAGGCCTCACTTGATGGGTCGTCTGATGCAGGCGCGTCGGCAATGTCGGAATCAAAGGCTGTTTTGTAATCCCAGACAAAGTCGTAGTTGCGGTTGAGGTCAACTCCCACGTCGCTTCCGTCTGTGGCGTTTGAAGACGATGCCGTGTTGCGGTTCTTACGCCAGCACGTATCTGTGGATTGGTCATAGGCCACGCCGTCGGGGTTTGTGAGAGGAAGAACGATGATGCCCGCGGATAGAGCAGTCTCGACATCCTCCGCGGTGTAATTCTTACTGCCGTAGGAAATACCCGAGCCAGCTTTGCGCGCGGCTAGGAGGTCGGCAAGGAAGTAGATGACATTGTCTGGACCACCGCGCTCACGGGCATGGAGGCCGCTCATTATGAACACCCTGGGGTTGTCACCGACTACCGCGCCGGGTACCTTTCTGCCCTCGAATGTCTTGAAGGGAGGGTCGAAGAGTTCAACTTCATGGGGATATCCCTTCTTCAGTCCCTTCAAAGCAGAGGTGACTTCCTTGACACTCAAAATTGATTCAAGCTCGCGATCTTTGACGCCAAGGCCGACAGGCGTAGCGCATCCGTTGGCAAAGCGGTCTCCTTTGCCAATGGGAAAAGTCGTAGAAGCTTGACGGCGCGGAATGATTGAACGCCGGTGTGGACGGACACCAGTGAGGGCAGATTGGCGGTCGGCCTCACGCTCCCCAGGGAGAAGACAGGCATTGACAGAAGACGTAATGCCAAGCGCGGCAACGAGTGTGGGAAACCTCATGCTGGCGAGTCCTACCGACTGTGCTGGTGTGGTGGCGAGAATGTGAGGAACCCAGGGATAAGAACAGCGATATAACAAAGCACGAGATAAAGTAAACAAAGCACGAAATAAAGCAAGTAAAAGACTCGGATGAGAAGGACAGGAAGCACATATAGTGAAAAGTGCTACCAGGTTTCAATCAATGCCAAGTCTTGATGTTTATCTCGACCTGCCTAAATAGGCAGGTAGGTATGTGATGTGCCGATCAACAGTGAGATTGGTCAAAAGGCCCTGAGCAAAAGGTCATTGCATTTCGCGTGTTTCGGGGGACTTGGCCGAATCATCCATTTTGCCACCTCGATCTTTGGAAAAATCGAGGACTTTTCTTTGGTTGCCTAGATGGTGGGGGTTTTAGTAGACCCCAAAGGGAAGGCCAACTTGACGGTTCTTTGAGAAATATCGTGCGTTGACGCCGATATTTGATGTAGGTATACTTGAGAATATCATAGGCATTTAGTCTCTTTTTACGCGTCTTGCGCTGTTGTGTCAACTTGTAAGTTGGTTTCCATCTTAACAACGGAAGTAGTGCTAGTCATCACGTATTGCGCCGCTGCAACAAAGCTATCAGTCGTGAGATCCATGAGATATCGGTTTACGCTCTCTCTTTTGCATCTAAACGTATCCTTAGGATGCCCAAAAGTTTCACGGAATGGAGCCGAACAGCTTTTATCGACACGGGAAGCAACTATGTTGGGTGCAGATTGGGCACAGAACCGACCATAAACTTGTCAGAGGGTCATCCTAGCGACACGTTCGTAGGGAGCAGCTTGCTCGGCAAAAATCAATTCGTTACGGTTTCTCATCTTCTTCCGTGAAAAGAAAAGAACCGGAGTTGATGAGATCGTCGAATGCGCCCTTTGGGTCCAAGTTGGATATGTGGAAGCTCACAACGTCCAGTGAAGTGACAGCGTTGTGAAATTTGAGCCACCTTGTTCCAGTCCTTCTGGCCCAATACAGAAATCAGCTGACCAAACAAGGGTCAGGTTCTCGGCCTTCTCATTCCTAGAATGGAATGCGTGAACTGAAAAGGCTATTATGGCTCGTCTTGTCTTAATGACAGAGGTCTAGCATCTGACGACCCCTCTAAATGGGGAATCTCAATGGGTCAATCTTCCTAAGTTGCCTATTAAAGTATAGTCGCCATTGACACTTTCGAAGACGTCGCGAGTCTAGATTTGACTACCGAAGAACCTAACATACGATGGCATTGACGCTGTGAATCAAATCACGCTGACTGTCTGCAGTGTCTTCAAGCTCACGCAACAGTTCGCCACGATGCCCGGAAGACCAAAGTAGTGAACTACCATTGAGCCTTGTTACCACGTGCAGCGAAAATTCGTTGGCCATCCGCTGACAAGCGACTGAGAGCCTTTTGCTGGTGATGGCATTACCAACGCTCGGGTAATGGCTGTTGAAGGATGGATACTTAATCCTTTGTTATCACAACAAGAGGTGAGAATGGCGCCTTCCACTTAATATCGAAATAAGTTATGAAGTCAGCTACCATCATAGAACCACTAGCTTGAGATAGACGAAAACCTGAGACAGATTCTATCAGTGTGAACACATCACCTGTCAACTTTTCAGGATACCCAGGGCGTAAAAAGAGGCAGAATGTAACGTTATCTCGACTTCCTTCACCAACCAAGACATTAGCTGTCCTTCAAGCTTAAGTATAAGTGACTAAGAAACACGCGCAGCCCATTCTTACGATACAATGTGCCATGTAACAATCCGCGATGCTTTTCAGCTTTTCGAATTAGCAATCTTATTGGCTTCCTCCTGAGCTTCTTCCTTGATCCTTTCCGCTTCCTCCTTGCTAAACGAGTCGGTGTATTTGATCCAGTTGCCGTGTACTAGACCAGTGCCAGCCCCTATCAACATCCCCAGGCCAGTAGTTGGAATTGCGACTACGCCTGTGATCAACGACCCAGCGGCGATGCCAAGACCGCTCGCAATTCCAGCACCTATTCCAGTCCCAACAGCACCTCCTTGAAGCCAGCCTGCTTCCAAGCGTTCAGCCGTCTTCATCAACTTGGCCGCTTTCTTGTCGACTTCGCGAGCTTCGGAGTTCAGCTCTTCGGCGACTTTCGGATCTTCTGCCTCGTCTGCCTGTTTGTGGAGGTCCATGGATTTCTCCTGCAACTGTTTGGCTTCATCTAGGCGTGATTCGATTTCTTTCTTGAGCCTATCCTTAGCGGACGACTTGTTGTCGTTTTGACCTTTGCCCTCATTATTGGACATAATGGATCACAGTATACAAAAATATCGGGGGGACTTTGCGTGTGATAAGTCTCAGAGGTCGAGTGACGATGAAAGCTGAATGGATTTTGTGTGGAGGTACAGAGTAAGTGGGGAGGAAGGCGATGACGCTTTACATTAGCAGCTGCATCTACCATTAGTCAGCGATCCACCCTACCCTACTAAAGCCGTCCATGTCCTGGTTGCGCTTAGGGAAGTGACAAAAGATCTGTCGAGTATAGATAAAATACATCATTCAATTCTAATCGCATGCTATTGCTTCCAAGGCTATGCAATCCCTGATGCAGAAATTTTGCTCAGGAAAGAACTAACTTTGAGTAGTCTCATTATAATAGTTTTACTCAAATTTTTCAAATCCAAAACCATTACGAATGTGTCCTTTAATTCTTGATTATTCAGTGATCTGATATATACAGTGTGAAGCTAATGACTGGTTAGACATTAAGCAAGTTTTTATTAGTCCACATTAGGACACTTTAGAAAGTTCTTTACTCCCTCCCCTACAATCTTCTAGACATCAACGACATTTGGCAACTGTCCGTTGCCCGGCGCAAAGTTCTGAGCTTCAATACATTCGAAGCCTTTTCTTCCGTTACCATTTAGATTCGGGACCTACAGAGGTTAGATGGCTGCGTTTGTGAAGAAGAGTCAGTTAACATGATGCTTGAGCTGTACGGGGCCAATACGCACAATTTCGACGACAACCATCGACTGCATATGTCACATTGCATTGGCCATCACAAGGTTCCCCCACATGACAAGCTTCCTAGGCCCGATGGTCTTACAAAGGTTGATCAATCTGACCTCTCTCAACAACCTAGCTACGAACCTTGATGCCCTCAACAACCTAGTCATCCTAGATGACACGTTTCCCTTCCTTTCTCATCGCTCTAGATGACACGATTCCTATCCCTTCCTACGGACCAAATCATGTATTTAAAGACCTTCCTTTCCCGCTAGGATAGACAGAAATCAAGAGCTTTTTTACCCCCATTGATCCTGGCCTTTGGATGCAATAGCATATAGCAGCAGCAGCAGCAGCAGACATGTTGCACCTCCCCCCTGAAAGGTCTCTTCGCTGACTTTTTCCTATCATCTTTTACGCCTTTCTCTTACAGGAAGACAAACTAGTTGGAGATGGCGTCAATAATCGAATACGAGAAATGATCTCGACCTGGGGAGGGACTGAGTGTGGATCAACCACCACCTAATGATGTATCATTTTTTTTTGGGAAAGGAGAGCGAAGAGGCTCCGGGATCTTGCAGTCTGTGCCGCAGGAGATTTTTGTTGCGTTACAGAATCCTTGATAACCACGTGTAAGTCTGTGGATTCCACCACTTACAGCATCACTGATCGCCCCTCAACAATGTGTAGAGCCCCGGATTGTTTGACCAAGACTGAACGTGCAAGTAAATACGCACTGTGGCATCTTTGATGCAGCCTCCACGCGTCATTTAAAATCCAACATATCAAGGGCTGGCTTGACGATGGAGGCAAGAGTCGAAAAGGAAAGAACAGCTGCATCGATGTGGCGGATTGGTATTGGCCGGGACATATGTATAACAAATGCCGTTGGAGCATGGATTTATCCCACCATTGGTGATGTCGTGATCATCTAGCACAGGAGGGAAAAAATCCCCGCACTAGATGTTCCAAGATGGCGTTCGCTTCTCTATGAAGGCCTTCACTCCTTCGTCCTTGTCCCGCGTTCCAAAGGCGAAATAATACAAGCTCCGCTCCAAATCGTGGTCGCATCCAAGGTCATCGGCTGAGAGATGGCGTAAGAAATAGCAACCGATGGGTGATGGATGAGGTGATTGAAACACTTACAGCGACAAACGGCCTCCTTCGCCAACGACAGCGCCGCGGGGCTCAGTTCGGCTAGCCCGGATGCTGTCTGCACGACACTCTCCAGCACGCGGCCGGGCTCAAAGAGTTGAGCGACAAGGCCGGCGGAATGGGCCTCTGTCGCAGAGATGGGTGTCCCTAAAAGAATCATTTGCATAGCCTGGGTTGTCTGTTTAGCCGAGCCAGATGCAGCCCTTGCACGTGGCATCGATGCCTACCTTGAACTTGCCCAGGGCATTCGTCAGGCGCTGCGTGCCTCCAGCGCCGGGGATCAGGCCGATGGTGACCTCGGGCAGTCCGAGTCGAGAGGTCGTGGATGCAAAGATCAAGTCACACTATCGTCATGGGTGTCAGTTAAGAAGGTCCCTCCCTCAGTCCCTCCGCTTCTCGGGGTTACTGCGCCGCAACGCCGACTTCAACTGACCATCAGGGCGACCTCGAAGCCCCCGCCGAGCTGTCAAGAACATAGTGTCAGTCCGTCCCAGTGCCGCGTGTGGACCGACGGAGCTATGCCGGCCTTGGGAACGGAATACTACTCACCGCAATGCCCTCGACGGCAGCGATCAGGGGTTTGCGCACGGCTCGCATCCCCGCGCAGAGGTCGGCGAGATAGCGGCGGCCCCGCGCGGCGTCCGCATCGAGCTCCGAGATCTCTTTGATGTCGGCTCCGGCTGCGCGAGTCGCCACGAGTCAGTCAACGACCGGGGGGGGGTTTGAACGTAACGTTGGGGGACCAGAATCTTGTTTCTTACCGGAGAAGAAGGTGCTGCTGCCTGTGAGGATGATGGCGCGAACAGCTCTGTCCCGAGAGGCCTCCAGAAGGTGCTGCAAGAAGACGGTGATGAGATCCTGCGAGAGAGCATTGCGTTTGGCCGGCCTGTTGAAGGCGAGAACTCGAACGCCTTCGGCTGGCGTGCTAGCCAGAACCAATTCATCAGCCATGATTAGTATGACTGCAAAGCGAACAAAGATGGTCGTGGGACTTCGTTAAGTGGTTGGAGCTCTCAGCTGAATTGGCTAACATATGTACTAGTTAGACGGCGCCAAAAAGAAAAAACCCCATGTTCACCAATTGACACGTATACGCGACTGTCTCAGTTGTGGTGTCTTGGACATTGCACCATTAATTACCCAACTGAGACAAGATTTTCTTTTCTCTTTCCTCTTTCCTCTTCCTAGCCAAAAGCTGCTACCTAGCTTGTTGAGGCCCCAGTGGGTTTGTCTACTTGCGGTATTTTTCCCTTCTTCTTCGTCTTCGGAAGTGGTGGGTAGACTTGATGATCCCTCCCCATAAATGCACCGCCGCGATCTCCCCCGCTAAATTATCGATCAAGGCTCTATCGATCCCGGGTTTCTGTTAAGTACGCATCAACCAATCGCTTTCACAGTGTCCTTCCTATCCAGTCACGAATGCATCCTTCCTGTTCAGATACGGCATCGCGCCTTGATGTTATCAATCTTGGAAAGTTTACACAAGTTCCCCGAATAGGAAGTTCGGTATGCTGGAGATCGAGATGGCCCGGAAAGATCTCGGAGAAGTGATTCAATCGTAAGAACAAGCACCACCGCATGCTCAACGCTCGGAACCCCAGTCTAACGCACTTGCTACAGTGCTTGAGTGCTTGAATCCACCATCGTCCTCCACGGCTGGTAAATTTCCCCTACTGAGACCTGCCATGCCGAAACCGGCGTCGCGGCGTCGATCCAGAGCCCAGCCCAGGGCCCATCAGTTCGTGCTTGTTGCTGTTCGGTATGTGAGATCCCTGTCAAACACGCCGCAGAGTCCCATTCTCCAAGTGCCGAAGCACGATGATGCACCGACTGCCCTCGCTGGAGATTCTTGGCGCTTCTCGATTCGCGCTCGTGGCCCGGCGATCCGTCCACAGAAGTTCCGCCGGCCCACCCAGCCCGACCGCTGCTCAAGCATCCACCACAAGGCTGGGGCCCAAGGCTCACGATACAGAGGGCCCTTTAAGCTTCCCGAGTCGTCATGTGCCATATATCAGCCGGGTTGTTCGGCGCTAACTGCCTAGTATGTCCTCTCGAGCAGCCTCGTGTGCCATTCCGCGTTGTAGTGCAGCGCATACGTCGACGAGCATCCCCATTAATGCCAAAGACCCGAGCATCATGTCCTGCGATAGGCGAGAAAAAGATCCTTACGCCGAAGGCTGTCACATCTCCATGTAGGACGGGGTTGCATCTCGCGGCGGCTAGATGCAAGCCTAAACAGAAATCAGGATTTGCGCGACTTTAAACGCGAAATCGGCCGCAGCTTAGATGGCGTCGATGAGAGACGGTGAGAAGACTATCCCCAGCCGAGGGAAGAGGATAGACTACTTAAGTCGGCGTTACGGGGCCGATCAAAAGAATGTACGTTCTCGTGCAGAGTCTATCCCAGAGGCAATTTTAAATCATCAACCAAGCGTTACGCCACTTCTGTACAACGACAATCTTCATCTTATTTTGCATTGGCCTTGTTTGAAATCCCACGCCCTACCATGGAGAAATCCTTGCTTTCGCTCTCTCCGTCTCAGAGAGCATGTTCCCTCTCCTTCAGCTACGGCCTCGTGAACACTCCCCAGTTCTCGACCGTCACCAAAGCCTTCTTCCATTATGCCTCCAGCCAGCCAGAGGCGGTGGCGGCTCGCGACCTTTCGGTTGAGCCGGCGGTGCAGATCACATACGGTGAGCTCGCACGGCGCAGTGTTAAGCTAGCGCGCAAGTTGCGGAGCCTGGGAGTTGTCCCTGGGAGCCGCGTGTCCCTTGTTGTCAAGCGGGGATGTGATATGCTCGTGGGCATTCTTTCAACACTGGCTTGCGGCGGTCAGTATGTTCCTCTTGACGGGTCTGTTGTTCCTGATGAGACACTGCAATTCGTCCTGAACCAGACTGGGGGGCATACCGCGTTGGCCCTCAAGTCTACCCGTCACCGTCTATCAAATACGGGTGTCGCCAATGTTGTCATTATTGATGACTTGGACGATGCAGAGGACATGGGTGATGCAGAGGACGCGTTCATGGACCTGGCTGGTCCCGACGACGGGTGCTACGTGATTTATACTTCAGGTACGTTATGCAAGTCTTGAAATAATACGGAACATACAAGCTAACCGACTGCGATTTAGGCACTACGGGAAAGCCCAAAGGAGTCAGCGTCACTCATCGGAATGTGACAAACCTGATCTGCCAAGCCCCTGGCAATTTGGGCATCTCGCCTGGCAAGTGCGTGGGCCAAGTCCTGAACATTAGCTTTGACATGGGTAAGTCTCCTAAAAAGCAATGCGGTCAGGAAAAGAACTACAATGACTAATTCATCTTCAAGCGGCCTGGGAGACTTTGGGATGCCTGTCAAACGGTGGCACGTTGATCATCCGCGGCTCAGACTGGAAACGCACTCTGAAAGAGGTAATTTTGAGTCCATTGCAGGCAGCTCATTGGTTCTAATCGTATCTCCTAGATCGATGTTTTGATCTGCACCCCGACAATCTTATCCTTGTACGATCCTCAGGATTTCCCACGGATCAAGACTGTAGCGACTGCCGGCGAGCCATCGTCACAGAAGTAATTAGGCCCCCAAGCTGAGATCACAGAAGCTCGCTAATCAGATTCAGGCTCGCTGACACCTGGGCCGCTCATGCGACGTATTTCAATTGCTGCGGTCCCACTGAGACGACCATTGTCAACACAATGCACCGGCACCAGGCTGGACTCGCTTTGTCTATTGGAAGGCCAACACCAAACAACAATGTTTACATACTCGACCAGGACCTTGTCCCCGTCGAA
This sequence comes from Neonectria magnoliae, assembly GCA_037954305.1. NCBI lineage: Eukaryota > Fungi > Ascomycota > Sordariomycetes > Hypocreales > Nectriaceae > Neonectria > Neonectria magnoliae. Next base: position 80,783 of record JAZAVK010000079.1, on the reverse strand, counting down.
GTTGGGCAGAGCGGCGTGATGTGGGCTGGTGGCTCCGGCGTCTCTGCTGGATACGTGGGACTTCCAGAGATAACTGCCGAGAGATATGTTCTTGACCCTTTCGCCCAGAGCAGGTACGATTTACCTCTCCAAACTCACCCATCTTGGCAGAATCTGACTAAATTTTCACAGCTCCAAGATGTATAACACTGGGGATGTGTGCCGTCTGAACCCCGATGGCTCCATTCATATCTTGGGTCGTGTTGATGACCAGGTCAAAGTCAAGGTTTGACTCCCAGCAGCCGTGCCTTTTTGTTCCAGCAAACTGACCTTTCTAGGGCTTCCGGGTTGAGCTTGATGGCATTGTCGCATCGCTTGCTTCCTGTCGCTCTGTCGAGAGGGCAGCGGCACTGCTCATCGAGGGCGAGATTCACGGCTTTCTGACGCCTCATCATTGTCCTCTTCCAGTGGTGAAGGACCACATTAAAGACTGTCAGCCTTACTATGCAAGGCCAAGCCACTATCATCTACTGGAGTCTTTGCCCATGACCGAGAATGGTAAAATCGACAAGAGAGCACTGCGCAGTCTCGCAGCGTCTGTGCAAACAGACGGCACAGAGTGCGAAAAGCTGCCCGACAGCCCTGTCGACCAACCTCAACCAGCTGTTCTCGCGCACTCGCGGACAGATTCCTCTTCTTCAAGCGCGACACAAGTCTCTACGTACTCTGACAAGTCGGACGTCACCCTGGTTGAAAAGGACGCCAACTTTGATCTGGAGGCCGCGTTGCCTGAGAAGAAACACCGGAAGTTTGCAAGGGACCTTCGTTATCGTGGCATGATTGTGTACCGTCGTCTGCTATCTCTAGTTGGTTTGTTCAACATCACAGCAGCGATTGCTTTGGTATTTACGGGTATTACCAGGCAGTGGCTCGGTAACATCACCGCCATCAACCTAGCCACCGCTGTCCTCGTCCGCCAGGAATTCGTCATCAACGCTCTCTACACCATCGCCTGCAGCGTGCCCAAGTCGTGGCCTCTCTGCATCAGAGCCCGATGCGGCAAGATCTATCATCTCGGCGGTGTCCACTCCGGCGCGGCCATAAGCGCCGGCGGATGGCTGCTGGCGTCCAACATTGCTGATATCGTCTGTATGAGCTCGGGCTCAAGCTGCTCGGATTGGGGACGCCAGTCAGTGGAGGCAAAAGTCATCTCCTGGATCCTGGCAGTGCTCTTTGCTGTCATGTTTACCCTTGCGTGGCCGACAATGCGCAAGAAGTACCACGATGTCTTCGAGATGACGCATCGTTTCGTCGGTTGGACGATGCTGGCCCTTTTCTGGGCTCAAGTTGTCCTCACAAACAGAGACGGTGCCCCCGAAGGTATGTCTTTGGGGCGCGCCTGTTTGACATCTCCCTCCTTCTGGCTTCTCACAGTGGCAACTATGAGCGTTGCTTCTTCGTGGCTCTTCCTTCGTAAGGTACCCGTGGAAGCCGAGGTTCTTTCAGACCATGCAGTGAGGCTGCACTTTGACTACACGGTCCCCGTCAATGGTTCTTTTACACGTCTATCGCGTCGTCCCTTGATGGAATGGCATTCCTTTGCTACAATTCCCGCGCCAGAAGCAACTAATGGCCGACCAAAGGGATATTCCCTCGTCGTGTCTAACGCGGGCGACTGGACGAAATCAACCATTCACCAGCCACCCGCTCATATCTGGACTCGAGGCGTTCCCACATGTGGAGTTATGCGCATCGCAACGTTGTTCAACCGCGTGGTCCTGATTGCAACTGGCTCTGGTATTGGACCGGTGCTGGGCCACATCAACAACCCATCGTGCGCTACACAAGTGATCTGGTCAACGTCTCGCCCGGAAAAGACATTCGGGGACGTGTTGTGCAAGTCCATCACAAGCAAGATCCCAGATGCTGTTATCCATGATACCAAAAAGCTCGGCCGCCCAGATCTTGTCAAGATGGGTTTCAATCTGGCCAAGAGCTTCAGAGCTGAGGCAGTCATCATTATTGCGAATGAGAAGATTACGAAGAAGGTTGTTTACGGCCTTGAGACGAGGGGGGTTCCGACTTACGGCGCTATCTGGGATAGCTGAACGATTGATGAGAGAAACGGACTTATTTGATGCTTGGAATTGATAGCGGGAAACGGGGGGTTTTGGGATTCATGTCATGAATGTGATTACGAGTGATGCTCGGGTGAGTGTGAGAAGTGCTGGCATGTATCATCTTACATGAAGTGCTATACGATATTGCGTTTCTGTTATTAGGGCTTGAATTTCAGTAGTATCTACGACTTCAATTGTGAGGGCACTAGTTTATGATAATGCTATCTTCCTCTCCTTGCAACTCCCGACGAAACACACCAGAGTCGCACACCCATAATTTCGAGTATTCTCCTAGAATAAACTACGTCGGTCGTTCACCTAGCTATTGTCTGAGACCACATCCCCTGGTCGTTCAAGCTTGCTGACCGTTTCCACTATCCCAGACACCTGCCCATCCTGCGCAACCTCTGCGAACTGAAACGTTTCAGCCCACCAAGCCGTTCCATTAGAGAGCGTCGTAGACGAGGTGTGACGCTCAGCGAGCTGCGCGCCGTCGCGTAAGAATTGCGTCACCGTCAAGGTGACCTTCGACAAGATTTCGCGAAGGTGACGAATGTGTGCCACGAGGGTGGGGAAGTCGCGGGTTATGTTGTCGGCTCGCGGAGTGAGGTTGGGTGTAAACAGTTTGGAGAGATCCCTTTCTGTATCTTCCGGTTTGCCGGAGAAGAGGTTTGTCAGCGCGGACTGGTAGGTGTCCGTCTTTGCCGTGAAGTCGATCGTATAAACTGGAGTTGTGGCATCCATATTGATTATTTAAAACCAATGAAGAGGTTGTTTAAGCACTTGCAAATTGTCGTGTCTTGGAAGCAATTGGCCAGTTCAAGAGCTAGCTTACATCAATCAGCGCCTTCTGCCTCCAGCCCAATTTAAGTAGCAGCCTGATGACGAACTCTAATGCCTAGACAATAAACATTACTAATTCAAGATACCTCGCTAAACCCGTCTTACTAGTAATGATTGTATTGCTTGGTGCGTACCTTTCGACAGGGATGTTCGCCTAAAGCACCTAAAGAAATCGCAGGAGATATGCCTCCCACTCTGACACTGAAGTATTACCGCAACAGCCTAGGGTCTCTATCAGAGCTTAGTTGATACGTTATACTTACTTACGCATTGCGATTACGTCTTAGGTACTATAGTAGAAACCTCTTGCTACTTAGTGACGACTTATCATTTTACTTAGCCCTCGATCTTTTTATTGGAGGAAAGACAAATATCTCGTTCTTGCTTTTTCTACAAGACTCCTTCAAAATACTTCCCTTTAAAGGTCAAACAGAGCTATCAAGGATCTTCACGGGTACTTGTGGTGTGCACGTGGCCGCAAGTATTAGAATGCATTGAAATTACTATCTCTATGTGTAGCTCGGATTAGTTATCACCGCGGCTGGAACTCAAGTAGCAAGTAAGGCGCCCCTACGAACTCGTCTGGCATGGAAAAGGTGAAGCTCCAGTACTCAAACGTATGTGCCGGGGACGCCGAGCCGCCGTTTTCCCCAGCGAATGCCAGGCTATACGACATGTTGACGTTCCCAGATACGGAGATTTCCAAACCAGGAATGTCACCAAGGCCAGACAACGTGGGCTTGCCAAGGAAAGTTGACACAGCAAGCGCAAAGACGGTCGAAGCGTCGCCGTCCGGGTACGTCAAACTGAGGCGCCCTGGAGATACCTCAGACTGCAATGCTCGCTCTGTGGGACGTAGCTGGTAGTTTTGTTAGAGCCATTTATGAGAGGGAAAGACTCTTCGACTCACCGTTAAGAAAGCAACCTCATCACCCGTTGTCCACTGGATGACTGCAGGTGTGAACGAGGTGGAACTGCCAGTCGGCCCCCCACCTTGGGTTTGCCTGTAGGACATGCCGCCGACTGTGACTTTCTCCGACAGTTCAGTCGTGATGTTCCTTATATCAAGGTCGTAGGGCGGGTAGTAGGCCTGGGCTTCGAACGTACGGTCCCCGTCAAACGTCTTGAGACCGTCGAAGAAATCATCCGGGAGGAGCTCCGCTTGTGCGTTTGCCAACACTGCGACGAGAGGGGCCCAGGCGTAGTCCGCTGAGTGGGTCATAATCTCAGGCTTTTGTCTGTCAGCGCTTTCGAATCACGAGGAGTGGTTGACAGATTGCTCTAGTAAAAGGAGTCTCACCTGGCCGATGACGGAAGAGGCATCTTTGCCGAGATACGCCCAAAACCAAAGCGCCATCACGCTGAGGTAGCGATTCATGTCGTAGCCATAGGCACGGTCCCAAGGCCCGGCCATGTTCTTAAGGCCTGGATGCCAAAGCTGGGCAACAGCCTCCCAGGTCTCACGGAGCATTACTGGACCGACCTTTGACATGACGGATTCCTCTGGGAGATACGTGCTCCAGAGAGTAAGGCCAAAGAGAGAAACGCCAGTGTAGGTGCCGCTGTTGAACTCGGACAAAGTGTCAGTCATGTTGAAGAGCTCGATGATCTCCTGGGCGTATGCCTCGCCTGAGGTTGTCATGTTGTCGTCGTTGGTTCTGTGGCCCAGCCATCCTGACACGAACGCCCTCATGATTGCCTGTACTGGTCAGTTACGTCTTCTGAATTAAGTGGGATGAGAAGGTTGCTTACTGGGTTACTGTATGCAGGGTACAGATTGTCGCCGTTTACACCACCGACCCTGAACGAGTTAGGCTTGAAGAACGTGATGACGAAGAGTACATACCTATATGTGTCTCCTACTGTTGCATGGTAAAGTGAGTCCAAGATGAGCTCTTGCGTCTCGTCGGAGAGCCGGTCAGAGTATTCCTCAAGCATAACAATGAACGTTGTCGCCACAAAGCCGCGCCAGTTCGGGTCCCATGAGCTGTAGATCCGAGCTGGGTATACGGCTGTTCCGACCTCGGGCTCCTCGGGGTACTTCTGGTATGTGCCGTACCACTGCTTCGACTCGTCGGTGAACTGGCCTCCGATGACGTTGGCGATGATTTTCTCAGCCTCGTCGACGTCGTTGTCCTCGTTTCGGGCGAGGAGCCCAAGCGCATACCAAGCAGAGCTTCGAGTGTTGTGGCGCAAGGCATCTTCCCTGTCAAGATCGTAGAGGTAGCCGAGACTGCTGTCGTAGTATCTGTCCATCCATGTCATGGATTCGCTGAAAAGCCCTTGAACGTTTTCCGTCCAGGACGAATTATCGGCTGCCATGCCAGTAGCAAAAAGGCCCGTTAGGACCAAAGGTAACAGAAGCATGGGAGAAGCTGGTGGGCAGAAGCCAAATCACGGCAAGTAAAGGTTAAGCGGATATGCGTGCTGAAGTTTGCCGGTCTAAGAGCACGACGATGTTGAGCCTAGAACCTCTGGACTAGCCTTGCTCCCTTTGCACGGTCCAATTAACCTTCTTTAATAGATTTAGAACAGAGGACAAAGGTACAGAATAAGTTGCAGTTGTGAGATTGTTCCATCATGTGCTCTGGGGTTCGCGTGATAGACCCTCAATAGGGGTGCAGAAGAGGATTTCTGAATCCCTTCGAGCGCGCTCCCTCGCGTGCCGCTGTGCATCTTGGCGGCTTGCGAAACAGGGGGCAGCAAATTAACCAAGGGAACCATTTTCTCAATCTCAAACGGGCCCCTGCCTTTCTTCGTGGTCCACCAAGCGCGCGCATGGCTCACGCATGTGAGCTATCGGGCCGAGTCTGTGGTCAATTGGTCCTCGGGTTGAACCTCGTGAAGAAAACACAATACGACGCTGGCTACAATCTAGTTACGTTGTTCTTCACTTCAGTCTTCTGTGTTCTGTGTTCTCGGGTAACATATGCGCGAATCGTGATCAAGATTTCGCAGATGTGCCTTCTGACGGGTTGTTGGGCACGTGCGACGTCGCATTGTGATTGATGTCTCTCTCTGCGCGCTGTGATTCGGTAATGGACCAGATACGCGACCGGGTATGACGTAGTAATTTTAGAAGCCTAAAGGCATTGAGATTTAACCTCTTTAGCCTTGAAACATTTTTCCTCTGCGTCGCATCATTCGCTGCGGTGTCGTGATCCTTGTGCCACGCGATCGAACCCGGGGGTGGCTTTTGTTAGCGAACCTAGCCAAGTCTCCCACGTTCTGATTTGTTTTCTCGTCACTAGATCTCAGATAAGTCGGCGACTGTCGGGCTAGTCTGGGTTCTTTTGCCAAGGTTGTGGGCCTGACTGATGAATGTAACGTCTGTGCAAACGAATATTACCTCAATAGAATAGATCGACGGTAAGATGGTGTCAAAGGGACAGCACCGGTCGTAAATTATGAAGTCGTCGCTGGACATATGATCGCATAGTTTAGACGTGTTCATTTTACTTCACATTGCTCCCACGTGTCGATTTAACTCTCTGATGCCCTCAGGAAAGTCAAGATGCCATAATCAACAGGGACCCCGTTTCCATACACATCAGAGCAAACAAAGGGCTAGATGCACGATTTCCGTACATGAAGTAGTGAGAACCAGACGTAGACGACGAGAAGAGTACTTACTACAGTGTAAGATTTGACAAGCAAGAGATAGACAGTCAGTCGCAAGTCACCAAAAGCTTGGCTCATGTTGAAGTAACACAGCGTCAACTCAATCCAGCAACTCACATGTCATAAATCAGTGATACGAAAAGATACTCTCATGGAAACAAGGATAATTCTACTAAAACCTAATGTTTGCGCAGTATCCACACTTGTTGAGGGTGCCGAGTAAGTTTCCACACAACGTGAAACAACCGTGGCAGCCGTCAGTTGCCAGGTGGATGCAGTCCTGGTGTTCCCGCTCGAGATTGCGTTGTTGACAACTTTGTCTTTCATATCCTCCATTAGCATCTCAATCGCATTTCCAGTGGTCTAGCAAGCCTTTTGTAACTAAGTTCCCGGTTGGGGGATGAAGAGACGAGTAATCTAAAGCGCCTAAATGCGCAAGTCTCCGTCTGTGGGTTGATCCCCTGGTCTCTAGGTCTTCTCACTACTCTCCACTGTACTTTACATCTGGAGTCTTTTCCCTTTCATTCAAAAGTATCAGCACGATACTGGAAACATGTGATAATGAGAACGCGAGTACAGTACTACCTGTGCTTCGGTTACGAATGAGAGGGCAGTGCATAGATTGGTATGACGATCACTACTGTACCCTGATACGACTAAACCAACAAAGTGCTTACTGTTTCTCATACAGGTCATCATCAGAGTCAGTCGATGATGCGGAGCTTTTCGATGGCAACGTGGTGGGTCGGGACAGTAATCCTCCCGACTCATGTCTTGCTCGGAACTAACGGAACTTACGCCGTGGTATGATATAAGTCGTCATACAAGGGAAAGGGACTTTGGAAACAATTACTGCGGATACGAGATCATTTTGGTCCATTCATCACGTCGGTAGAATTATAAGCAACATTGTACCGATTATCTATAGCCGAGTGCGCGCTGGCTTATGGCATGCTTATGAGTGTAGAGTGATGAATGACAACCGCCTCGCGATAGTTGTAAACTACGGCCTTCGGGTCCGCATTCGCATTCGGATGTTTGCAGCACCGAGCCACGCAGTTTGAAGGGGCGGTGACATTTGTCAACATCACCAAGAGCTCGAACTTAGTTCAGGAGGGCGCGTGCATGTAATTCAATTGGCCGCCACGAATTCCAAACAAGCCACGTCATCATTGACATTTCATGACAGGAGTATTCGGAGCCGAATTGTGCCATCCGGGAGACTGGACTACATTCAGTATTAGAAATAGTACGTTAGATGGTGCTTTTGTGAAACTAGTCCAATGTAAGCATTAAGCATCCCGCTTAGTACATTTGGCTATTTTGCTATAAGGCCGTCTCCAATTGCAAGACGCCCGCCCCAAGAATGAAATACGTCATAGACACCATCTGCGGCCATGATGGATTACACGCCGATCATTCCGTTGGCCTACCGCAAATAGTTCAGAATCACCCAAGACACGACGGGTACTACATTCAGTACTAAGTTTACGCGGGCGACTCAGTACGATGCAGTCACTCGTTTAGCCTCCAAAGGCTCCGAAGTCATGACGTCTGACATCTCAACTCCCGTAAGACCCCGGAAAATATAAAATACCACACCTACATCTGTTCAAGGAATCAAATCCTCAGTCATCTATCCATTCTTCACTCATCATTAACCTGCGAACCCCCAAGCATTCATATTATTTCTTCACCACTTCCCAATTCCTACCATGTCCGGTGTACCAGTTCAAAGCCAACCTAGTCACGGCGTGTCGCATGCCACTGGCGAATCCAAAGTCCCAGCAAGCGTGCAGGCAAAGGCACCCCAAGGTCTCGAGGAGCGCCTTCCTGATTCCGTAGGTGCCATGAAGCAAAATAATTTGATCTTATTGACATTCCGTTTAGATTCATCCGACCGGCTCCGAACCGGGTCAGTCCACCAATAAATCACACGCCAAGGGTGGAGGTGCGGCTTCTATTGTTCCTCAGAAACTGCAAGAGAAGCTGCCGGAGTCAATCGAGAGAGCTGTTCCCAACGCCATTCATGACACTGGTGACTCTGATGGCCTGCACAGGAAGCAGTAAATATCCAAATCCCCACCTTTTCAAAGCATGTTGGGAGTAGTCTGTGTAGGAGATGTTTAGGTCTAGTTATTCAATATATATAATTCTAGATCAAAACCAATGCCCATTATACAAAACAATTGCCACCGAATATTGCGCGTAAAAGAGAACAGCTTATCACTAACATAGAACGTTCTCCAACAGCCAAGATATAACAATGTGCCTTCCAATCAATTGCAAACGAATTGCTCAAACTTAACTTAGGAACCACAACCAGATTAGGCTTACAAGTTCACACTATCACACTGAATAAGTCCCGTTTGATGTCTCAATTTGATACTAGTGTACAAAGACCCTGACTGAATGGCGCTGATGATGATATATAGCTTCTAGTGGCAGCAACGCCCAGTCCAAGAATGATGGCTTCCTCCGACTGTGCGACATTTACTCCTCCCGCAGTCTCTTTCTAGACTCGCCATTCCCGTTCGTTTCTCCTTGGGCAGCAAAGTACTCCAAGCTGCCCTTGGGGTCAGCCTTCATGCCCTTGCTACCCTTCATCCAACCAGCAGGGCAGACCTCGCCGTGCTCATCGGTGAATTGGAAGGCCTCAAGAAGACGGATCGTCTCTTCGACGTCTCGGCCAACGGGCAGGTCGTTGACCGTGATCTGCCTCAGAACGCCCTTGGGGTCGATGATGAACAGTCCACGCAGCGCAATGCCTTCCTCCTCAATGAGGACGCCGTAGCTGCGGGCGATCTTCTGCGACCTGTCCGCGACAAGGGGCAGCTCGAGGTCTGAGCCCAGACCGCCCTGCTTCCGGGGCTTCTCGATCCACGCCAGGTGCGAGAAGTGCGAGTCGGTGGAGATGCCGAGAACGGTGGTGTTGATGGCTCGGAAGCGCTCCAGGGCGTTATTGTATTGGATTATCTCGGTCGGGCAGACGAACGTGAAGTCCATGGGGTAGAAAAGGAGGACGACCCTGGAAGTGTGGATTAGCCTTGATTCAGTTCGGGTAAAGGAACGCGAACGAGGAGCTGCCAACGCACCATTGTCCCTTGTAGTCGGACAGGGAAATGTCCCTGAACTCGCCTCCGGGAAAGACGGTGGTTGCCTTGAAGTCCGGAGCCGGACGCTGAACGAATGCGGTGGACATGGTGGCGATGTTTTGGCTGGAACGTGGATGACGGTGGAATGGACGGACTGGATGGGAGAAAAGGGAAGAGAAATTATCCATCACGGGCGGACCCAGAAGCCCCTGATAACACGAGACAATATTGATACGCAGTGGGCCCTGCGGAAAGGGGCGAGATCATGAGATAACCCATGTTAGCGCACGTTGCTTTTGCGAAAAGGTATCCAAACAAATGCCGAAAAGGCCATTTTCAGCAGAATCAATGATGTCAATTATCGAACCTATCACGCCATAAAACCAGGATACCCTATTCTAAGCACGACTGAGTGTCAAACAAGGTTGACTTGCAATTTCTGACTTGGAAAACCGTGTCAAAGATCCCCGGTCTTAGCGCAGCCAAGGAATCCGTCTGTCCGAAACGCGAAATCACGCGAAATCACGTGGAACCGCCGGCTCCAAGTACAGGGTAAGGGTAAGGGTAAATGCGCCAGAATCTTGCAGCAGCAAAGTAGAACCGGAGTTATCAGCGCACGACCAAGCTGCGGATCCCCTAGACACCTTTTATGAGTCTATAATGCCCACAACTGTTAGGAATGACCGAAAGATGATGACAAAAAGACTCCAGCAGACTCCAAATATCCACCCAATCGAACGTTCTACCTTGCCACTGCTCCAGTCGTCACAAAGCAACATATAGCCCATTGGCTGAAACGATAAAGATATAGCAAGCAGTACACCAATTTGTGAAACAAGTCCCCCAAAGACAGGAATACCGCTGGCAATAACATAGGCAATAAGTGTAATGCCGAAAGTGCAACCGAGCCAGGATGCCCAATGGACAAAGCTATTAGAAGCCAGATGTCTGGAGCCTTGCAACATGCGGACAAAGACATGCTTACTTGCGAGCTGTCCCGTCTGATTGGTCCCCAGTGTCGAGCTGTAATCAATGGTAGAACTGACATGGCAAGTGAGCATTGTAGTGACGATCAGACCAGGAAGGGCAGCTCCGTAGCTGACCTTTTTAATCAACAAACCTGCAGATCCTAGAACTGGTGAAACGACATATGAACCACAGAAGTAATAGACAACACAGCCAATTGCAATGTAACATGCACTAATGACCGTCTGGCATACTATCAATGATCCCGTGTAGTATTTGGGATCTCGCATCTCAGCTGCAATAGAGAAGAACGCCGGCGTACCCGCGTATGCAAAGATGAGCGCACAAATAGCAGGGATGGCCTCGGTGAAGCTCGGAGTGTTGAAAACCTTGTAGTCGGACACCCAAACAGCGTCTTTAGGTGCAGCAGCCAGACGGCTTTGTAATCCGACGGCGATGGTGAGGATGATAAACACGACGGGTTTGTAATCAGAACCAAACTGAAAAGTAAATGGCAAAAGGGATGGATGTACATACCAGACGAGATGATGCAGACGAGGCCAATCCAAGCAGGCCAGCTGAGCCGACCCAATGTGCGTATGCTAGCAAACATGAAGCCCGTGATGGCAGCCACGACACAGAGACAGGTGAGTCCGGGGATCATGCCCAGGGTGTCAAAGACGGACGGGATGGAGAGGATACCGAGTCCTAGCTGTGTCTTCATCATGAGACCTGCTGTACCTAGCCACCCGACCTAGTTCCCAGAGTATCAGTGACTGAGAAAACCAATTTCATAATGGACGTCAACTGACATTACGGTAATTTGGACCGTCGTCGTCAGTCTCCCAAACACCGCATCATGGGCATGGCCAGGATCATCGTGCACCTCGCTAGCAAGAACAAGATCTGGAGGATCTTCGTTCTTCTTGCCTCCGAACAAGGTTGGCATTAGTGAAGAAAAGAACACCTAAAAGAATACACCAGATTGAAAGAAAGAGAGATGAAATATACAAGAAGCAATGAGAGGAGTCACGTTTGTAAGATTTCTCTGTAGGGCAAGAGTCACAGTTTTCGGCCTGTCTTATTTCCCCCTGCACTCAGCTCCGGTGTTAAAGCCAAAACTTGAAAGTGCGGAGCTCGCGCTGGTATTTACGGAGCAACTGAGTGATTTCTGGGGTTAGTTCTCCAACGCCATGGAGTAGCCCCATCTTGCATTTCACTTTTCTACTGGGTTGCCGTCGATATCGATAGTCTAGGGCTGCAGGGTTATAATCGTTAAAGAGATGTTGTAGCTACGTTGTTAAATGTGGAAAGAGTTTGGTAGGTCTTTCACTAGCATCTTGACATCTGAGATGTGTGGAGCGGAAAGATGTGCAAATGACTCGTACGCAGTTCAATGTTTCAGCCCCACAGCCTCGTTTGTCATGGGACAATCAATGATTGTAGTAAATCCTTTAGATCTGCGAGTGATTTCTGTCTCCTCGCTTACAGTATCGATGATGTTGGTGGTCACTACGGAGAGTTGCTCCACAACCCAAAGCTTGGTTCTGGCTGCCACCTTGTATGAAGCAACGTGAGAAGAAACAGAGGAACAAAGACGCAGATCAGTGCTGAGATATAGAATAGGTCTTCACCAGATAACTGCGAATTTATCTACACCAGTACACCAACCAATAGGTCCTATTGACGAGTCCTTCCCTCCTTCAGTCCCCGAACTCACTTCTGTTTCCAACCCAAATAGAAAGGGCACTTAGGCACAGTTTCCGTTATTGGGGTCGGCGCTAAGTTCACATTTGGTCAGCGTGGTCACTGCGAGCCGAGGTTGAGACGGAGGGCTTACACAAACGTAAAGTGTCCCTGATCGGGAAAGTCATAGGTCGATGCACCGCCATATTGGCAGCCGTTGATCTCCCTCTGGAGGTAATCGGTGCAGTCATCTGCACTGACAAGCTGGCTGCCGTCGGGCTGAGGGTCCAAGCCGTCAGCCTGGACACGCAAATCGGCCTTTTTCCCTTGGCCGCTCCCGACGCCGAGGTTGATGCATGCAATCTTGAACTGGTTGCGTGTGAAGACGCCGCTCAAGGTACCGTCGTCACACAGTCTCTTGACCTCGTCTAGGGCAGTTTGTTTCTCACTGTCCCAAGCGAAGCCGTTGCTGAAGCACCCAGCATACACTGAAGCAGCTGCGCAGCTACCAAGAAAGAGGCTTGAGACACGCATGATGGTACGATTGATTGGAGAAAGATTGAGTAGAGGAAGTTGTTCTTTGGTTGTTGAATTTGAATGCTTCTAGGTTAAGGGCGTCGCGTGCAAATATAGTCCCAGTCATCTACGCCTAGTATTATAATAGCATCATTCACGGTGTGCTTGATTGACTACTCAGCTTTTAGCGGCGTAATGGTGAGATTTGCGAAACACCCCTGCCAAGCCCTATCAACCGGCATTGTCCACGGCGATCCTATCAACCTCGGGATGCATTTGCCGAAGGCTGAGCGACTCGTACCTGTCTATGAGCTCATAGTGGATAGATATCGGAAGAAGCATAACGAATAAGCGCCGACGGGCCGCACCATCGTGGCCAACTCCGCCTCGAAGGATCTTGGCTCTGCTTACGTGTAGGCCTTCAAGGACTCTGAATTGAAGCGGCTATGACGTGGTCAGCGCCGAGCGAATTTCGGCTTTGTTTGCCATGTTGGGGTCTGCTTACTTTCCACTGGGATAGAGTCCGAGCTGGCCAGTTACATACGGCGCAAGGCACTCAGCCCCACGATCTTCAGCTCCGATAGATTTTTTAACTTTGCTTAAGATACTAAAATATTATGGATCGGCGTTAATATGGGGTTCAGCTTGCAACGGTAATCAATCCTAATTTAGGTCTCGCTTACGATTTACCTTACACAGTTAGGACATCCATTTACAACTTTTACCTTGTTACACTCTTTATCTGCTTCCTATGACGATTGTCAAGTCAATCTCAGGCCTCTTAATGATATAAATATTTATCCTGGACCTTCCATTCCTATCCTGCAGCATCTTCTTCAATATTCACGCAGCATCACTACCCTTCTTCTTTCTCCAATCCTATCAAGAAACCCCATCTCTTCAAGCATAATGCGTGCCTCCCTCTTCTTCCTAAGCTATGCCACCTCCCTTGTCTCTGCCGGATGCTTCGGCGGCGGCGACAGCACCACCTGGGAAGCCGACAAATTCACCGCTCTGGCAGCTGCCCAGAGATTGTGCGAAGATGGCACCCTGAGCGGTGGCTTTGCTGCTGGGGAAGTTAAATCCGCATGCGTCAACTTGAGCACCCTGAAGAAAGCCAACTTTTACGTCAGGGCCGATAACTTGGTGTTCCCGGACACTAAACTCCCTCTTGAAACGGGTGCATGCACGACTCGTCTTCACTATGAGATCAACGGTTGTGACCAGGGAGGTGAAAGCTGGCACTACATCAAGGATGGTGACCAAAATTCCGCAAACCTTCTATTTACGTGAGTTCTTTTCTTTTCTCATTGCTTATACTAGTCCACTTTTGCTCACATGCGCGTCTTTCAGCTCGGATCCCAACAAAGGCCAATGTTAAGGGCCAAGATTAACGAGGATTTTTGCAATAGGCATCTTTTATGTTCCGCGCCAATGCGTCCAACCAGGTCATTGGTGGCCAAGCATTCTTGTGTGAATTAGGGAAAGGGCCCTGGAGACACAGATATTTGTGACAGTTTCTTGGTTCCTAGCGGTTAGACGATATACAAATTCACTCTTGGAACCCCGATAACCATTTAAACTATGCCTGCTTTCAGTATCTGTGAAAACGTCCTTGTGCCGAGCCCAACTCTTAGTGCTTCAAATACCTAACTATGCATCCGGTTGTGCCAACACTGAATAGCCCACAACGTGAACCTTTGTACTTATTTTCGAAGGGCATCACGGACTCTCATCTGCAATAGTCAAACCATACTATAGTTTTTCTGGAGGCGACAGAACGAGTGGGTACTTAAGCTTGGTGCCTGATGTGAAGACCTCCACAAGCTTGTCAATCCAACACCGAGAATAAGGCTGTGGTGCTTGAAGCCTTGCATGATTGTGAAATTTCAATAATAACATGCGCGCCTCGAATTACCAGGTTCATAATCACTTACTGAGCCTTATAAAAGGTTTGATTTTGCCTAGGCTACAGAACTTGCTAATCCAGGCTCCAGTAGTCATGCCTGAGATCTTCACTATTGAAAGATAAATTGACGACTAAGGTGCGTGTTATTCTCCCACTAACTTCGAGGATTGAGGTCACGGCATTTAGGAATATTTGCGCCTTGAATGCCGTGCATCAATGACTGAATCTGCCTCTGCAGAATTGCGCCGTGCTCCTCTATAGTCTATATGCCATCGTATAATGTCAGATTCCCCACATACGTACCCCACGGTCGACTCTGAAAATAATTAAATAATTAGCTGCTCTGAGGAGGAACAAGCCCCAGTGTGGCAGATGAGCAGACAGGTAAAATCGTGGGGTAAAGCCGAGTTCCGGTGGGATACAGCCGTACAATGCCAAGAATGCGGGGCAAAGTGAACTCCGGTGGGATGAAGCAGTGCGGAACGAGGATTTGGGAGAGAGCTTAGCTCCGGTGGGAGGGAAGTATTGGTGCAAAACAAATCATGGAACAAGAACTGGCTCCGGTGGGATAACCAGGCGGGCAAGTACGGATCTTATTAGTAGCTTGTGATTTTCAACTTGGAGAAATTACGACATGTATCAATGCATAATTCCACGTTATGCTGCGCCCATGATTAGGAACATCAAGAATGGCGGAAGACTGCATTGGTTAGCGTTCAACACATTGAGGAATGTCAGTCAAACATGTCTACGAGAAAGCAGCCTCACGCTGTCATAGGCCATGGTATCCCCGTAAAGCATCCCTAAGCAAGCAGAAAGAAAGAAAGACGCAGGCCTGGGAAGCTCTATTGCTCCCACCGCTCATCCGGATGCGCTCAACACCAACTCCAAACCCGCCCGGTGGGAGAAGACACTCGTGAGTAGTCGACTGACCTTTCTTCAAGGGAGAAACGCCACTTGTCAGCTGCATTGGAGCGCTTCTGGCCTGTTCCCCGCACACCGTCTAGACCCTTGATCCCCATGGGGAGACCATGTTGTTTGCGAGGGATCCCTTAAGGAGTATATATATCTCCAGCCGCGGACTACCATGGCCACTTTACCCAGTGTAATCCCATCGGAAATATTACCAATCTGCTGCAGTTGCGTTGACAATTCCTTCCAGCCATGGCCCAGAAAGTTGTCATCCCGACCGAGCGCGAACTCGACGGTCTGGACTTGAACGACCCTCAGACGCTTGAGCTCATCCAGCGTGCCCAAGATGCTGATGTTGCCGACAAGCAGCTCACAATCCGCCAAGCCCTCAAGAAGTACAGAAAGGCCGTTGCGTGGGCTGCGCTTCTGTCCGTCAGCTTGATCATGGAGGGCTACGACTTGGTCATGGTACGTCTTGTTGTGACAACTGGTTTCTTCACGGGCAAATAGCTAATTCTCGCGATTGTAACAGATCGGCTCTTTCTACGGACAGACGCAATTCCAGCAACGATTCGGAGAATACAGTGAAGCCGAGGACAAGGTTGTCATCTCTCCGGCCTGGCAATCCGGCCTTTCCAACTCGGCCCAGGTCGGCCAGTTGGCTGGTCTTTTGATCAACGCATACACACAGGATCGATTCGGTGCCCGCTTGACCATGATGGTTTTCATGACTTGGCTCAGCGCCACCATCTTCATTGTTGCCTTTGCTCCCTCTCTGTCTGTCCTCGCGTTTGGTGAGGCGCTATGCGGAATTGCTTGGGGGGTTTTCCAGGTACGGTATCGACTGATTACTCGGGAAACACGCCGCAGCTGACATCTCGTTACAGACTCTGTCCACCACCTACGCTTGCGAAGTCGTCCCGACAATCCTTCGACCATACGTCACCGCTTGGGTCTGTATGTGCTGGGGCTTCGGCATCCTCCTCTCATCCGGCATCGTTCGCGCGACTTCGAGCATACAAGGCGACATGGCCTGGAAGCTGCCCTTCTACCTGCAATGGATATGGCCGGTGCCGCTGTTCTTTGTGGCCTACTTTGCGCCAGAGTCACCCTGGAATGCTGTGAGGCGAGGCAAGGTGGATCTCGCCAGACGAAGCTTGCAACGACTCGCTCAGGATTCACTCGACCAGGAGGTGGAGGTGGAGGCCAGGCTGGCGTACATCAAGCATACTACTGCGCTTGAGGAGGCTGAGACAAGTGGTGCCATGTTCTGGGAATGCTTCAAGGGCACAAACCTTCGACGAACAGAGATTGTAAGTGTGTTTGTCTGACTGTCGCCAGCAAGACTGACTTTGTTATCTTAGAACTGTGTCGTATGGGCGGCTCAAATCCTTTGCGGCAACGCCATCCTCGGCTTCGTCATCGTGTTCCTCCAAGCCGCCGGCTGGTCCGAGGTCCAAGCATTCAACCTGAATATTTGCCTTTCCGCATGCTACATCATTGGTGGCATGATCTGCTGGCTCCTTTTCCCTCACTTTGGCCGTGCTACCATCTACATGAGCGGTTTGGCCTTCATGTTCTGTTGTCTGCTGGTTATCGGCGGACTTGGATGGTCAGACAGCAAAGATGCCTATCTCGCTGTCGGATTACTGTTCGTGGTCTCGACACTCTGCAACATGATCACCATTGGGCCGGTTTGTTACCCAATCGTGGCCGAGATACCGTCGGGAAGACTTAGGTACAAGACTATTGTCATCGGCCGGTTCATCTACAATTTGACGGCCATCTTCAACAACGCCGTCACGCCACGGATGATCTCTGCTTCAGGTACATATCCATCTCCTAGGCTCCAGCCACTCACTAAATACTAACGGAATAAATAGGCTGGGGCTGGGGTGCAAAGACCGGTCTCTTCTATGCTGGAACTAACCTCCTCTGCTTCATTTGGTGCTGGTTCCGTCTCCCCGAGACCAAGGACCGAACCTTTGGAGAGATTGACATCCTGTTCAACAACCGCGTTCCGGCGAGGAAGTTTAAGCATACTAAAGTCGACCGTAAGACACCGGTGCTCTTCGTTCAGGATTCAGCTAACATGGTTTGCCAGAATTTGCACAGAACAGCGATTATATCCTCCAAGAAAAGGTTGCTCCATCGACCGAGCATGTGGGTTGAAGTCGTCAAAGGAAATGTTTCATGAACAGGGTGCATATAGTTACCAGCTTCAAGCTGCTGTCGGCCCAGGCTTCCACAGTTGCGATCGTATCTATTTATACCATACCGAAATCCTATATGAGCTATGATAACTCATGCCAAACAATGACTGTGTGGAGGCTCGTGAAGTCATCCAATTTATTCCTATGAGTAATATTTTGTCCTTTACTTAGCTTGCCTACCCTAGACAGAGATCGAAATAAGAAAATCTCGCCGCCCACCCTGTAGGTCAGCCGGTGAATAGGATTAGTCATATTTTCTCACCCGCAGACCGTCTTCTAGAGCCGCGGATTGATTGTTGCTTCTTCTTCACGTCAAAGATCTTCACTACTGCCTGAGCCACGAGCAGAATGAGTGCATCAAATAAGCCTCAACCGTCTTCGAGCGGTTACGTGCGTAAAACGTGCCAGACTTGTATTCACGCAAAGATTCGCTGTGACAAAGATGACGATTCAGAGATTTGCGACCGGTGTTTGCGGCTTGGTAAAGAGTGCATCTTCACTCCAGCTCGCCGCCGCCCTAAAACTAGCCGGCAGAAGTAAGCTTTACCTCACACGAACAGTGCTTCTGATTCGATTTGATCATGTGGAAAATTGACAGATCAACACACAGGTTGGAAGTAGGATCAAAACCTGACCGAGTCTCTAAGTCACCATCAAGTTCACGTGCCTCACCTTCAGCTCCGACTTCCAAGAGACCCATCGATATTATAAATAGAAATGCGTCTCTTGACCCCTTCGAAAGAGGGATATTATCTATCGAGACTGCGAGCCAACTCATCGACTGGTTCAGAACAAGGATGACACCATACTGCCCGTTTGTTTTGTTGCCCAAGGAGCTTTCAGTCATCAAGTTGAACAGAGAACGACCATGTACCTGTCTGGCTGCTCTGGCAGCTGCTTCACACTCGGAGCCACGAAGTCAAAGGGCATTGGGTAGCCTCTTCAACCAGGTGATAGCAGTAAGAATGGTCGACGGCAATGTCAACGATATCGATTTGTTGCAAGGACTTCTCATACACTTGGCTTGGTAGGTTCATACCCGCTCACTACGTAATATCTCGTGGCTAAAGAATGCAGGGCACACTACCAGCCTCGACCCAAGAGATACACACAGCACCTACACCTTGCCGCTAGTATTGTCTGTGATTTGCGCCTAGACAGACCCAGGTATGACTGCCATTTTCCTCACTTTACGACGCACACTAACGTTGAGCTAGAAAGCCAAAGCTGTGGAGTGTTCACGGCGGCAAGGATAGGAATATGCCAGACTGGGGACCTGATGAAATGAGAGCGCTAATTGGCGTGTATTATTTGTCCTCTAGGCAAGTGAATCCAGGAATGCCATAACCCCTGTGCGAAGTACTGACATATTCTTGAGTTCGTCCCTTTTGCTGCAAAAGTCGCGCCACTTCGCCTTTACTCCTTACATCTCAAGGTGTTGCGAGCACCTTGCTGCTCAGAATGAACACCAAACTGATGGACATCTCGTCTTTATTGTACACTTACAGACCCTCATTGAGGGACTCGAAGATCTTGTGGGCAGTACTTCCATCACCAACGATGCTGTGCAGTTCGAGACGGAGATGCAGAAGATTTCGCAGGAGTGTGCCGAGATAAAGTCCACACTGCGCTTTCCTCTGAGCAAAAGTCGTGAGTCATTAAACATGTCTTTATTAAACATAATTCTCTCATTGACTTGACCAAAGCTCCTCTGTTCTTGCAACTTCACATGCTAGAGCTTCTGCTCAGCCAGTCATCACCACGGGGAACTCCATTCGGGCTGGACAAGTTCCAGGATAACCGGAACGGACCTGAACAACAAGCGTCGCTCATGAACTGGCTTTCTTCCAGTATATCCGCAGCTCGCTCTCTGATCAGCGTGGTGCTCGTCCTCCCACAAGGCGAAGAAGGCGCCATGTCAAACGTCGGGTGGATAATCACATACTGTAGCCTATCACTGGCAGTACGACTTGACTTGATAGCTGCGGGAGGCGGTATCTCGGGTGTTACCCAGAATCTACGACAAGTCTTGGATATGCCCCATACCCTTCGGCAGATTGCTCTTCGGTTGGAGGCAGCGGCTACTTTGGAGACAGATGCTACGGCGGGTGGTCATCACCCTTTCCAAGACTTAGCAACACGCGTAAGACGGCTGGAGGAGTGGTACTTTGCCCACATCGGTCGGCAGTTGGCTCAACCGACTACCACAATAAGCCAGCCAGTGGCTGACCCATCCATGGTAATGGATCCTAACGCTGTACCCGGCGGAGATTCCATGATGTCCCGGAATGCCTGGCCCGGAGGCTCCGATTGGTACCCTGGCCCGGAAGTTGATCTTGGTACCTTTCTCTTTACAGACCCAGTTGACTTCTCAGGAATGTTTGCGATCTAAAATTAAATACTAAGCCTATGGCGGACTTTTCGAAGTAATGCAAGGATATCACTTGTCCAGATCGTCCATCAAGGACCCACAAAACCAGGGCGGACACGGAGTAAGACACGGAATAAGATACGGAATAAGATACGGAATAAGACACGGAATAAGACACGGATACGGCCTAAGACGCAGATCAAGGGACGGATTAAGGCACGGAATAAGACCAGAGCTGGGCTCGCTGAGAAGGACCTCCTTCAACGATCCTCGTCCACTGCAAACTACTGTGTAAGCTCTGACGCAATGGAAGGATTTAATCCTTAGCCTCGCAATATCTCTTGCTCAGCCTCGCTCAAACCATAGGATGCTCCACGGACGAGTCGGGGCTGGGGACAAATATTCAAGTCCCGACTCCTATATATGAAGTCAGCACTGCTCTGAGAATCATTCTTCACTCACTTCATTTTTTACAACTTTCTTACTCGGATCACCCCTTTCGAAACGCCATAATGCGTCTGCTACTCTCCTCCTCAGCTACGATACTGCTGTTCAGCGCTTTGCCAAGAACAGTGTTCACGCAGGACAGCGATGATATTCCCTTCTCTGCATGCGCTATCATTGGCGCCTACTACCCTCCACCAACCATCTCCAAATCCTCGGACGCCTTTAGTCAACTCGAATCCAAGTTCACTGATGTCTTTGACGAGCTTATCAAAAATGGCGGGAGCGAGGACTACGGCGACATCATGCCCAACACAACCTCCTTTTCCGTGGTACTCTTTGGCGGCTCAAACTCTCTCGACAACGACCCTATCTTCTTTGAGTACCATTATACCTCGCCTGAAGACCAGTCACTTACCAACACGAACCTCACCTCGAGCACAAAGTTTCCCCTTGGTGACGTGACCATGGTATTCACCGTCTACGCGTGGCTAGCAGACAAGGGCGAGCAATGGGAGCAACCCATCACGAAGTACCTCCCGGAACTGGCTGATGTCGAAGGCCCGCTCTCAGTTCCTTGGGAAGACGTCACCATTGGGTCGTTGGCAGGCCAAATATCTGGACTAAGTCGCCAATGTGAGCGATATCATCACTGCTTTTCTTCAGGCTTTTACTGATAACACGGTGCAGCCTATGCATGCGTCATTGGCAAGCCATGTGACTGGAAATGTGAGTTAATTTACAGTGTTGTGTACTTGAAGTGACGTGCTTACACTTATACCAGCCTTTGCAAGCGACTTTGCTGAGGAGCCTCCCCTCTTCCTCCCGGACACCACTCCCGTTGTTTCTTATGCCGCTTTCCAGCTTCTCGCATTTGCAATGCAGGGAGAAACCGGATATCGGCGAGGAAAACGCTCTTGGGCTTCCGTACTCGAGAACGTGTTACTACGACCTCTAAACATGACTTCCAGCGGTCTTTTGTCCGCTAGCATGACGGATGTTTTCGCCATTGATGGGCTGAATACTTCGCAGATTGGCGAGCCTGGGTAAGTAGTCATACTCCATGCTTTTTTCAATTTATTTTAACTTGTATTAACTTGTATTCTAGGGCCCTCTCCCTCGTCAGCTCGATCGAGGACCTTGCACGAGCCGGCCATTCCATGCTATCGTCATCGCTCCTCGAACCAGCGGTTACTCGACGATGGCTACATCCCACCACGGACACTTCCAACCTACGAAACGGCGTTGGGCGTCCATGGGAAGTGTACCGCGCCGGGTCTACAGCCATCTCGCCTGTTACAGACGTGTTGACCAAGAGCGGCACCATCGGACAATACGCAAGCTATTTTGGCCTCGCACCAGACTTTGGCGCTGGCTTCGCCATTCTTGCGCATGATAGCACCGTCAAGGACCGCAGCCTCGACCTCAATGTCTACGCCGATATCGTCAGCGAGTCGATCGGTTACCTACAGGCGTTTGCAGCCAAGGAAATGGCGTTGCGTTATGCCGGCTCGTACAAGGGCAGTCACGGTGCTGTGGCTGTTTTCAACATCACTGATAATGGCCCGGGCTTGGAGGTGAAACAGCTGGTCATTGACAAGACGGATGTGAAAGCCGAGGTCGCCGAGAAGCTCAACATCAAGGTCGTGGATCTGGACTTCAGAATCTACCCGACCAATGTTCAGGATAAAACAAAGCACCAGTTTATTGTCGTCTTTCAGGACAGGAGTGCCCCGGTCGATAAGGGAACTCCAACATGCATCACCTGGCAAGAGATTGGTGCGACTGCTGGCATTGAACATAGTTTTGATTTTCTTTTGGATGTGGATGGCAACGCGATTGGCTTAGAGTTCCCTCATGCTCAAACGAAGCTGAAGCGAATAAATGTATGAGTTTAGTCTAGTAGGATAGTGTAGATAGTTTGGTGAGGTTCCAGCTTTGGGTTATACTTGAAGGTTTCTTCTCTTTAGTAGAAGGACAAGTTCTTTTAATCGCATTGAATGTTTTATTTATTTCTATATATTGCGAAGTATTGCGGGATTTAGTTTTCTGCTGCCTGCACTCCTGAGTCCTGGGTGTTCTTTTGCGTTCTCGTTCACGTCAAAATTAAAACCCATAACTCATGAAGGTTTACCTTGGCAGTACAGATGTTGAAAATATTGCTTCATCATCAAACCAGTTCCTCAACTGTTCAATACCCGAGTCCCAATCGTCGAGCCTACACGTGTGGCCATCGCTGCTCTCAAGAGTATCTTGTGTTGACTCTCCCAGATTCGGCCCAAAAGACGCAAAATTGAATCCGCCTGCAAATCAAGGGACACTATGAGACAAGAGTGATCAGCCGGTGACGGGGTGGCCTTTGTAGACTCTGCACAAGGGCGTTTAAAGAAGAAAAAACCGTATTGCTCTTGGACTGGTGACAGACAAACGCACGCACCTGGCCCAGCGACGAAATGGCAGTGGAATCTCTAGGTGTTCCGCTCCAAATTGTGAGGATCATGGGAATTCATAAGTATAGACACCTTACTTACTGGTGTTGATTTGCCGAATGGTGAATAGAGAACTAATGAGCAACCCAGCACGGAGCTGGTCCCTGTTAACGCATACTGCCTTGGGTGGCAGCCTCGTTGGAACGAGACGATGCTGTCGATAATGTGGACGACGAGATTCGTTCTGAGTAGGTAACGGACAAGGCAAAGGCTGTCATCTCCTGACTGCTTTCTTGCCTTCGCATCTGGGGAGGCAGACGGGAACAGTAGGGGACATGTTCGGGGTACTCCCATTCTAAATACGACTTGTTTGAGAGTGTTCTCACGTAGTGTCATAGACAGATGATATTACTGGTCATCCATATCACGGTATTGGCACAGGCTTGCACTATATCAGTGTGCACAGTGAATTCTATATGTATCAACCCGGACATTCTCGCATTTTACCAGAGAGTCATAGCTGCCAACAAGGATACCATGGCATATCCAAACACCGGCAAACCAGCTAGTGCTACAGCCGCACTGTCATCATCCTCATCTGACGAGTCGCCACCATCTTCAGAAGTACCGTCATTCCCACTGGAGCTGGTATCACTCGCGTCACTATCCCCTTCTAGCTTCATGCCAAAGTTGGCAGCTGTGAATGTGACATTTCCATCCGAGAACCAGGTTTCAGAGCCAAACTCAACAATACCGAGGTATGGATCCTTTGGTAGGTCGTCTGGGGTTTCAGCATGGTTGTGAGCCTGCTTGAGAATGAACTCAAAAAGAGGATAGAAGTCTTGGTCAATAGAGAGAATGTCCTCGCCGTCGCGGGGGACTGCGGTGAAGACGTGGGTGCCACCGGAGTTGCGCCCGTAGTAGAGGGAACTGGCTTGGTTAGCACTTTCATATCTATTCGCGTAGTAAACTGCAGGCAACTCACAACTCAGCGTCTCCAAGCGTTACATTGGACAAGATGGTACCGTTCAGACGACCAAGCCACCATGGATCGCCTACACTACCGAGCCAAACCATGAACTCGATGGCTGCCGCTTGCGGATAGAGCGTCTTATTACGATCGTTGTCGAGAAAGAAGTCCCATGCTGCGTTGGCCTGGACCTTGTTCTTCTCTAGCTTCTTCTTGTTCTTGCTCCATACCGACTTGCTGAAGCTCCGCGGTGGTTCGCTAATGGCACCAGCCGTCATGATCCACTCGGTCGACAGATGGATGGACCGCATGTTGCTAAGACGCATGGGGAGGTCATCGCTGCCAAACCGTACGTACGGGAACGAGTGCACGTCCTGGATATCCTCGCCCCAGTTCCACGTTGCGTCGTAGGCCGGCGTGCTGTTGTCCACCCTCATGCAAGCGAAGCCATCGTCTGGGCTTTTGTTGTTCCAAGCATTGGGATAGTCTGAGCATACAGTCAGTTTAGAGACTCGTCGCCCCAGAGTTGAAATGCATGCTTACACATGAGAGGCTTGGTGACATCTCCGACTCGTTCCTTGGCGCAAATGACCTGGACATCGTCCTCATCTGTCTTGGCCCGCACCGAGCTGGCGCCTAGCACCAACAGAGCGATGCGTCTTAAGCTGGAACCCCGTTTCATGGCGGTTGTGATGGAAAGCCAATGACTCGCCCGCGTCGTTCTACCGTGTCGATTTCCAAGTTTTTAAAACCTGTCATCATCCAGGGGATAATTTCGATCGACCTCGTGTTCGCAGACTGGACCCCGCTTATTACGCGTGTCGTGTTGTGGGCATCAACGCGATCTGAAACCTTGGCAAGTAACTAAATTTGGCAGTCGTAATTTCAACGACAAAAACGTTCAGTTGTACGCCGAATGACGAGACGTTGCATTAGCCACCTTGGCGGAAAGGTGACGCGGCGTCCTCAACGGAATGCACCAAAAGGTGAAGAATATCCCCACGGGAACAAACAAGGGATGAGCTCTGATGAATAAGCCTACTGGACAAATAAAACAACCCAGCTGAGGTCATTGAACGTCATTGTGTAAAGTCATTGTTTAAGTAAGGGCGTTGTTCTTTGTTGGCCGAATCTGAACACGTAAAACATCCGACCGGGCCGGATGACCGTCCCCAACGTCATTGTGCGGGTTTGAGTTTCGTAATGTCTTCAGAAAACAACAAAAATGGACGCTTTGTGCCGTTCTGAGTAGTGATTAACAGGGACAGCCTAGATAAACACTGGAGTAGGAAAAAGGTGGATATGTGGGTAAAATGGGTATATGGAGGCTGTACATGCGTGTCTAAGGAGCGAGGCAAAGTTCCCAACTATCGACCGTTTGATGGGAAGACGGTGGTCCTCTCTATTTAATCTCACTGTCTATTACTAAACGCAAGAGATTAAATAGAAAGCGATGAATATCTACCAACAGTACCTTCGTCTGTAAGACCATTGATAGTGACACACTTGTGGTTACCCATCTCCGCTGGACCAGCTCTCGCTGTCTCATTCATAGCAGGGTGAAGGTGTCAGGGAATATACCAGCGCGATGGACGCGTTATGGATTGCTATCTTCGCAGACCATCAGATATAGTTAACAAAAAACTTCACTCCCGAGCCACTCTCCTTCTGCTTCACCATCTCGACCATCCACTCAAAAGTTGTGGAGATAGTCACCAATGAAGCTGGTGCCAAGCTTGGACACCGCATCGGCAATTTCGCCAGCACCGAAGGACTTGGCCAAGATCTTGGCCCATTCAGCAGCATTTCCCTGGATAGTGGTGATCATGAAGCGATGCTAGATATAGATTAGTAAGGTGCGCCAATGACGACACTCCTGGTGAAGCTCTTACCTGGAAAGGCTTGTTGTCTTTGTCGTGAAGGGCGATCCAGCGACCATCCCCATTCTTGTTCTTCTGGCCATACTGGAAGCGGTCGTTGATATTGAAAATGAAGAAGTCTGGAGGATTAGACCGTGCTTCCCTTTTATCTCGCGCATTTGTGACTTACTGCCCTCCTTTCTCGCACCAGGCAGTCTACCAATGTAGTCGTTGCTATTTTCGTCCTTGTAGAAGCGATCCTGGATGTAGAGAAGAACATCCACATTTCCCTTGGACTGGTTCTTGGCCCGGACGATGTAGTATCGTGCAGTTCTGGTTCTGAAGGATTGCGACCACTGGATCTCCTGAACAGCCTGTTCCGACTCCGCGCTGTAAGCGGGGACGATGAGGACGTTTCCGGACTCAGGGGAAGACATGGTGAATGGATGATGGGGGATGCTAGATGATGAGGGAGTATAGGTTTTTGGTGATTGGTAGGTAGTGGGCTGCTGGGAACTGGTGCTTTGGTGTTGAGAAAGAAGCGATGACAGGAGAATCAAGGACTTTAAGTAATCTCTTGATGGAGGATTAGTTAACATGCTCTTATGTGAGATCCAGTATTCCGTCTCTGTCCGTCAATGTGGGAGTTGGAGTTGGAGTTCCTCGAAGACACATTCTTCGTGCGCGCCTCGTCCAACCACGCCAACTTCTCCCCAAATTGCCCATGAAGCCTAATTGATCCAGTCCTGATAGTGAAATCCACCATGCCAACCAGCATTCCTTGTCGAACTCGTGTTGAAGAGTGACGCCACGAGACCGTCGAGGGGCAATCCAGCTCGCCACATTTTACGAGGCGCTCCCTCACCATAGTCTCGGCCTTGCTGCAATCGCCCATGGCCATATCAAATCACGCCATAAATAACGTTTTGCGAGGTAGACCACTCGCTGCCACGATTCCGCGGACTGATCTCTCCGGTTCGTGGCTGGCTGAAGCCTGAGACACTATTCGGGAATAGTGTTGGCGCATGCCGCAGTGGTTCGAGTGTCAACTCCACGAGTTTGCTACAGGAACGTGAAATCCTTTATTTTAAGGTCCAACTAATCACTCAATACCTGCGTTTAGTCTAGGTACGCTCTGGAGCCTTACTCTTTAGGGTAATTGAGCCGGGTGGCTGACTGCGGCGTAGTTATTATCACTTCGGATACAGAGTTACTTACTCACATATCTAGTTCTGGAGAGAGGCAGTTCGATTATGGAAACTATCTTCATTATGAGGCTGGCTGGTGTGGCTGACGGTTATCACTGGTAAAGAATTAATGGAATGTGACGATATGACAAAAGCTAGATTCAGATCTGGAATTGTCAAGAACTAGGAACATAAAAACACTTGCATATATTAGATCACCTATATCTGTGGCTGGCTGATGGTTCTATCCAGTCTCGAGTATCTTGATGCATCTAATCTGCATTTCGCCGTGGCATTGTGGACTCTCTCCTGCTATCTTCCCGTTGACTGAACTGCAAAGCGTGACACATATTAGTACCCCGCGGAGCCCCTGATGCACATTAGAAACCGCCAAGTAATCTATTTCTGTCTCTCTTCGGCGTGATCAACGGTCAACTGACATCGGGGTTAATGATGTTGGAAGTGGCTCCTGCGGGTAAGTTAGCATTAGTTTACCATAGCGACAACCTTAACACTTGACAATCACGATTTGTCTTAATGATCTAAAAGAAGTCTAAACACGGCACCTCTTGTGAATTCCAGCGCAGTAATTAATGAAGTATCATCATGGCAAAGAAAAAGGTGGAGAGTTGAGTTTACTCACCTCTGTTCATAGTAGTTGAAGCGTGGCGGCCTACTATGTCTTTGCCATGCAGTAAGTCGGCAAGGACCTTGCAATTCCTAGAAGATCCGCCCGTCGTAGTCTTCACGGCATGTGGCAAATACTAGCGAAATACCAGCCTGAACCATGTCACATACCGTTCTGTCCGGCTTCCTTCCGCTTTATGGGGTTACCAAGACCGTACTAAGACCAGGTGATATCGGAGGAAATGCTAGATTAGGCAGAGATTGCGTGTATGAGGTCGCCTGATGGAGAATCGGACGAGAATGAGTCGCTGAGAAGAGAACGAGTCTCTGTAACTAGCGTTGAAAGGCTGAAGTGGCTCTCTGCCATCATTCTCCGAGTCCAATGCCGATTTCAGAGCGAATGCATAAAGCGTATCGTCATGAGTCGTGGCGAAACGCTTAGGCAACTGGGGATTTCTTCACATGAGCAGGTCGTTATCAAATGGCACAAGTATAAGAGTGCCGCTCATCCACAAAGAACTTCAACCACCCAGCAACATCAGCTCCCAGCACTCTTCAGCATCTCCATCTGATTAAAGTACCAGCTTACCAGCACTCGAAAATCTCAAGATGGCCTCTGCTACACTTAAAAAACTGCCTAGCCGGCCCACTTCTTGGAAGCTTGACCTCCCATTCTCGACTCAAGAAGCAGAGACAGCTCTTCTCGCCATTGACGGATTCCAGAAAGAAGCTGAATCCATCATTCAACGAGATGAACTTGCTCCTGTTGACGTGAGCGCTCGTCGAGACGGTGGCCTGTCCCGCAGTAAGTGAAAGAGGGCGAGCACCATGGCAAAATCTAACGCAACAATCCCAGCCATCGTCAAGATCGAGGCTCGCTTCGAGAACAATATGACGGGCCACTCCATCTGGAAGATCGGCACTGGACTTCTCATCCGCCCTGATGTCGTTGTCACCGCAGGAGACGCTGTGTACGACGCAGAGTACCAGCTCGGCGCCGCCACCCAGGTCAAGTGCTACATTGGTTATCGCGGACGCAGCTCCTCGGTCAACTCGCAGATCCAGTCCAGGCAGAGTCGGTATGTTGTGACTTCGGCTGAGTGGATTGACGAGTCGGATAGACGTTCGCGAGACCTGGCCTTTGTCCAGGTTGCCGAGCCGTTTGACATTGAGATTTGCACCTGCAAGGCACTTGAAGATGTGGATATCCAGGAGCCTGAGCCTGTCCCAGTTGAGGGTAAGTGACGGCGATGTTCCTAACACAAAAGGAACGAAGCACTAACTGCGAGCTGTATTAGATGAACCCGTTGTTCCCGAGGTTGGAGAGAAGCTCATCGTCACCGTTACCCGCTGCACCGGCTGTGGTAGTTCTTCGGACGACCCAGTCGTTGCCCCGGTCGAGCAACCTGAGCCAGTCGAGCAACCTGAGCCAGTCAAGGAACCTGAGTCAGTCGAGGAACCTGCACCAGTAGAGGAGCCCGAGGTTCAGGAGGAGCCCGTGCCTGAAGACGAGCCTATCAACGCTCCGTCTGTCAACACGGAAGCGGACACCGATTTCGAGGTGGTTGACGAACATACGCCCACAACCTCGGTCGAGGCAAACACCGATCCGGATCCCTTCTACGAGATGCTCAAGACCGTCGCCAGCGTCGACGCCAACTCCCTCGACGCCGATTCTCCCCTGCTCGGCCCCGCCAGCCACTCGGTCAGCGTGGCCGCAGGAGCTTTGCTCGGCTACGTTGTGGGAGCAGAGACCATTTCCAACGGTGCCTCGACCAAGATTGCCGGCGCGGCTGAGCGGGCTTTACTTGCCGAGGCCGCTCTCGAGGCGGTGCTGGCCATCGAGGAGTCTCCGGAACTGGATGAGATTCTGGAGCACATGAAGAAGAACTGGACTGACAACGCCCCTGATGTCGACCAAGTCGCGGGCATCTTCGCCTTGTACCTCACTGAAGCTTCCCGGGACATCATCGCGTACCACCTCGAGGACAGCGAGGAACAGGTTGGGAAGTCCAAGCACAAGCGCCGCACGCTAGCCATCAGACATTTCTCGACCACTGGTGCCACTCAAGACTTTATCAAGGGCTTGTTCGGGCCAACACTTCCACTGGCAGGCAGAGAAGACGTGTTTTCCTCGCTCGGACCTGTGCTGCGGAGTGCGCTGTCTGCGGTCGAGCAGCTTGTCTCGCCATCTGCCAAGACTGCTGTGAGTGACCGTGTCACCAAGCTGCTTCAGAAGATAGCACTCGGCGGGCCTGGGTTGACTCCCGTTTCTGTTGGGCCCAATGAGGAAGCGACCCGTCTTCTCCTCCAGCGTGCCGTCATGGCAGATGCTGCGCTTCAGGCCATCATCGGCCTTTCCAAGGAGAAGCTTGATGTGTTGAAGCTCATCCCCCTTGATTCAGAGACCAGTGAAGTAGAGACGATCTTTGACTTCCTGAAGAGGGTGGTCCAGAAGGCCGGACCAATCGCCCTCCATCCCGCTAAGCTTATTGTCAGGAAGTTTACCGCCCTTCTCGTCGACGCTCCTCCTAAGGCTCCAGCTCAGCCAGTGAAGCAGGTCACCCTCAAGACGCCTACTAACAAGATTGCGCTGCGAGATATGCTGCGCGGAGCCAAGGGTTCCGTTAGAGTGAGTTGTCTGCAAAACCACAATGCATCTTGCTAACAAGTCAATTACAGGTCAGTTGCTAACAGAGACTGGCTCATATGGAAGTTGATTGACAGGTCCTGAATGACCAAGACTGTTTGGAAGTCAATCGACAAGGAAGTCTGTGAACACATACTCAGAGGTATCACTGGGTTACACTACGGCGGGCCCATGAATGGGTGTTATCTGGAACCGGCCACATCCGGACATTTCCTTTGTAAACGGTTTCGTATTCATCATATTCTTTGTCTAGGTAGTCTTTCGCTCGTTAACAATAGTCATTCATTTTCAAGGTATCTTTCCTTTTGCCGTGAGCCTGCAGTTGGACCCAAGAAAGGAACGTAGCTGTCAGTGTCCCCAAGGAACTATCGAATTAGAGGATGACATATCAGTCAAAGGTTTGTGGCTAAGAGAAGCTACTACGAGTTTCCATCGCCACACAATCCTTCCTGGATACTTCTTGGCATCCTCATTCAACTCACTGACACTCTTGAACTGCGTTCCCACGAAGTAAACCTTTCCAGGCCTCTACCCGCTGCTGTGGATAGCACAAGGCCTCACTATGACCCATGACATCACAGACAGTCACCAGAGTATCCATGAAGTCCTTCAACTCGACCAACTGTCTTATGCGTTCCGCCAACGACTTGTGGATCAATTCATATTCGCGGTCATCCTCTTTGATGATTTTCCAGAGATCGATCCACTTGAACTGCTCGCCGGAAATGTATGTGAAAGGCTTTCACCGAATACTTATCTCCAGTAACCGAACCACGGCGGAGGCAGTGTCGTGCTGATGTACAGCTGATGGTCTGAGTCCCGTTTCCATAGAGTTTGAATATTTTATAGCGCACTGAGCTATCGCTACTAGTTAAAGGACGGCACCACCTCTGATTTGCCAGGTGTCACGTCTGTCTTGCTTCAGATCCTTCAAGCATCATCCCCATTTTACAAACTACTGGACACCCTGTTGGCTCTGGAGAACTCAGGGCCGACCCTGATCACATCCTCGTGAACCTAACTATCTCAAGGAAGGTCGGCGTCAGCTAGGATATGAACTGCCCCTGGTTCCATAGCTGGGATCTGAGGTGCTTCTGGTGGACACTATAATACCGAGAGAATCTGGGCAGTGACTTGATAGAATCGCCGTGCTGGTGGATGTTTCCTGCCATATCGGCATAGGGGCGAGAGAGGACAGCTCAAGCTATAACAGAGACAATAGAGCGACCTTGATTGCTGCCTTTTTAGAAATCCACATCTAGACAAGGTTGGCCAGTTATGCAATCCTAACACGTAATTGAATTACGGATATCTGTTACTATATCCTCCCTTGGTGGATTTATTCTCCCGTGCTGCAAGTAAAGGTTTATCTCTTCCACCTGGTTGAGAGTTTCAGGGTTCAAAGGTTATGCTACAAACTATCCATTGTACCATCGACATCTCATACATTTATTTGCCGTTCAACTTCATTGCATGGCGGCAATCCGACACATGGACTATTTTCCTAAAATTACCGCTCCAGTGTACGACCACAAGTTGTATGTCCTCCAATCGCTCTTCCAAGCTCTACCTGTCACGGTTTGTGTCAATAGCTACGACAACAAAGACTCCAAAACTGCTGGAAAGCTTCCTGTGCTTCTAGTGCGCACAGGTGTTGAAGAGGGCCTGAGTGCGCCTATTAGCTTTGAAAGCATCGCTAGTAAGATTGATGGCAGCGTAGACAACCTGGAACAGCTGTCAGGACCATGCTTGAGACAGCAGTTGATTTCATCATGAGCTTGGAGGCCCGAGAAGCTGCCGCGTTTGGCCTTCAACCCGATCCCAAAGCCGCGTGGGAACCGCTTTTGCAAGGTACCTTGGAGCGTTGGAAACAAGACCTCGGAGATGAGCTGTTGATTGGGCCTGGCAAGTCCACATATAACGTTAAAGAATGCCTCATACGAACAATGGGACGGATAGCCTAGAAACTTCAAAATCTGTTGACGACCTGGTAATTTCGATCAGAGAACGGGACCCTTTCCATGTGCATACAGGATATGTCATGCATGGTTGCACCCTGATAGAAGGGCTCGTTAATTTTGACTACGAATGACAAGAACCCTTCGATCACGCCAAGTACATCACGATGAAACAGAGTCGAGTGTTTTAGCCGCCACCAGCTGTCCAGGCAGGGTATGTGGGCATTTAGTCTGTTTTGTTGACCAGATACACTGTGAATCTTCCTAGTCATCAAAATCAAAAGGCGTATCATCATCCCAGTCCTTTTCTTCTCCCCCCTTATCTATAAAAGTTGTTTCCAGTCTCATCCTTTCGCCGTTGTGCCACTTGGGAACGCCAATGATGATGGCACACACCGAATAAGCAAGCTGACTACTGGCTTCATTGCCATACTGTTTGAGGTTAGACGTCACGATACCTTGCAGCCGCAGAGAAAACGTTCTAATCTTCCATCATTCGGGGCAAGGGAGGTTCAAACTTACCGCCATATAAGCAAATGAGGCGTGCGTAGTCTTCAGGTTGGCTTCGTTCAGCCACACCAGGTCTTCCCATGAGATATTTTCCGGACCCCAATGGTCGCTGAGCAACCACTCCCATTCACGGTGCTCTTCGACACGAAAATCGAAGTTCCTGAAGGTGAATTCCTTGCCGACCTTGAAAACTTGGGGGTCAATCGAGAAAGGGTTAGTTACCAATACAGGCCGCAGGCACACACCACAGCCAAGTCGTTGAAAGGCGTTCCAAATGGCCATATCAAGACCTTTCAGGATATCGGTTAAGCAGCCCTGTGGCTGCTGTGATGCGGTTTGAGGGTAGGCGTGCGTAGTGTAGAAGCCAAGATAGCCGCCTTCAAGAAGAGTACATGAGCATGGATATAGCCCGGGGATGCGCTGAGTGGCGTCTTACCGTCTGGTAGAAAGGTGTCATCCTTGATGAGTGCTTCAAGGTGTCGGTAGAGAGGCGTCTGGGCAGTGTCCAGGGCATTGGGGCGGCCAGATAGGTGACCGTTGCCGAAAGTCACGTACAGGTTGTACGTGAGAGTGATGCGGTGACCAGACTGTACAGGAAAGACTTCATGCTCGCAATCACTTTAGAATGCAGCCCATTGGATCTGGGGCTTGTCGGAGTCTGCACACGATGCCCAGTCGAACGTCAACACTTGGTCCTCGTGACGGACCTCCAAGGCACCACCTTCGTGTTTGACAGGGAGACAGACGACCAGAGATCCAAACTGAGATGGGGAGCGAGGAGTGTCGACATGTGCGCGAAAATGACCAGAAGGCCCCGTATACACCTTTGCCGCGAGTTAGCCCAGGCGTATCAAAGAAGGGAAGGGCGAAGAGCAGACATTGAGCTTGTACAACTCGGCCTTGATGGCCCTCTGCTTTCCTGACGCTGGGTTGGGAAGAAGCAGTTGGGACACGACGTCAATGATGCCCACGCTGTATGGGTAGAAGTTGGTGGCGAACTTGGAGGGGTCGAGCTTGGAAGCCTTGCGATAGTTCTCGTCATACACGTCCTTGCCGCCGAGACCAAAGCTTGCAGGCTCCATGTCGGCAAGCAGGCGATGGAGGTTATCCGGGGCAGACTCGTCGAGGGGAGCGGTGAGTCTGCAATGGGCCGCCGGGGTTGACGACTCGCGGGGATCCCAGCGAAGAGTGACTGGTGGGTGAGGCGCCGTCGATGGAGCGGTGGTGCTGGAGTCCTGGCTGGGGGTGGAGGAGGCTGGGCCTGAAGGTGCCTCTTTCGACGAGGGCGACTCTGCTTCAGAAACGATTGGCACTGCGCCGCCGCAGGCAAAGAGAGAGTCCTTGCAGTTTGACTCGAGTCAGTATCTGAGCTGGCCAAGTGCATTGTCGGCGTCTTGTTGAGCGACGTCTTCTTGAACGACGTCATCGCTACCGGCCCCGTCCTGATCTTCCATATCCTCTACGGAATCGTCCTCGGGATCGCTCTCGTATTCTTCGTCCTGGAGAGACCAGCCAACGGGGTGTTGGCCTTTGGGAGACGGCGAGGGGGAGCGTCCAACCGCGGAGGACGAAGCAATATCGGGCATTTCGGTATCGGGGACATCATGTCCATCGTGGAAGGACCTTACAGGAATTACCGGCTCCATTTTGAGGCCAATATCGCGAGGTTCAAAATGCTGTAGCAAGGGCAGAGATGATGAATGAGTGGGAAGAAAAGGTCGAGAATTTATGCTGGGAGGTTGCCTTTCTGTGAAGCGGAGCGATTAAGCAGCTGTGGTGGTACAGACATTTTTTGCTGCAAACGCCACCTGATCAAAGTGCCATCTTGGATAAAGTTTATTGAAGCAGGATGAATCGCTGCATTCTTGTTATTTCTTGTTTATCATGCGGCTGATACGTGATACGTGTACCTAGGGTAGAAAGCGGCTGGACGCACCTCAGCCACCGCGGCTTAGAAACCACTTTAGCGACAACTATACCAATCACGTACGCCACCATAAGCCAACCTCTAACCTGGACGAGGTTGGATTGCAGCCGCTAAATCGAGGCGACTATAAGAACCCGGGGCTGGTGCCTGTCCATCGCAGCTTAAGTCGACTTCTTCTTCCTCCAAAAAGAACTGACGGCTCCCAGCCTCGATGCCTAACCCTGCTCCTCGGAAAATGGGCACCTTCGAGCGTGGCCAAAGATATACTGGTCTGACAAAACAGGCTCAGCGGTACTATGAACAGCATAAGAAGTACGCCGAGTCATGCGAAGACAGTGCAAAGCGGCTTTTTGAGGCCGTCGAAGCCATCGCCGCTGCTCAGGGCAAAACCTGGCACCAGGTGCTCGGCTTGTCTGGTGATTTCACCAACATGGTTTTCGATGGAGGCTTCGAGTATCATGGCCCCGACAGTGTCGGCAAAGTCCTCTCCTTTACACAGTGGTTTTTCCTGGCTTCGCTCGTGGGACTTGGCAATGCGCATGCTGGCGCGTCGTCGCTCTTCTATTACGTCGGCTGCACACTTGGTGTGACACCCGATGACTATCCTATCAATTCTCGAATGTGCGTCGGTGCTCTCTTTCGTCTTGCGAGAGCCCCGGGATCTCGTCCTTTGCCCAAAGGTCTTCCATGGGCTCGGCTAGGCCACTTCTTCCGCCCAAGCGGTGGAAAATGTTCTGTTCCTCTTATTGGACTCGAGCTGTTCTCTGACGAACTAGCCTACGATGACTCTTCGAAGACCATTCATGATCTGGCACCCATGCGACTGGACGCATGCGCGCACTCAACCATGATGAAGGCCCTTTTGGACAACATCTCTAAGCTTGCGACCAAGGTTGAAGGGCACGCAAAGAACTCCCAGACCGCGTTATCGTTTGAGATTCCCAGCGAGTTCCACACCGTCACGCAGTCGTTGATCGCAGCATTCGACAAAGTTCCCGATGAAGCTTTGGAAAGGGTGGAGGATTACGACAGGATCTATCAAAAAGGATACATGGGCGATGATCCTGACCTCACCAACCACATTTTCGACTTGAAGAAAGCGGCAGCTTCGAACATCTTTCGACTCGACGTCTCCTCCGGCTTCGCTGTGGACATGCTCATGGCGGAGACAGAGGGTTTCGATGGCGAGCGGTTCGGTGGGTGCAAGGGTACCAAGGTGTCGATCTTCCTAGACGACGGTGAATTGATATCAGGAGCGACATGGAACACAGGGACGCTGGCCAAGGAGAGTAGGAGGAAAGTCATCTTCAACTTGATCATCACCACCACCAAGAGGATCCTCGGGCCATTTGGCACCGGCGGGGACAAGATCAAGGCGGATGCCATGGAACAAGCTTTCCAGGTCCCCGAAAGGATGAAGGTCTGTGGCCTGGTCGACTTGACGGGCAAATTCATCGAGCACCGGGGCGACGTCGTCATGGAGACTGGGCCATACATTTCCCAGCTGCGGTTCCTTGTCGCTCCAGCTAACTAACGTGTTGGTTCCCGAGCGGAAAGAACATGGTGCATCAAATTCTTGCTATCGTGTCGAATTTGTACACTGATAGGGCCGGGGTGTTTGAGTTCGTGGAGGGCATATTTGTCTCGCAAGACAGAAATATTCTTACACTAGATTGAGCAAAAGTAACAAAACCTTCATTAATCCAGCTTTATAACAACTATATCTCTGCGGCTCTAAGCAGGTCGCCCTCCAGACTCTCCAAGAACCCTGGCGCCTTTCGCTTGCTATGAAAATCTTCGCCCTTTTGGAGGATGAAGACAATAGATCCTTGGGAAATTAG
This sequence comes from Neonectria magnoliae, assembly GCA_037954305.1. NCBI lineage: Eukaryota > Fungi > Ascomycota > Sordariomycetes > Hypocreales > Nectriaceae > Neonectria > Neonectria magnoliae. The sequence continues at coordinate 44,150 of JAZAVK010000079.1, read as the reverse complement.
AGTCTTGTTGAAATCGCCCAGACCACACTCTAGATAGGTGACGAGTGCTGACATTCAATGAATCTACAAATGGAAAGGTTGTGCTCGTACAAGGTAGGTCCACCAATCATGTGACGGCTAATTCACAAAGTAATGACAGTACGCTCCCAAGTATCAATGCCTAAGCCTACTTCCGATGCAGGCGATGATATAGAAAGCTCTTTGTTCCAATTATATCTTAGGTGGATAAGGGTACCAATTTCCCCTAGGCCCGTTCTGTCCACAGGTTATCCTCACTCGTGCGAACCTCCATTGTGAATAGAAAGATCAATAAGCCACACAGGAAGGACAGTTTCGCTCATAAAGATAGATGCAACGAAAGTGCCTGCGCCAGCTGTAGTGCCATATATTATGGGAGCGTCAGACTAATAGATCCGAAACGTTGCTGAACTCGGCGTGATGGAGCAATGCTTTCTTCATCCGTATGTTCTTGCCACTGAACAACAGGCATATTGCGAAAATTGTAAGCACAGCGAGTATTGTGACAATTAGATCCCACGTGGGCAATAGCTAGTGAGCGGAATCAGCCGACCGCCGTCAAGCAATCCATCTACCATATCATCGCTCTCCACCGGCTGTCCCGACTTATATACAATTGTGCAAAAGTTCCTGGACGACAGCCGCTAAGTTACTCGGAGCCAATGTCTCCTGCATCCCAATGCAGAAGTCGCCAGCCGAATGTAACGATGCTGATAACGGCGCGTAAATTAGGCCCGGAATCGAGGAATAGCTTTTAACACTTGATCCAATTGGGTCGCTCCGCCGGGGTTTGCAGGAAAAGTCCCGACGATGGACGCATTAGGCAGGACAACCATGCCGATCTTCGGCGACAGGCTTATCGCCAATGGCCATGATGACAGGTAATACGAAATTAGTTATGCTTGATACGTAAATGTTAAGCTTACTACTTTATTTACGCTGTATGAATCGTCATTAGATACACTCAGACACAGCCTTATTCTGTATGAATACATGCCGAGGTGCGCCGGACATGCCCTTGTCCTTGGCCCCGTTTTGAAACCCGAATTCGAGGCCAATGCCCAATTCCGCGTCTCCTTTAGGCATGTGCGGACGAAGAAAGGTGGACAAGGCAGAAACCGCGGCCGAGTTCCGTGTTGACTCGACCCATTGCTCGTGATTGAAGCGGCCGGAAATGGACTTCCCACAAATGTCCTTTCGGGTGATTCTACAGGAACTTTTTGCCAAGCTAGTTCGTACTCCTGCATTGGCGACCTTCTCATAATGCTTAGTAGCTCCGATGACCGCCGCACTTTGGTGGTGAGTATCCAATCGAGCAATTTTGCCCGCTTTTCGGTGGGATGTTTGGGACGATAGGATCGACCAAGGACTACTGGGGACAAGGGTTGAATCAAAAGATCCAGACAAGAGATAGGCAACAGGTCTATAGGTGCTTTGGCCTTCTGTGTATTCACAGCACTCCCCGGTTGCAAGAGAGAATGTATAAAGACTTACGGCATCCCAAAACCAAGTTACCATCAGACTTCCACATCCAACCGGTCCCTTCAGTTACATCCATCATCTTTTGATCATCTACCCGGTATCTGCAAACATCATGCTCGTCAAGACTCTCTTGTTCGCCGCCTTTGGCGCATCAACAGCCTTTGCTGGAGTCTCTAGGAGGGAGGGCCGCCCCTTCGGCTGTGGCACTGCTCCCCCATCTGCTGAGCACATTGGCATGTCCAAGGTTCTGGCTGCTCAGGAAGCCAAGGCTGAGGAGTCGGGCAACTTGACGACGCGAGCTACCATCAACGTTGGCGTCTACTTTCACGTTGTTGCCAGGTCCCAGACGGTTGCTGGTGGTTACCTCACCGTAAGAACGATAGTCACCACTCTATACATGACCGAAGCTAACTCTTCAATAGGACAAGATGCTGAAGGACCAATTGGCCGTCCTTAACACCGACTTCGCCCCTCATGGCGTCGCCTTCAACCTGCTCGGCACGGACCGAACCGTCAACACGGGCTGGGCGTCCGATGGTAATGAATTGGCCATGAAGAAGGCTCTCCGCAAGGGAACCTACTCCAACCTGAACATCTACTTCCAATACGCCTTGGACGAGGGATCACTCGGATACGCCTACCTGCCGACCTCTGTCTCGTCTGGCAGCACCAACTTCTACCTCGACGGCGTGTCCGTTAATGCCCAGACCGTCCCCGGCGGCTCCGAGACCGACTTCAACCTCGGCAAGACGGGCACCCACGAGGTCGGCCACTGGATGGGTCTGTACCACACCTTCGAGGGCGGTTGCACTGGCAGCGGCGACTTTGTTTCCGACACTCCCGCTTCCGCTAGCCAGTCTTCGGGATGCCCCGTCGGCCGTGACTCGTGCCCGCGAGCGGCTGGAGCTGATCCTATCCACAACTATATGGACTACTCTGATGAGTAAGTCGACATTGATCTCAGTAATCTCATCTGGATAACCACTAATTCTGTTTGTAGTACTTGCTACGAGGAGTTCACCGCCGGACAACAGACTCGCATGATCAGCTACTGGAACACCTACCGTGGATAGATGTATGAGACTGTGACAATCTAGTAAATAACTTCAGGATATGAGACTTCAAAGATGCGATGGACACGAAAGACATAGACAGGTGGCTTGGAAGGTAATCACTGGGTTGAGGTGGTTTTGGTACATGATGTAAAGCGGCATGAAGAGTATGAGCATTTGCAATCTTGATAGAATGGGCGTTGTAACTTAGGTGCACAAATGAGACATTAAGCGGATTTAGAAAATGGGTCAGTCCTTGCCCACGTTGTCACGCAATGAGGTTGGATTGCATCCGACAAAAATGGGTTCGTTGGCCTTGTCTGGTGCTAGGTAGGTTAGTGATATGCCTGATTTGTGAATTGGAGCCTGGTTCGTAAATTCGAGCTTAATATGTGCAAAACCCCCACGAAATACATCTTTGGAGAATGGGTATTGTTGGAACTCGGACGAAGAGTCATCTACTTCCATTCACCCATCTTTTCTTAGAGCGATCTAAGAGTGGTTGAGGAAGTGCGATGAGAATCACAACTGTCAGACATCGAATGCAAGCACACAGCGACCACCAGAACAGCCATGTCCATCTTGGCTTGTCGACACAGAAAAGCAATGCATTGTGCCTGGAAGCAAAATGCGGTACATCGCTCTCAGCTATACCTGGCCAAGTCTTGGACGGGCCAATGGACGTAGACAGCTTGAAGTGGACGGAGCCCCGTTCGAATTAGACGAAGCCACGCTCGAATCGCTTCAGAAACGCGACAGCCTTTCGAACGTTGTCAGTCAGCTGCCCGATGTTCTTCAGGACGCCGTCGATTTTACGCCCATGATCGGAGAGATATATATCTAGGTGGACATATTATGCGTCCCAGCAGACCCAGAACGTAAGGACTCCGAGATGAAGCGCATGGACCAGATCTACTCAAGTGCATATATGAAGCTTGTTGCCGCCAGAAGACATGGTCTATATGACAAACCTAGCACCGGAAGACCTGAGTTTTCACAAATTCGTCTCCTCTGGCCCTTCCAGTATCACCATGCCAGTCTTCTCGATTTTTTTTTTTGGATCCCGACATCGATCTTGATACTGAGGTAAATAAGCACTACAAACGCATCTTGGAGTCCGAGTGAACTAACCGGGCCTGAACTTTCCAAGAACATATTCCCAGTAAAAAATTAATATTTTTCGAAGAATATGGAGGTTTCTGAGAATGCGAATGGTCCGTATTAGACGTGGATCAGCTGTACCCCATTGAAAATGACCGGAGTAGCGTTTCGTCGATAAGCAATTCAACACTTGAAGCTGGATCCAACCTCGGGAAAAGACTTATCACTACTTCGAGGCCGAATTTCGGTCCGTACATCGACTTGATTTGTCCTTGTGATGGATGCGAACTTGCCTATGAAGAAGACGGCCTCTCGGCATGTTTAGGCATTTTAAGATGACTGATCTCAGCCTTTCCGGACGGCTCATTCTATGGGCTGCCAAGAAATACCGCATTCCTAGACCAAGCTCTCTTATGGCAGCTATCAAAAGAATGCCATAGAAGAGACCTCCTTCCTTCATGGTCTTGGTATGGATGGCAATGTTACGTGGATCCTCGCAGCCTCCTGTCTGGCCTTTCACCTGAAGAAGCCCGGCGCCGAAGAGTTGCATCGAGTTGGAGGACAGAGCACCTGGTGACTTGGAACCCCCGTTTCGAGTCCGGAAAAGAAGTCGACATCAAACATGCCTTGCCGCAGCTGGTGTGCCACACATAAAAATACCCTTCTACATAGCGGCAATTCTGAGGGTTCGGTAGTATTTTGTGTATCCAGATTGGTGGGGTATGGGGGGTGGCCGCTTTGATGCGTTCGAGAACCCACTCCTAACGGACAATCCATCTTCCATTTCCCCAGCCCTAGTTCTCCAAAACAACACAGGGACCTTCTCTGGTTTTATTTCGTCTGACAGGAGATACGGAGTGTAAGTATGTAGAGGAGCTGGAAATTGTTACGATCTCAAAGGGCAGTGTTAGCCATGATGACTTACAAAGGTATCTCAAAGGAAAGATATTTCGAGGAAGCGAGTATAAGGAACCTATGGCGCTTACACCCTATATCGGAGGTGGACTATGGGTTGGGGAAAGCGAAGCTGAGGAGCCTCCGAGTGGCATAATACATCATCCTTACCATTACTTTCGGGTTGAGACTGAAGGAGATCATGCAGCGGACCTCGACTTCACAGGGAATATCTGGGGAGGCGATGAGATCTGCAATTTCTACAATGTTCTTTGGTAAAGTGGGAAAAGGAATGGCATACAGAGTAGCCTGGAGTCGGATCTCGGAGGAAGTTTGGCTCAACAGCACGCGAGAAGATATAATGTGTCTTAGGTTAGGTTTATGATATCTCGAAAATCCTAACCGCTAAGCTAGAATACTAAAGAATTATTTTAGGACCATTCAGTGAAGTCAAGTGCGCCATTCCAGGCGTTGGCAGGGTTGAAATATTCCATCATAGTAGCCTCATGGAACATCCTCTCCGAATCTTCCTCTATGGACCAGGACAGCGGTTCCCACAATGTTGGATCCTGAGATACCATACAATCAGAGGGTAGAGGGTCCTCCACCACTGCAGTATCCGGCTGGACGATGCTACCGTCGATGGCCTGATCACTCCCGCCAGTCCTGTTGGGGCTTTTGTGTTGTCTTCGCCGAACGTGGACTTTGCCCAGTAAGGGAACTCTCACACTCAGGCTAGCATCTGTCCGAGATGAATGGCTCTTGTTAAGAAGTTCAATGAGACTGCGAATCGTTGGAATGGCTTGCTTCGAGTAATCCGAGTTGGGCTCATCAACCGTCGACTCCATCGTTTCAACGACTTCTTCAGCCAAGGCTTTCGCTCTTTGTGACGAAGCTTCAGGTAACAATGACTGCACCGCTGACGTTGAGCTAAAGTCCACAAGGAGCAGAATGACAACTGCAGTGAGGACTTGTAGATCAAGAAGTCGTCGAAGGAAGAAGCCGCTAGGCAGTAGTGGACAGAGCTTCACGTATCTCCGGATCAAGCCCGAGCATGCCTCGGTGCACGCTCCTTGACAGTAGGACGCCGGCGTAGATGGTCCCGGACGTAGACTCAGTGGCGCGTGTACCCGCATGGTAATGTAGCTATGGAAATACTGCATCATAAGAGCGGGCATCGGGGGGTCTTGTTGATCAGGCCACCAGTCTGGGCTCATCGACATCAGTTCGTGCAGCTCGGTGTCCAGTTTCAAGATCTTTTCGTAGAGTTCGGCATCAGATAAGACTTTGGCTTTCGTGTCACTTACATCCTGGAGTTGGACGGCGATGTGGGATAGGCGAGAAATGTATGAAGCCACGGCTGGCTTCCCGTTGATGACGAGAGGTTTCGGCTTTCCACGGTAGTGTCTCGTGGCTGAAGGGAACGCGAAGAGGAGAGAGTTGAATTTATCCATGGAGCACAAGCACTCCCACAAAGTTGCCTTTTCTTCATCTACTGCGCAGTGGAAGCCCAGGAGTTCGGCTAGGGCGATGGTACGCCGCAACTGCAGCCAGCCCTTTAGGAAGTTCCCTCGAGCATGGTACCTAGGCTCTTAGCAAATGTACAACATGTAAGAAAGCGAGATCCTTACAGTCGAACTAGGAGTGAGTTGGTCTCGATGCCCTGGAGGGTACCCGAAAGAGTCTCTCGCGCGACAATGGTTCTCTCCACGGCCTCGGCCACGGCTGTAGAAAAGCGAGAAGTATTTGTAGACCATCTTGACGTGAAGCCACTGCTCGCAGCTTCCCTCGGCATCTGTTCGGCAGTGATGGCAAGTGAAAGCAGCCACGAAGCCAGACTGACCGGATCGATGGTCGGTTGTTTCATGTCTTCGTATTGTGCCAGTATTTCCTCACCAGACCTGCTCATTGAGGCCACCGGAACGACAAAATGGAGCACTGATTGCCATCCTGAAGCATGACCTGCGAACACGGCTACATCCTCTTTTGAGGGTATGAGCGGCTGCAGAGCAGCTCTAGCTGTACCTGAGAGGTGGGACAAGGCTTTGCGCGTGCGTAGATCTTGGAAGTTTCCGTTGTCGTGGTTGTCTGAGCTGATGAGGTTGTTATTGAAGAGCGAGTTGAGATAGGTGGGCGGCTCCATCATGGGGACATCCGAGACTTGAGACTCGGTGTCTGTGGGTACATCGGAGCTCAAGGCATCTTCCTGAATGACTCCAGTTCCCAGATTGGAGTTTTGGCTATACACAGCTTTCGTCAACCGTGCAACCTGCTGCTCAAGACGCGAGACGCGGTCCCGGGTTCCGGTCCGTCGAACAGTCGTCGAAGGCGAGGCAAACACCTGCGCGACGCAACTGGATCCTCGTTCCTCGCATCGTCGACACGTCGAGTCGTGTCCCGATGTCCATGAACAGGCTACCTTGCGTCGACGACACTCGGTGCACGACTTGGTGCCCTTGCGAGCTTTTCGTGGAACGGAGGCATTTGGCATGGCGCGTTGATTGCGCGGCGGAGACGGATCGACGAGCAGGTGAGATGCTGCATGGGATTGGTTCGGTGGGTGGAAGCTTGGGGCCGTTGACGAGCGGAGCATAACGAGGGGAAGAACCAAAGATAGTGGCACTTGGTAGATACGCTATAATTGTCGGGAATAAGCGATCTACGCTAACAAATGATACTTGGTAGATTAATCTCAGACATGAATCCATGTCTGACCCACTGTATTTCGTCCGCGGACATCTTTTTGTCCGAGGACATGTTACTCGTCCGACATGATCCCCTTAAGCCTGAGTGTAGCCGTCTCGACTGACAATGCGTTTCCTTTAAATACTCCATCACTTGCAATAATTGATAGTAGATTACCTCCTGTTATCAGCTTCTTAACCTGGTATAGTGTCCCCTTGTCACACTCCTTCAAGTGCACACCCGTCTCGGTCTTTACCAGCCATGTCGTCCTTGACAAGAGGAGTAAGTCCTCCCTTTACTACATAGCGCCTAATACAACAAGTCACTAACGTCTTGTTCATCAGAACGCCATTGTCGGCGGAATACCAACCGTATCCCTCGACGTCCCCATCTCCGCCGTGTTCCTGGCCCTCTACCTCGCAGGCGCCGCCCTGAACATCACCATCTTCACAACCAACAAACGACGAGGCCACAGATTTGTCATCTCCCTGCTACTTAACGGCTTCTGCGCCATCCGAATCCTGACCTGTAGTATGCGCATGGCCTGGGCGACCCACCCGACCAACTCGTCCATCGTCATCACCGCCCAGGTCTTCAACAGCGCCGGCATCATCCTCATCTACATCATCAACTTGGTCTTTGCGCAGCGCATCCTTCGTGCGAGACAACCTGCTATTGGATGGCTGCGTACACTCGGTGTTTTCTTCAAGGTGCTCTATGCCTGCATCGTCGGCTCGTTGATCATGGGCATCGTTGCTCTCGCGCTGTTGGTCAGCACCACGAGCCTGACCACAATTGCAGCATGTCGTGATGTTCAACTGGCATCAATCACCTTCCTCCTGGTTCTGACGACCCTTCCACTCTTTTTCTTGGCTATTGCATATGCTCTCCCGGCACCCGTAAACAGGGAGGAATTCGGCGAGGGCACAATGGCCTACAAAGTCATCATCTTGATACTATCGACATGCCTGTCCATCACAGTTGCTGGGTACAAGGCTGGCGCAGCATGGGATGTGCGTCCACTGACCAACCCTGGATGGTTCGATTCAAAGTTCGCCTTTTACGTCTTTGGCTTTACGCTTGAGGTTTTTATCTTGGTTCTGTTTATTTCAACGCGGGTGGATCGGCGGTTCCATGTTCCTGATGGATGCACCGAGCCGGGCGACTACTCTCGAGGCGTTTTGCGCAGTTCGGCTGGCGATGAAAGCAAGAGCTTAGGTGTCTAAAGTAAGACATGCCGATGGCCTGATAGTGTAAAAGTTCTGAGGCATAGATGTAGAAGTATATAATATGATAGAGAGATGGGTAGTATAGTTAAACGTTTCTAGAACAAAGGTATATGGAAGTTGTGATAAATGGAGGTAGATTTTAAGTATATAGCATTTAATAATCTTCATTAACTTAACATCCCATTGTACTTGATCACTCTTACTTCCAGACTCGAAAAGTAACGGAATCTTAGAACGGTCTACAAATACCGCGAGCATTTTATCCTTCTACAGTTCCAAGCTCTGAAACAAAGCCCTTGGACTAACAGTGTAACCGAGAAACTCCTCCAGCATTTCCAACTCATCCCGGCTTCCACCATATTGAAGAATTACTCGACGGTACGTTTCCCAGGCCGCCTGACTGCCAGGATCCCTCGCAAATGTCGTCTCGAAAATGTCTGCGGCAAGACATGTGCTCTATCTAAGACGCATAGTCAGCTTGTACGTGTAATAGGATACAGGGGTGATGGACTCTCACGCCAAAGAGGAATAGTATCCTGCGTCGTAGCCGGAGAACAAATGGCTAAAATCCGTGTGGGGTTGCCCGCGATCGTGAGACTCGGGGTTCGTTCGGAAGGTGTACTTTTCCATCAGGTCGTTGTACGTTCTTCCTGGGTCAAGGCTTCTGTATTCTTCATGGCTCGAAACATTATGAACAGGCATGTCAAATTGCGATAGTGCCCTAGATCCCAATGTCAGCCCAGCGTCTCTGATCAGGCGCACCCAACCTGTTGAGGGAAACTCACCGCTGGAGAAGATACCACAGCGCTCGATTGTGCTTCCAGCTATGAACAAGGCTGTCTAATCGTTCCTCGGGGATCTTTTCCAGCGGCACTTCCTTACCAGGGTGATTTTCTTGCCAAGTTCACAAAAGCTCGGAGTCAAGTTTCGTAATATGGCAACTCATGCGCTTGAGTTCATCCTTCATCCAGCACCAATTCTCCAGCATCGCACTGGGGGCTTTTGCGAAATCGGGAGGTGATCTGTGGCCGTGGAATGCAACGTATGGAGTTCGTGAGACGAGGTTATGTATGCCGTGCCCAAGTTCTAGACATCTTAGTTAGCGAATTGAAGGCTCACATCATTTACCTGGGAATCTCTGCCGTGAAAGAGAGTGACCACTTCGCGATGCTTAAGCAACGCGCAACCTGAATCCGTCGGGCGGGGAAAGGCACACATGAGGATTGTTGCAGGGTACACTCTGCTGCTGTCACCTCTGAGATAACTCTGGTCATATAGGTTAGTCTTGTTATCGGCTTCGCTAGTAGGAGAGCTCACGCATTGAAAGTGGGTGTTCTGTGCCTCGGGGTATTTATTCGGCCGGCATAGTAAATTCATGTAGAGATATCCAACGAAGTTGCCTTTTGTCGCCTCCCTCTCGTTCTAAACTCTTCATGCCTCGACATCCTCGTGCTAACGAGAATCATCCAGAGCCTCCGAGGGGACTGGAACGAAGCGGATTTGAATACAAGAAGTGAACATGTCCAACATTGCCGGGACTGTATGGCTCAGAGGAAAGTAATCGGATGTTCTGGTGTGATTGACCTGAAAGGCTTCCAGAGCGATCCTACTGTAGAACGCACAGTCCTAAGGAGGCATCGGACATATACATCCTCTCGCGCGTCAGGGGGTTCTGGCGTATTTCATGATGCTTTCGAAATTGGCCCTTCGATGGCGGACGAATCTCATTGGCTCTTGATCGGGGTTCGTACCCTCTTCAAAACGAGAGATGTCCTCAGAAGACAATCCGTCTAGTTCTTCGAGTGAGCACCATATGCCTCCATTCTCTTCGCGAACGTTGCGATTATACTGGCGCCTCAGATTATCAATCTCGTTTCGACCATCCAGGTAACGCTTCATTCGGGGTACCAGGACTGAGAACCAGCAGGGATTCTATGGCAATATTAAATAAATCTCGAACATATTTTGATAAATGCTCGAGACTAGTTTGTGATTCAAGAATAAAATCAGACTGTTCACATTGCAACCGAAAGCCCAACACTTCTTTCCTTTGCTAGCTGTGTTCGCGTCACTTTGACCGAGGAAGCAACCGGCTCTTGCTTGGAGTCGCCTGGGTTGCTCGTATCTCCTCCATGAACCTTGACTGACTCATCATCACCGTTGCCCGGGCTTGTGCTGGACCAAAACATATCCCCAAAGTCGCCTTTGTTGTCGTTGTCAGTGAGCGTTGAAGAGTCCAAGGGTTCCAAAACACTAGCCATTCGAGTTGATTAAGTTGATGTAGCTCGGGGAATCGGTCATTTTACTCGAGTCGGTCATTCTTATGGTTTTGGTTTGGTTCAATGTTGGGGATCGCTATTGTTACAAGATATTCGAGCACGAAAGGTTGGATCTGGCAAGGCCAGTTACTGGGCTTATATATCCTCCATCACATGTCTACCTATCTCAGAGAGAATCATCCTCACTCCCTCACCTTTAGTCGTGCGGTTGCAACATAAGGCAAGGTATTACCGGCATTTTGGTAACATTGGTGAGGAAATGTCCTCAATAAACGTCGTCAGAAACGTCATCGCAACGTTCGTCAGAAATGTCCTCAGAAATTTTCTTACCTGAGACCTACACGTTTCGAGTGGTTGGACCCATTACAAGATGGCTTCCATGACACGGGAATGTTGCAAGGGTGACATCGGTGGAACCCTGTTTAGGTTGACGGAAAAGACTCCTACTCCAGATCCATGCGTGTGGAGATTGTTCACCGAGACCCCTGAGGTAGAGCAAAGGAAAGAAAAGAAAAGAAAAGAATGTCCTCCCTGAGGGACCAGCACCTGGTCACTCCTACAGTCACCGAAACAGTGTTACATCACTTCCCCCAAGATGCGACAGCAACCAAGGTATCGACGGTACCTCTACTGTAGACTCATATCAGTGGATGGTCGTGTATCTTTAGGTACGAGCTGTCTTAGTGGATGAACAGCGGCATGGCACGCACATGCATGGGAAACTCAGCCCCAGAAACCAGGACCAATTGTTGTTCAGATGTCAGCAGCCTTCACTTGGCGGCCAAGCCTCTGATCCACTCCACCATCTTTTCTTACAGGGGAAGAGATTTGACTGGCCGTGAGATAATGTCCTCATGCCTGCTAGGCGGATTCGAAAATAATCTCCTCAAAGGCTAAGAAAGACGAGGCGGACGTGGCTATCTGGATATCGGAATACATAAAGCTTGCGAGCTGCCCCCCTGGGACCATAGTTTCTAGACCACAACTTCACCCACTTGTCTGTTCCCATACGGTACTCAGAAGAGCCTCCTCGCCTGGGGATCTTCTGAGGCCCGTTCACTGTGTTCTCGCTGCAGTCACCACTTGGTTCACAGCTCACCACCTAGTTCACAACTCACCACCGCCACTTACCGCCACCCCAGACCCCACACTCTTCTTCACACTCATCACCACAACCCACATCCAATAGGGTACGAGGGGCCTGCCCCCCTCTGATACCCCATTCACCCACAACGTCATGATCATCAATTAGCGGAACGAGACTCTCCCCCATCTGCCTACAAAAAAGGGCACAGTCTTTCGAACATTGATTACTGTAGCCGGATGTTTAAGCTCAACGACTCAAGTCTACACCTCAACACCTCCCATCTTTCAGACTCAAAAAGTCTCTCTACAACAATTTTACCTCCGAAATTTGCATCACAGTCCAACCCGACTTTCCCGTCTGAAAACCAACTTGTGGCTGGCGCGCATGCCACACCGCCATCACTGTCCCCTGAAAGCCGATGGGAGCCTACCGCAACACACCTCCCCACCGAGATGACTGGATCTTCACCCAGCTATCCTTGCATGGAGAAATACTGCGGAAAGAATTTTGCCAACAGAGGAAATCTGCAGAAGCATCAAAACAACATTCACCATACCGACCAACCGAGGTTTCGTTGCAACTGCGGTCTCACCCAAGCTGTGCTTTTCAACCACAAGCGGCATGTCAAGGACTGCGTAGATGGCAACAAGCTAAACCCATTCGAATGCGATAACGGATGCAAATACATGGATCAGACTGAGTACTTGGACCATCTTGAGAGCAGTTGCAAAAAAAGATTGGGAAGGCCACCGGGCTCTTGACTCGAGCCACAAGTTGAAGCACGGCATCCCGCCGCAGACGCACTGGCCTGCTAGTTGTTCTCTTAATATCCTTTTATGTCACGAAACAACCGACAACGGATGGTCTTAAAGAGGGGGGAGGTCTTGTTCCACGGGGATCGTTGCCTTACAAATTTATCTTGTGGGGCTTCCATGTCACGCGTCCTACATAAACACATTCACTTAGCACTAGACAGCGAGCCTTAAGCTCCTTAGCTATCAACACACTTGGTTACACAGAACTACCTTCTGCACAGTACCAGACCGTGATCTACATTGCTCACTACGGCGTCGTGATCCACTCGATCACAACGCCATCGGACCTACTCTACACCCTAGGTTAGACCCGACCGTCACACTCCACATAGTTTGTAAACCGAGCACCACGCCAGCGGCTCCGGGAGAAGATTAGCTAAATTTAATATAATCTCGACCTCCCTTAACTTATTGAAGCTCATTTCTAGTCCACTTCGTGTGAACGGACCCGGTCCGTATATGCTACGCCTAAAACCGAGGTGGAGTGGGGAGAGGCTAGGACTAGTGGTGCAGGAGCGACGTGCTATATTGATGGTCTCTCAGAGCAGCTTGATGAGGACTTAAGGCACAGCTTGGATGATATTTGCATTGAGGATGCTACAGCGGAATATCTTGATCAAGTCTTGAGGGAGTTCGCATGGATGCTGCACGGCGAGTCTTCGAATCCGTTTCAATAAGAGGCATCTGGAATAATCGACAGAAAGCGGAAGTAGGTTAACAGACAGATCTTTCGACAAGCTTTGAGGTTGACATTGACCTGTCCAGGAACATCATTGAGTTGCTAGCTCCTCGCCCTTGAGACTTTGACACCACGGAAGCCCAAATCAGAAAAGGAAATGCCGAGTGCCTATGACGAGGATGATGAGTTGCCGGGCCATGTGCCGCTCAGGTCATCCAGGCCAACGGTCTTGGATTGGGTTGGTGATGTTGATACATCATCACCGCCAGAATTGCGGCATTACAAGCAGTTCGTTCGAGAGTCCGAAGCACATCGCTGGCTTCTAACGAAAATACGTCAACATAGTAGATTGACCTGCAAAGACTCGGATGCAATGTCGGAGATTGGGACGAGGATTTGCCGAGCACAAGAACCTCTACGAAGGATGAGCAGCCAGGGACCAGTGTTCTTTGCTAAAATGACATTCGACGTTGACTGGAACCCGTTTCGATTCATGAAAGAAATGGGCCTCACTTCTTCGTTTGCAGAAGCTCTACCCAACATCCTTTGTTTAATTGGATCGTGTAATGAAGCCCAGGCCACTACCTTGGTTAACTATGTGGATCAAGTTTGGCCGGGGCCTAATCAGCCATTGATTAGTCTGTTGCAACAACTGGTGTCCATTCCGAAGGGAGAAGAATGCTTTTGTACGTTCCAAGCCACTCGTTTCTCTCAATATCTGTACTGACCTCCTCTCAGACCGAATGCTTGAACGCCAGACATCCCGACACCGGTCTGAGACCCGGACACCTTACTTGACATCCAGGGTGGCAAGACTCAGCGCCAGAATCCAATCATCGTCCTCTTGGTGTATTTCTGTTACTGGTGATTCATGCTTTGTGTCAGAGATTGGTGAACAGATTGCGTGGTTGGCCTCGGCCCTGCGGCCTTCTCGCAGGAATCGAAGCGCAGTGGCCTGCACTCCTCGCATCAAATATCTCAGCGTCATCATACAGAACGAGAATGCATTAACATCAATGGTTAAAGGAAACTGTCAGAGCTAAAGGTAGGAAGCGTGATAGTAACAGATAGTCAATAGCGAAGGCGCTGTGAACTCGAAGGTAGGGGTCGCAATGTTGTAAGATTAATCTCTGAAGTCCCTATAATACGGATGGAACGCCCTAATTTATAGGTGCTTCCAGCATCTCGCACGTGGGTAGCCTTGGACTCGATGTTCCTTCGCTGGTGCCCCTTTGGTACGTGACAGAAACTGTCATTTGTATTTTCGTATTGAAGATATAGAAACAGCCGATTCAAGTTCTGGGTTATGCTGGGATCGTCTTTTCCGTCGCCCAATCCTAGTTCGTGGATACCCAATCCTTCGACGATCAGAACCTGAGACAGGGCTCGAAATGTCTCTAAGCAACATGGCCGCCATCATTGGGTCTTAGCAAGTGGTAGAATGGAACAAGAACGTGGTCATCAAAGGGTTCAGCATGCTGATGGTGGTAACGCGTGCGACGGTGGACATGATTGTGTGGCATCTCCTCATCAGCGAGAAGCCCGGCAAACGAATCTCGTATATCGATCCTCGTCTTGACGTCTTGGGAACTGAAACGAAAAGGTTCGCTTCTTTACGGATGCTCGAAGGGAAACGTCATGCCATTGGATGGTGCTCTCGAGCGACAGAATTCTGCGGCAAGTCTTACGATACTCCCTGATAAAACAAGTTCCATCCGTGACCCAGGCTGACTGGAGAATAGGTCACGCAAAGAACCAAAATGTTAAGCCATCAGGACTACGGCGCCCGCCTGCGTCAATCGTCATCGACCGGTTATATCTCGAAGCCGGAGCCGATGTGATCGGTGGTATCAACATGAGCATCAACAAGAAGGAACAGCCGTTTTGGCTACAGCGCGAGGATGACTACCCCAGCCTCTTAAAATGGGTCAGTGTTCAGCCTATTGTCTTCTGAGACGTAGAAGACCGTCGCGCCTGGCTCACTGACGGTGCTTCCGCACTCCTCCATCTCGTCCGCGTGTCTCTTTATCTGGATGAGAATGACCCAGAGTTGACATATGACTGGATCTTTGATGCTAAGAAGTTTAAAGATCAATGGAATGGACTTACTGGCCGCCAAGCAGCATTGAAGACCCTTAAGAATTGGGATAATCTCGACCTGAACGTCTACATCGCTGGCAAACACCGTCGCGCCGACGGTGTGCTCGAAACAGAATACTACACGTTGGAGAAGCGAGTGAAGAAGATACTGCGGTCGATCGAGATCTTGATCGATAGGTAGGTCATGGTTGCGTTCCAGGACGGCATACAGAATTCGCAGACATTGGATCCTCGTCGTGACATTGTCGGCTTCGATAATCTGGACGTCATCGCTCCACTAGGACCTATTTGCCCTTGCATTAAACCCCTAAACTCATGGGGCCACGGATGGGTTGATTTGGTGCATTCCGTCGGTATTACCACAATCTTTTGTCGAGGGTTCGGCGATCTGATTCGACCTGAGGGAACTGACACGGCGTGTAAACTTGGAAACCTGTACCGAGTGGTATGGACTACATGGCTGCGTCGGTTTTGACGCTGCAAACGCTGTACAGCAGACGGCTTCTGAGAGCTGAGCCGGACCTGACTGGGTGCGAGATGACGAGCAAGATTATCTAGACTTCGCCTAATCGCCCGTTCAAGACTTGCAATTGCTTGCAAACCAAGGAAGTGGCAGCAACACGACCACAAGCACCAGTGGTAGGAGTAATGAGGAGGACGGAAATTGCCATGATCCGGTGCAATTACTTGTCAAGAAGTCCTGACCACGCATTGGCCATCGTGGCTCGACGCCTGTTTCCCTGGCGTCACTTGGCGACAAACGAGCTGTAGTCTTTGGACACGTCCCGCTCCTAGGTTGGAAGGGCGAAGGGAAGGCTGTTTCCAAACAGCGTGGCGATGGTGGAAGCTCGTCTACATCAGGCTTGGAGCTAATGACGCGAGGAGATAGCATTGGATTGGCTGGGAGCGAGTCAAGCGCTTCAGGCGTGTTGACGGTCATCACAGTCCCAAGCCTAGAGGCGTCTAGCAGCGAGAGAGGCCAAGGTGAGGATGGCTCTAGAAACAATGGCAATTCGAAGGAAAGAAAGAGAAGACGGTGGTGGGACTTAACACGACGAAAAAGGACGTAACTGTACCAGGAAGGTCGGCGTTGAAAATCAACTCATCTTGCTCTTGAGTTCTTGAATCAACTTCCTAATCTCTTGTTCTATCTACCTCCTATCGACTTCGTCAACTTCAAACCTCAGACCTTTTAAATCTCAAGCTGGCTGGCCCATTTGTTGAAAATGGACCATGATACTGTACTTAGCCCGCAGCCTCGCCAGTCTCGCGTGGTGTTAGATACACAAACATTGGCGGCTTGTCCCAAAGGGTATACAGGCGAGCATCATCCAACCAGTTCCTACTCTCCTCAGCAATATGCATGTCGAAGTTCCAGATGACGCGAGCCAAGATAGACCGCATCTCGACATACGCCAAGCTGCGAAGCGGTCAGTCAGCAATCGGAGGTGGGCTTTGGGCGACGCAAGGATATCACAGCTTACTTCTTTCCAATACAATTCCGTGGCCCAAAGGAGAACGGCTGCACAACTTCTCTTCGGTCGTTGTCGAATCGCGAGTCGGTCCCGGTCCAGCGTTCCGGGATGAATGATTCAGGCAGCGTGAAGTACTTAGGGTTGTGGTCCAGCGCCCATTGCCATATTTCCAAGACTGTCTTTCGCGGTTGTCAGTTATGAGCTCCCAGGTAACAATGATGCAACTTACTCCTCCAGGCACGAACTGGCCGTTGATAGTCTCTCCCTCTGGCTTACATTTCCTTGGAAGCGCCGTGCCCACCGGGGGGAAAATCCGCAATGTCTCATCCAGCACAGCCAGCATGTACTTCAGATTGTTGACGCTGGCGAAATCGATTTCTTCTTCCGACGTGAAGGAGCTGCGAACTTCATCAACAAGCTTTGCCAACACTTCGGGATGCATGCACAGATTGAACGTGACAGCTGAGAGTGCGGTAGCCGTCGTTTCCGAGCCAGCAATGATGAGAGTGCTAGAGTTGTTCTCAATCTCCGCCATTGTCATCTTCTCCTTTCCGTCATGGTTGTGTTTGGTCATCGACGCTATGAAATCAGGTCGGGGCCCCAGGCGGGCCATCCGCTTCGCCACGTTGGCTTTGACGAGCGCGAAATGCGAATTGATCTTGTCCACCATTCCCTTTGGCCGACACACGGCCAGGACGCTGTCGATGGCTGGGAAGAGCCGGCGGATACTTGTAAGCATGGCCAGTTGTTTGGTGGTTTGGAAGACCATCTTGACCCAGGGATGCATTGTGCTGGAGCTGAGGCACCCAAACGGCTCGCCAAAGGCCAAGTCTCCGATGATGTCAAAGGTGGTGTAGTTGTACCAAGCGACCATGTCGATCGGGCGCGAGCCACCGGCCGAGTTCTCCCGTAGTCGACGAATCAGTAGATCGATGTACTGGCTGATGAGCGGCTGTTGAGCCTGCATGTTCTGGGAGCTGAAGCCGTGACTCAAGATACGGCGCATCCTCGAGTGATCCTCGCGGCCGGATCCGACGATGTCGCCCCATGTGCCGAAGTAGAAGACCTTGTCTTTACCGTTCTCGCCATTTCCGACGCCCTTTTTATGCCCCATAACCTCCTTCCAGGCGTCCGGGTTCTGGAACGAGAGCTGGTCAGGGGCGACACGAACTACGTCGCCGTACTTTTGGTGCAGGGCTAAGATGTTTTTGTGTCCAAGGCCCGACATGAACGAGTATTGGTAGGCTAGGCCGCTGGCCCTCCAGAGGAAGGGACCGGGAAACTTGCGGAGAGGATGGAAGAAGATGTTGTAGATGGGTTTGCCGACCATGTATCCGACGGCCTATGGCGGTAAGTAATGTGTCCAAGGGCGATGGAGGTGGCAGTGTCCCTACTTACCAAGACGAAAAGAAGGCATGATACTGCCACCGCCGGCGCAAGGTCTCGAAACTGGTCAATGATCATGGTTTCAACGTGGATGAGATGGTTGTCTGCTCTCTGATCAATCTAGCTGTTCCTAACCAGAGCGGAAAGCCTTTTATTTATACCACTCGATGTGGCGAGTATTCTTGCCAGTCTGATATTCTGAATACCCCGTAAAAGAAGACTGTAGGTTGGAGCAGGGATCTTTGCTCAATGTCTGTCATGCAGGAGCTGGTACAGGATAACCCTGGACGATCCACGGAATCCGCCAACACCCCGACCCGGCAGCTCAACTCTCTCGGGAAGATCTTAGCTTCGCGAGCCCGAGATCCATGACTAATTTTCGGCATTTGCAAGAGGGGAGGTATGAATCGCGATTGTCTCTCAGCCAATCCAACAGCTTGGATGGCCTGCACCGGTAGCTTTCGGATTGAGATCCAGGGGTTAACCCTGCTCATGATGCTGCAGTTGTGAGGGTCCGAGTTATGCATGCCTTACCTCTGATCAAGGTCGCGATATCATCATCTAAACGCCGTCTTCAGATACAAGTATCTGCGGGGTTACGAGTTATATGTCTCACAGGACTACAGTTACACTTTGAATAACTCACTTCTAGCTAACTGCACACAACTGTTCTGCGGCTTCCTATCTCTGGGGCTAAAGAACATGTGGTAACATATCCAGCCCGCCCAGCATCACACCCGATCCGAGCTGCCGAACACAACACAGACCCCCAACAAGAAAACGTTTCCCCTCACCGACGTAGTATTTGGTTGTCGAGGTCGTAGTTTCAGCCAAAGTCAGATCAACTTGGAGACAATAACAAACTTGTATGATGCCACGTGCACCTATTGGCAGGAACTTCGCAGAACGTGACGCGTAGCCTATCAAGGACAGGATAAAATAAACACACTGAACAACACATTCATTCGAATTACGCAATTGTCTCATGTACAACTTGGCACTGGTGCGGGTCATAAAGACGGGTCTTCGACGTGCCGAGTCAATGCAACAGAGGTGCAGGTTTCAATCTTGGCGGACTGGAAGAGCCGTTGGATATTGTGGATCGCATGGAAGTCACAACCAGGATCCTCATGCATCGCACATATCGAGAAGTCCTTATTGGTTGCAAAGGCACGCTCGGTTAACTTCGCTGTCACACTGAGATAACTAAGCATCCTGTTGTAGTGCGACCCTATAACGGCATCTGATTTATGTCAATGCATGGCCGCTCTTCTAACGTTATTCTTTGTAGCTCTATCACTTTTCGATTATCCCTGTCGAGCTCCAGGTTTTTATCCAATGAACTGAAGGCCGAAAGTCCACGAGAAGCTTCCATCCTGTAGGGTCTTTTGTCCAAGCTCCTGTCTGCCAAACGTCTGAATATCTAGAATAGACCATGGACTGAACGTTCCAACACATTAATGGTAACAGTCCAAGATGTAGTTTTGAGTAATGAATAAGTTCTTCAACATAACTTGAGCTTTTTACTGCGAGAGTCGTGGACCGGCCGGGCCATATGATCAGATACCTTAGTTTCTCTTCCGCAATCTCTTCTAGCATCCTTGTCATGCTCTCGGAACTCATTGACGTTATACAGGGCATTGCATTCGAATAGTGTCCATGTATGTCTCCCTTTCAATTTTCTGAATCGAATATCATCTGAACTAAGATATACAACGTCTCCTAAACTAGGTAACTCCAAGATCCATGGAGCTGCACCCATGTAGATTCCAGGCTCCGCATCTTCTGAAGAAGTGCGTCTACTTCCTCTGAACTCTTAGTCTTACTCCTGTATCTTTCGAACGGGTATGAGAAATCTTCTAGGCTTCCCTATGTTTGCGTGAGAGTTGGTGGTTTCTCGTAGCCTTCTTCATCCACAGGAGAGGCAGCTTGTTTGGCACATGAATCCCAATCTCGCTGCAACGATTCAATACAACGCCCAGAATGTAGTCTGGAAGACTACCGTGAACAGGGTAGCTCAATTGTCTATCAAGTGCGCCATGGACAAAGTTGTCGCTAACCAGACTAAATATCGTGTCCTTTTCAACGTAGATAGATCTTGCGCATCTGTTTGACTTGCGATGTACTCTCTTCGTCGTTGCTTTTGTCAATGCACTAGGTCAAAGTTAGAAGTGAGTCGGTATTCTCGAGGAAAGTTAAGTACCAGTGCGTCAACCCAGGGGACCAAGTGCTTGGGCGGTAGTCGTAGATGTCTCAGAGAGGGCTCAAGGCTGGTGGTCATTGTAAACCACAGCGATTGACGAAGGATTTTCGGGGAGGGGGTTCGACTCAACAAGTTCCATGCGTAGGAAAGAGCCCTGTATTCGAACATTGGCAACTCTAGTTCCCACGATGCGGGGAAGATATGGCAGGAGGTATTGTCTCCCAATTGTCCAGGAGCCAGAGTGATCAAGCGTATTTCCTCGCTGCCCCATGGTCTCTCGGACGGCGCTTCTCTAGAGTGGAGCGACGCCAAGGCGGGAAGTATTCAAGGACTGTTGCGCGTATAAGAAAATGAAAGTGAAAATAAGACGGCAAGTTGATGGTATTGGCTGGTCGGCTTTATACGGCTGTGCTGACGTGTGAGGTGGTACGGCGCGGACGTTGCAGCACACGTATCGAGGCAACGAAGTCGCACAGAACACTCATTCACGCAGCTCCTCTTTCTTGACTTGATGAATTACTTCATGCGGAAGAACTATGTAAACAACCAAGCCAGGCATATGCTGCGAGGCAAAGTGAGGCTGAACGCAAGAACATATTTGACTAGTCATATAATGTGATTTCCCAGCCTCCTACGTTTGCTTAAATTGTCTTGATAATTAACCATCTATATTTACACAAATAAGTTGTAGTATTATACTTGGCCATAGTTGTTGGTGCGCCTGGTAAAACCGCGAATAGACTAGACCATCCATCAATCAAGTCTTCTCATCCAATCGTTATCATTAATCATAACCCTCGACTACCGGGGGCACATAGCTGAGCACGTGTCCAGCCACCCGGTGTGGAAACCTTGGGGCAGACAAAAAAAAAAGCTCTGCGTTTGGAATATCACATACACCGCAGATCCAGCAGGCCGATCTTCTCCTCGCCAACGGTATTATGCACGTCATCTCGGGTCCTCTGAACCCGGACGATGCTGTAGAGTTGCCCGTCCCCACGGCCCAGTCCTAGGTCCAAGTCTTCCCCGTGAGCAAACTACTATACATATGTTAACCTTCTGCTACGTATAGATTATATATACTATATACTTTATATCTTTTAATAATTTCTTATTATAAATTAACGTACTTAATAAGTATGCAATATATCTAAGTATATAATATACTTTTCTCTCTTATACCTAACTTTCTACCTTATTAATTTAATCTTAACTACTAAGTATACTATAGTAAAATACTAAGGCTAGAACCCTTCTAGCCCTTTAAGCCCTTTAAAATAACCTAAAACTAAGTCTTTAATAAGCTACTAGTATTTATAAAGTTTCTAAGCTAAGGCTATATTACTAATAGAATAATATTTAATCTCGATATAATTAGATTCCCTAATTATATTAGCTATCTAATCTAAAGGAATAGATTATTATTTAATTTATTCTTAACCTAAATTCATAAGGATTTCCCCCGCGATTATATAGTATTAAAGAAATAGCTAACTAACTACTTACTAACTATAATATATTATATATTAGTAAGCGCTAAGCTTCTAACTTTATTAGGTAATATTAAGAGCTTAAGATATGTTTTTTTATAAATATAACTATTAGAGGGCTAAATATAAAGACTTAACTATTATTTATAACTAGTTTAGGCTTATAGAGAATATAATTATAAAGTATAATATTAACCTTACTAATATCTATAACTTTAATAAGATTAACTTTATAATAGGCTTTATTATAAGTAGAATAGTTATTATAAGTATAAAAAAGTATAAAAACCTAAAATTAATATAGCCTAGAAACTAGGAATAGGTTATAGTTATTTAGGTAATTAATATAGAAGGCTAGGTAATCTAGCTATTTATTATAGTTATAGGCTAATATTACCTTACTAACTAATACTAAGAAAGTAACCTTCTAGGTAATTAGGCTATTATAATAACTTAAAATAGCTAGACTAATAATAAGATAGATCTTAAGTAGCTTAAGTACTTTAATTAGTATATAAAGGATTAATTAATTAGTTACTATTATCTTTTACTTCTTAATAGATATAAAAGTTATTACTCTATTAACTTTAAGAAATATTATAAAGAGAACTATATTATTATACTTTATATATTACCTTATTTATCTTATATACTTTAGCCTCTTAATATTAAGTACTTTAAGCTACTTAAAATAGCCTATAGTTAAGTAATTAAGCAATTAATTAAATACTCTATAACTTATATTTTAAAGACTAAGTTCTTCCTAGCCTTCTATACTATCTATATAGCTACTATAAGTAATATTAAAGAAGGTTTTTAAATATTAAGGATAGTATTTATAGTAGGAAGTAAAGAGGTAAGATAGACTACTAGATTACTATAAGAGTATAGTAGGAAAGGTATAATAGTACTATAATATAAATTAATCTCTAACCTCTCTATTCTTTTTAGTTATATAAGCTCTTTTTATCTTTATTCTATTATAATAGCCCTTACTATCTTAGTCCTTAGCCCTCTAGGCCTTAGCTTAGCTATTTAGTTATCTAGAGTAGGGTAATATATTAGTAGTATTCGATCGGTATAGTTAATCTAAGATTATAGTGCTTTTACTATTCTACTTCTAGTATTTTAGTACTAATAATACTTTAGTATATAATAGAGCCTCCCTATTTATAAAGGCCTATCCCTAGGCCTTTAATCTTTTAGTAAGGTAGCTATAAGTAAGGTTATAGGTAAATTATTAATAATAAATATATAATCCTTATATTATCCCTAAGGTTTATTATAATTACCTAATTAGGTAGTAAGGTAGTATTAACTTAGCTATAAGTAGTTATAAGAGTACTAAGCCTAATATAAACTTATAATATATTTAGTCCTAATCTATTAGCTAAGCTTAATTAGGCTTTAAAGGTAAAATACTTAACTATAAGTAGCTCTAGAGGAATTTAGTAATAATATTAATTAGTAAGGTATTTATTCTTAATTTAGTAGCTTTACTTAATTTAGTAGTAAGGTAGAGCTAACCTAGCTATAAGTAGTTATAAATATTTTAATAATAATATTAATAATTAGGGTATTATTCCTAGGTTCTTAGCTATTACTAAAATAAGTAGTAAGATTACTCTAATTAAGCTAGAAATAAGGGGTATATTTAGTTATAAATAGTAGTATTATATTTTATTACTAAATTAGGCTAGAATAATTATAATATAATAGCTATTAATTAGGTTATTATAAAGCTATATTAATTATTATTAGTAATAGCTAATTAGCTATAGGTTTATAAAGTATTTAAAGCTTTATCTAGCTCTTAATTTCCTTACTCTTTTCTTCCTTCTTTATTATTATTATTATTTTTATAAGTAACTTTCTAGCCTAGCTTTAAAGGCTAGCTTTACTATAAAATCCTTACTAATAAGCTATAGCTTCTCTCTCTCTTTCTATCTCTCTTTCTCTTTCTTACTATATCTCTATAAGTTTTCTATATTTCTAGTAACTTTCCTAGTTTACTACTAACTTTATATAATCTAGCTACTACTATTACTACCTTAATACTACTATCTATTAGTACTTTAGTAAAACTATCTATATTAAGAGTAGAAATATAATTATAAAGGCCCTAACCTTTTATACTTCTATCTCTAGCTATAAGTTTACTATAACCTTATTAGTAGGCTATCTACTAACTTTTTATTATAGCTATTTTATCTAAGTATACTTAGTATATTAAGAATAAGAAATTATATAAGCTAGTAAGTTACTTTATTCTTTACTTACTTATACTTATAATATAGCTAACTTATTATAAATTAGCTTACCTATACTAAATAGCTAGTTTTAGTCTAACTTTTTATAGTACTTATTAGTAATAATCTTCTTAAGATTAAGGCTAAGTACCTTAACTTTATAGTAAGTTATTATCAGTCTCTTTATATTTTTATTATTAATTTACTAAGGTTTAGGCTATTTAAGCTATCTATATCCTTACTCTTTACTTACTTTACTACCTAAAGTTTAGTAATAAGAATACCTAGGTCTATACTATTATTACTAATACTATCGCTACTACTACCTATACTATTAGTAAGGTAATAGTATACTTATAGCTTATAGAGCTAATCTAGCTATAAGTATAGCTAGATATTATTAATACTCTTTATAATATTATAAAGACCCTAGGTTATAGGGTTCTTAGTATAGCCTTACTATTACTTTATATTAAGCTTAACTTAATCCCTTAGGCTCTTAACCTAATTAATAATAATAATAAGAAAGAGTAATAAGGGTATTATTAGAGAATTACTAATAGTATATAGTAAGTTTACTATTTATTTTTTAGAGTTTTAATTTAGTTTAGTATAGCTAAGAATAGTTAGTATATTCTCTTCTTACTCTTTAGGTATTTTTTAGAATTAATCTAATTTATATATTAAATCTATTATCTTATTACCTTACTATAAATTTACTACTTATAGTTTATAATAAAGTTCTTATTTATAAAGTTTTTATAGCTAATCTATAAATTCTTAGTATTATTATAGCCTTCTTACTTAATAAGATATTATTAATTACTTTTAGAATCTTTATATATAATAATATATTTAATAATATAGATATTATTAGTAATAAAGAGATTATTTTATTACTATATTACTTTTAGTTTATTACTTTTCTATTTCTCTAAGTTTAAGATATAAAAGATATTATATATCTATAATTATAGTAAAAGCTTAAGCTTATAGATAAGATAATAATCTTTAATATATTTAGTTATTTAATAGGGTTCTATATACTTATCTACTAATTTCTTATTAAGTTACTAAATCTTAATATTCTTTATAGATAGTAAGACTAAGTCTTCTATATTAAATAATATTAGTTCTCTCTTATAATTATACTAAATAGCTTAATATTTATAAATATTACTAAGTAGCTTTTATATTACTTTATAATATTAGTAAAGTAGGATACTTTATAATTTAGCTAAAGTATTAATAATTAGTAAAGGTTCTTTTATATAGTTTAATCCTTAAAGAGTAAAGCCTTATAAGTATTCTATTAAGCTCTTACTAATAGATAAGTACTTACTTATATTATAAGTATATTAAGCTAGTAAGAGAATATTAATCTAATTAGTCTATTCCTAATTATAAAAATACTATATATAATACTTAAGAGTTTAGTTAAGCCTTTTTATCTAACTATTTATTTAAGGGTAGAAGGTAGTACTAAGTAGTTATTTAGTTATTAGTAGGTTATAGAATATTCTTTAGTACTTAGATATAAAGAGAGAATTATAATTAGTAATAATCTCTTTAGGTAATCTATAGTCTTAGAAGATTCTTTTAAGGAATAAGATTATTAATCCTTTAGTAGTAAGTTATTTTAAAATTAATATAAATAAAGAGTATTTTATAAATTAGTTAATAATAATTAAGATACTATTAAAAGTATAGCTTTTTTCTTATATAATAGAGAGTAAGTTAGTAATAAAATCTATAGAGATTTCTTCTTAAGGTTAAATTAGTATTAAAAGTAAAGTAAGATAACTATAAGGTTAATATAGCTAAGGCTTAGTCTACTAATAGATTATATAGACTTAAATATACTTTTTTACTTCTTTTTTTATAGAAGGTTAATAATACTATACTTATAGCCTTCTAAGACTTTTACTAACTTCTTAGTATTTTATAGTAAGATTATTATATATTAATATTAATAATTCTATATATATACTAAGGGGAATATAAATCTTTTAGCTATAATAAAGTAAGCTATTTATATTAATAGATTATTAAGCTTCTTACTTTTTTATAGGCTTCTTTACTATAGTTTTATAATAAACTATTTATAACTTTTTTTAATAAAAGGAATTTACTTCTTAAGTATTTTAAATAGCTATAGCTAAGGAAATCTCTATTCCTAGCTTATTAGCTTACTTTAGGAGTTACCTTATTATTACTATCTTACTTTTTAGCTTTAAATCTACTAAGAAATAGTAGTAAAGTAGCTATCTAAGCTCTATTTATTACTTCTTTATTAAAGTAGTTAGGTTATCTTAATAAACTATTTACTAAGTTTTTTATTCTAGGTTAATAGATAATCTTAAAGTTAAAAGGGTAAAGGTTATTAAATATAGCTACTTACTTAAATAATAGCTTTAGCTTTATTATAAGGTATTAATAGTTTAAATAGTCTATTAAGACTTTAATCTTAGTATTTATATAGGCTAAATAGTATCTCTAAGTATAAAAAGCTTCCTTAATAGCTAGAAGCTTAGAATTAAGAGTTAAATATTATAATTCTACTCTTATTAGCTTATATAATATATATACTATTAGATACTAATAGCCTTATTATAGCTATAATAAGACTATACTAATAGTATATCTTAATATATCTATCTTAATCCTTAGGAATAACTTAAAGTTAAAGTAAGTAAGAATAAATTCTTCTAAGAATACTAGCTTTAGCTACTTAAATATATTAAACTTATAGTAATTTAGCTAGAAGGTTCTTTTATTATTACTATATAGTAAGTCTATAAGAAGGGCTATAATTTTATTATAATTCTTAATAAAATATTAATAGAAGCTTATAAATCCTAAGAAGATCTAAATATTCTTTATATAGCTAGATAGTAGCTACTTTATAATACTCTTAATATATTTTAATTCTATATAAATTCCTTTAGTACTTACTATAAACCCTAAGAAGTTTATATACTTAAGGTTAAATTTATACTTCTTAAGGTTAGTATATAAGCTAGTAGCTTATAGCTAGGTAAGGATATTATAAATATACTATAAGTACTTACTAGGATTATTACTATATATTAGGATATTATTTAGATAGATAATATAGATTATATTTATAAGCTTTATAAGGATATTATTAATATATTCTTAGAATATTACTAAAGTATTAACTAGTCTAAAGAGTATAACTAAGTATTTAAAGTAATTATAGTAATAGTAAAAAGCTATTTTCTATTTATCTTTCTTATAGATATATAGCTAGTAGTATATATCCTTTAAGTTTAGCTTTATAAAGATTTATACTTTACTAAGCTAATCTAGGATTTTATAGATTAAAGGTAAGAGAGCTTTATCCTTCTTAGTAATTTTATTAAGATTATAATAATTAATATAAAGGTATAGCTTACTTTCTTTCTTAAGGATAAATAGGATTAAAACCCTAGCTAAGCTAATAGATTATTAAATTTAACTCTTTATTAATATATTAGTAAGGTAAGCCTAAAGAACTTTTAGCTTTTTTATAGTAAAACTATAAATAGGTCTTTATAGTAATATTTAGCCTTTCTCTATATTAATAGTATATATTTATCCTTTAAGTATTAAGGGATTTACTTTTTCTATCTTAAAAATATCTTTAAATTCTAGGTAGAGCTTTAGGTAGGTATTTACTAGCTTCTTATTACTAAGTTATAGTAATTCCTTTATAATCTCTTTTAGTATTATAAGGGTAAGTATATCTAATAGATTACTAGTAATTATAAGAGTAGTAATATATTCTCTAGTAGCTTTATATATTTCTTTCTTCTTTATAATAACCTTAATATTATTTTATAATATACTATACCTCTAAGTTATTATTTTCTACTTAAGGACTTAAGGTTCTATATTATAAAACTAAGGATCTCTAAGGATAGCTATATACTAATAGATTATAGTAATATAGAAGTAAACTTTATATATCCTTACTTTCTTTATACTATTATAGATTATTATTAGTTATTAAAGAGTTCCTTAGTTCTTAAGAACTTTATTATTAACTTCTTTAATTTAGATCTTACTAGGTTTAATATTCTTCTATTTAGTAGTAATTAAGTAGTAAGAATAAATAAAGCTTATATTAACTTTTATATTAATTAAAGTATTTTCTTTTAATTTCTTTTACTAGCTTTCTATATATAATTAGGTTTTAATAATCTAATATATTAATAAGGATAAGGTTTAGTTAGGCTTTTATTAGGTTTCTATACTAGTAAATTAGATATTATTAAGAGCTATTATAAGTATAGTAAGATTATAGCTAGCTTAATACTAATTTATAGTATAATAATTACTTTTATATATTTTATAATTAGGTTTAAAGTATTTTATTAAGATATAACTCTCTTCTTTATACTTATAGTATATAATAAAGCCTTTATAGAGCTAGCTTAGTATCTATAAACTTACTAAAGTATTAATAGGGTTAGTATTTAAGGTAATACTTTAAGTAAGTACTAAGTTTATATTATTATAATTAGGGTTAGATCTTCTAAGAATAGTCTTTACTTAGGTAACTAAGCTAATAAACTTCTACTAAGTTAAAGAGATCTTATAGCTAATTACCTAAGTTTATAGTATAGGTATAAGTTAATAAATTACTAAGTAAACTTAATAAGAATTAAGTAGCTATTCTAAAAGCTTAGCTTTAAGAGCTTTATAATAGTTAAGAAAGTTCCTAATAATCTAAGTTAGCTTTATATAGTATTATACTAGCTTCTTAATTATCTTAAGGTATTAAATAGGGTTATTATTAATAGTCTCTTTAACCTAAGTAAGGTAATTATTCTATATAATTTTATTAATTTAGCCTTTTTAATTATTATTAAAGAAGCTAGTTTAATATAGCTTAACTAATCCTTTAAGATAGCTACTAATAAATAAAACCTTTAGTAAGTCTATATAAAAGCTTAAGGAATATAAAAAGAATTAGCTATTAAGATTAGTAAGATAAATCCTTAATTTAATCTAAGACTTTTTACTATAATAAGGAGTCTTTAAGATAAGCTTACTAATATTATAATTAAGGCTTTACTATATATTTATATTATAAGTATAGTAAGTTTACTTTATAAGTTATAGCTTACTATTAAGGTTAAAGTTAAAAGTAATCTTAATAGTAATTAGCTTAAGCTAGTATCTCTTATAACTAATTTACTATAAGGTTTATAGGGTTTTAATATAAAGGTTTAGCTTTATCTCTTTTATAAGAATATTAATAAGTTTAAAAATAAAGTTAAGATTATAATAAAAAGAAAGGTTTAATAGTAATATCTAACTCCTAGGTTATCTATCTTAGGTTTATAATATTATAAGATCTTTACTACTTATTAACTATAAACTTAAAGAGATAGGTAGTATACTAAGAGGGTTATTAGTAGTAATTATCTTCCTTAATAGTTTATTATATCTATAGGTTTAGAGAGATTAATTTATTAAGAATAGTATTTATAGTAAGAAGTAAAGAGATAAGATAAACTACTAGATTACTATAAGAGTATAGTAGGAAAGGTATAATAGTATTATAATATAAATTAATCTCTAACTTTTTTATTCTTTTTAGTTATATAAGCTTTTTTTATCTTTATTCTATTATAATAACTTTTATTATCTTAATTCTTAACCTTTTAGGCCTTAGCTTAGCTATTTAGTTATTTAGAGTAAGGTAATATATTAGTAGTATTTAATTAGTATAATTACTTTAAGATTATAATATTTTTATTACTTTACTTTTAGTATTCTAGTACTAATAATACTTTAGTATATAATATTAAAAAGCTAGAATTATTCCTTTAAACTTAGAAAATATTATATTAAAGCTTAATATATAGTTATAGACTTTAATATTAATTACTAAGGAAGTTAGCCTTCTTAATCCTTAGGTCTTAAAGATCCTAAAGACTATACTTAAGGTTAGTTTATAATCTAAATACCTTAAAAAATAAGTAAGAAGATATTAAAGTAATTCTCTAGTATTAATTCTTAAGGTACTTAAGTTATTTACTAAAGGAATAAAGGTAATAATATTAAATAGTATTATTAAAGTCTAAGGTCTAGATCCTTTAATAAATAAATAAGATTCTTAGTAAGTAATATAAAGTAAAAAGAACCTACCTATATAAAGAAGGGAAAATAACTCTAAATAAGGAAAGGAATAAAATAAACTAAAGAAATATTAGTATATAGATAATAGCTAAATTATTAAGAAGTAATAATTAAGAGAAATTAATAATACTAAGGGAAAGATACTATATATAATAATTAGGTTTATTCTAAGGGTTTAGGGTAAGTCTAAGTATAAGGTATATAATTAAATAGATTAGAATATTAGTAAGAATAGTATAAATTATAAGTTTAATAATAATAAAATAAAAGATTTAATATAATTATTATATACTAAAGTATTATTAATATTAAAATACTAAAAGTAAAGTAGTAAAAGTATTATAATCTTAAAGTAATTATACTAATTAAATACTATTAGTATATTACTCTATTCTAAATAACTAAATAGCTAAGCTAAGGCCTAAAGAGCTAAGGATTATAATAATAAGAGCTATTATAATAAAATAAAAATAAAAAAAGTTTATATAATTAAAAAGAATAAAGAAATTAAAGATTAATTTATATTATAGTACTATTATACCTTTTTCACTATACCTTTATAGTAATCTAGTAGTCTATCTTACCTTTTTACTTCTTACTATAAATACTATCCTTAATAAGTTAATCTCTTTAAACCTATAGGTATAGTAAACTATTAAGGAAGATAATTACTATTAATAACCCTCTTAGTATATTACCTATCTCTTTAAGTTTATAGCTAATAAATAGTAAAGATCCTATAATATTATAAACTTAAGATAGATAACCTAGGAGTTAGATATTACTATTAAATCTTTCTTTTTATTATAATCTTAACCTTCCTTCTAAACCTATTAATATTCTTATAAAAAAGATAAAGCTAAACCTTTATATTAAAACTCTATAAACCTTATAATAAATTAATTATAAGAAATATTAACTTAAGCTAATTACTATTAGGATTATTTCTAACTTTAACCCTAATAGTAAGCTATAACTTATAAAGTAAACTTACTATACTTATAATATAAATATATAGTAAAGCTCTAATTATAATATTAATAAGCTTATCTTAAAGACTTTTTATTATAGTAGAAAGTCTTAAATTAAATTAAGAATCTATCTTACTAACCTTAATAACTAATTCTTTTTATATCCCTTAAGCTTCTATATAAACTTACTAAAGATCTTACTTACTAATAGCTATCTTAAAGAATTAGTTAAGCTATATTAAACTAGCTTCCTTAATAATAATTAAAAAGGCTAAATTAATAAAATTATATAGAATAATTACCTTACTTAAGTTAAAAAGACTATTAATAATAACTCTACTTAATACCTTAAGATAACTAAGAAGCTAGTATATTACTATATAAAGCTAACCTAGATTATTAAGAACTTCCTTAACTATTATAAAGCTCTTAAAGCTAAGCTTTTAGAATAGCTATTTAATTTCTATTAAGTCTACTTAATAATTTATTAACTTATACTTATACTATAAACCTAGGTAATTAGCTATAAGATCCCTTTAACTTAGTAGAAGTTTATTAGCTTAATTACCTAAGTAAAGATTATTTTTAGAAAACCTAACCCTAGCTATAATAATATAAACTTAATATCTACTTTAAGTATTACTCTAAATATTAACCCTATTAATACCTTAGTAACTTTATAGATACTTAGCTAGCTCTATAAAGATCTTATTATATACTATAAGTATAAAGAAGAGAATTATATCTTAATAAAATACTTTAAACCTAATTATAAGATATATAAGAGTAATTATTATATTATAAATTAGTATTAAGCTAATTATAATCTTATTATACTTATAATAGCTCTTAATAATATTTAATTTATTAATATAGGAACTTAATAAGAGCTTAACTAAATCTTATCCTTATTAATATATTAGATTATTAGAACCTAATTATATATAAAGAGCTAGTAAAAAAAATTAAAAGGAAATACTTTAGCTAATATAGAAGTTAATATAAGCTTTATTTACCCTTACTACTTAATTACTACTAAATAGAAGAATATTAAACTTAGTAAGGTCTAAATTAAAAAAGTTAATAATAAAGTTCTTAAGAACTAAAGAACTTTCTAATAATTAATAATAATTTATAATAATATAAAGAAGGTAAGGATATATAAAGTCTACTTTTATATTATTATAATTTACTAATATATAGCTATCCTTAGAAACCCTTAGTTTTATAATATAGAACCTTAAATCCTTAAGTAAAAAATAAAAACTTAGAAGTATAGTATACTATAAAGTAATATTAAGATTATTATAAGAAAGAAAGGGATATATAGAGTTACTAGAGAATATATTACTACTCTTATAATTACTAGTAATCTATTAAATATACTTACCTTTATAATACTAAAAGAGATTATAGAGGAATTATTATAACTTAATAATAAGAAGCTAGTAAATACCTACCTAGAGCTCTATCTAGAATTTAAAGATATCTTTAAGATAGAAAAAGTAAATTCTTTAATACTTAAAGGATAAATATATACTATTAATATAGAGAAAGGCTAAATACTACTATAAGGATTTATTTATAATCTTATTATAAAAGAGCTAGAAATCCTTTAGGCTTACTTTACTAATATACTAATAAAGGGTTAAATTTAATAATTTATTAGCTTAGCTAAGGCTTTAATCTTATTTATCCTTAAGAAAGAAGGTAAGCTATACTTTTATATTAATTATTATAATCTTAATAAAATTACTAGGAAGAATAAAGCTTCCTTACCTTTAATTTATAAGATTCTAAATTAGCTTAGTAAAGTATAAATCTTTATAAAGCTAAACTTAAAGGATATATACTACTAGCTATATATCTATAAGGGAGATAAGTAAAAGATAGCTTTTTACTATTACTATAATTACTTTAAATACTTAATTATATTCTTTAGACTAGTTAATACCTTAATAATATTCTAAGAATATATTAATAATATTCTTATAAAGCTTATAGATATAATCTATATTATCTATCTAGATAATATCCTAATATATAGTAATAATCCTAGTAAGTACTTATAGTATATTTATAATATTCTTACCTAGCTATAAGCTACTAGTTTATATACTAACTCTAAGAAGTATAAATTTAACCTTAAGTATATAAACTTCCTAGGGTTTATAATAAGTACTAAAGGAATTTATATAGAACTAAAATATATTAAGAGTATTATAAAGTAGCTATTACCTAGCTATATAAAGAATATTTAGATTTTCTTAGGATTTATAGGCTTTTATTAATATTTTATTAAGAATTAT
Organism: Neonectria magnoliae; assembly: GCA_037954305.1. Classification (NCBI taxonomy): domain Eukaryota; kingdom Fungi; phylum Ascomycota; class Sordariomycetes; order Hypocreales; family Nectriaceae; genus Neonectria; species Neonectria magnoliae. Next base: position 10,493 of record JAZAVK010000079.1, on the reverse strand, counting down.
AGTAAAATTATAATCCTTCTTATAGACTTACTATATAGTAATAATAAAAGAACCTTCTAGCTAAATTACTATAAGTTTAATATATTTAAGTAGCTAAAGCTAGTATTCTTAGAAGAATCTATTCTTACTTACTTTAACCTTAAGTTATCTTTAAGAATTAAGATAAATATATTAAAATATACTATTAGTATAGTTTTATTATAGCTATAATAAGGTTATTAATATTTAGTAATATATATATTATATAAGTTAATAGGAGTAGAATTATAATATTTAACTCTTAATTCTAAGCTTTTAGCTATTAAGGAAGCCTTCTATACTTAGAGATACTATTTAGCCTATATAGATACTAAGATTAAGGTTCTAATAGACTATTTAAACTATTAATACCTTATAATAAAGCTAAAGCTATTATTTAAGTAGGTAGCTATACTTAATAATCTTTATCTCTTTAACTTTAAAATTATCTATTAATCTAGAATAAAGAACCTAATAGATAGTTTATTAAGATAGCCTAATTACTTTAATAAGAAAGTAATAAATAGAGCTTAGATAGCTACTTTATTATTATTTCTTAGTAAATTTAAAGCTAAAGGGTAGGATAGTAATAGTAAAATAGCTCTTAAAGTAAGCTCTAACTATAAAATACTAAATACTAGCTTTAATTTTAATACTAGAAAGTAGCTTAATAGTAGTAAGGTAGCTTTTAAAATAAGCTCTAACTATAGGATACTAGCTATTTAAATAGATAATCCTCTTAGAGGAGATAACTTTACTTATAGCTTTATATTAGTATATATAATAATAACCTTATAGAGCCCTAATAATAGTCTTATAGTAAGGTTAATAAGCCTTTACTTTAAAAGAGCTAATAAGCTAAGAATAGAGATTTCCTTAGCTATAGCTATCTAAAATACTTAAGAAGTAGATTCCTTTTATTAAAAGAAATTATAGATAGTTTACTATAAGATTATAGTAAAAAAGCTTATTAAAAAGTAAAGAGCCTAATAATCTATTAGTATAAATAGCTTACTTTATTATAGCTAAAAGATTTATATTTCCCTTAGTATATATATAGAATTATTAATACTAATATATAATAATCTTACTATAAAATACTAAGGAATTAATAAGAGTCTTAGAAGATTATAAATATAATACTATTAGCTCTTTATAAAGAAAGAAGTAAAGAAGTATATTTAGATCTATATAATCTACTAGTAGACTAAGCTTTAGCTATATTAATCTTATAGCTATCTTACTTTATTCTTAATACTAACTTAACCTTAAGAAGAAATCTTTATAGACTTTATTACTAACTTACTTTTTATTATATAAGAAAAAAGCTATACTTTTAATAGTATTTTAGTTATTATTAATTAATTTATAAAGTATTCCTTATTTATACTAACTTTAAAGTAACTTATTACTAAAAAACTAATAACTTTATTCCTTAAAAAAGTCTTCTAAAACTATAAATTACTTAAAGGGATTATTACTAATTATAATTCTCTCTTTATATCTAAGTACTAAAGAATATTCTATAACTTACTAGTAATTAAGTAACTACTTAATACTACCTTCTACCCTTAAATAGATAATTAAATAAAAAGGCTTAACTAAACCCTTAAGTATTATATATAATACTTTTATAACTAAGAATAAACTAATTAAATTAATATCTTCTTACTAGCTTAGTATACTTATAATATAAGTAAGTACTTATCTATTAATAAGAGCTTAGTAGAATACTTATAAAGCTTTACCCCTTAAGGACTAAACTATATAGAAGAACCCTTACTAATTATTAGTATTTTAGCTAAATTATAAAGTATCTTACTTTATTAGTATTATAAAGTAATATAGAAGCTACTTAGTAGTATTTATAAATATTAAGCTACTTAGTATAATTATAAAAGAGAACTAATATTATTTAATATAAAAGACTTAGTCTTACTATTTATAAAGAATATTAAGATCTAGTAATCTAGTAAGAAATTAGTAAATAAGTATATAGAACCCTACTAAATAACTAAATATATTAAAGATTATTATCTTACTTATAAGTTTAAGCTTTTATTATAATTATAAATATATAATATTTTTTATATCTTAAACCTAAAGAAATAGAGAAGTAATAAACTAAAAGTAATATAGTAATAAGATAATTCCTTTATTATTAATAATATTTATATTATTAAATATATTATTATATATAAAGATTCTAGAAATAACTAGTAATATTTTATTAAGTAAGAAGGCTATAATAATACTAAAAATTTATAGATTAGCTATAAAGACTTTATAGATAAGAACTTTATTATAGATTATAAATAGTAAATTTATAATAAGGTAATAAGATAATAGGTTTAATATATAAATTAGGTTAATTCTAAAAAAATACTTAAAGGGTAGAGAGAAAGTATACTAACTACCCTTAGCTATACTAAACTAGGTTAAAACTCTAAAAAATAAATAGTAAACCTACTATATATTACTAATAGCCCTTTAATAATACTTTTATTACTCTTTCTTATTATTATTATTAGCTAGGTTAAGGGCCTAAAGAACTAAGTTAGGCCTAATATAAAATAGTAGTAAGGCTATACTAAGAATCCTATAACCTAGGGTCTTTATAATATTATAAAGGGTATTAGTAATATCTAGCTATACCTATAGCTAGGTTAGCTCTATAAGCTATAAGTATACTATTACCTTATTAATAGTATAGGTAGTAATAATAATAGTATTAATAGTAATAGTATAAGCTTAGGTATTCTTATTACTAAACTTTAGGTAGTAAAGTAAGTAGAAAGTAAGGATATAGATAGCTTAGATAGCCTAAACCTTAGTAAATTAGTAATAAAAATATAGAGGGATTAATAATAACTTACTATAAGGTTAAGGTACTTAGCTTTAATCTTAGGAAGATTATTATTAGTAAGTATTATAAAAAGTTAGGCTAAAACTAGCTAGTTAGTATAGGTAAGCTAATTTATAGTAAGTTAGCTATACTATAAGTATAAGTAAGTAAAGAATAAAGTAACTTACTAACTTATATAGTTTCCTATTCTTAATATATTAAGTATACTTAGATAAAATAATTATAATAAAAAGTTAGTAAGTAGCTTACTAGTAAAGTTATAGTAAACTTATAGCTAGAGATAGGAGTATAGGAGGTTAGGGCCTTTATAATTATATTTTTACCTTTAGTATAAATAGTTTTACTAAGGTATTAGTAGGTAGTAATATTAAGGTAATAATAATAGTAGCTAGATTATATAAAGTTAGTAGTAAACTAGGAAAGTTATTAAAAGTATAGAAGATTTATAAAGATATAGTAAGAGAAAGAGAAAGAGATAGAAAGAGAGAGAAAGGCTATAGCTTATTAGTAAGGATCTTATAGTAAAGCTAGCCTTTAAAGCTAGGCTAGAAAGTTACTTATAAAGATAATAATAATAATAAAGAAGAAAGAAAAGAATAAGGAAATTAAAAGCTAGATAAAGCTTTAAATACTCTATAAACCTATAGCTAATTAGCTATTACTAATAATAGTTAATATAGCTTTATAATAACCTAATTAATAGCTATTATATTATAATTATTCTAGCTTAATTTAGCAATAGAATATAATACTACTATTTATAACTAAATATATCTCTTACTTCTAGCTTAGTTAGAGTAACCTTACTACCTATTTTAATAATAGCTAAGAACCTAGGAATAATACTCTAATTATTAATATTATTACTAAAATATTTATAACTACTTATAGCTAGGTTAGCTCTACCTTACTACTAAATTAAGTAAAGCTACTAGATTAAGAATAAATACTTTACTAATTAATATTATTACTAAATTCCTCTAGAGCTACTTATAGTTAAGTATTTTACCTTTAAAGCCTAATTAGGCTTAGCTAATAGATTAGGACTAAATATATTATAGGTTTATATTAAGCTTAGTATCCCTATAATTACTTATAGCTAAGTTAATACTACCTTACTACCTAATTAAGTAATTATAATAGACCTTAGGGATAATATAAGGGTTATATATTTATTATTAATAATTTACCTATAACCTTACTTATAGTTACCTTACTAAAAGATTAAAGGCCTAGGGATAGGCCTTTATAAGTAGGGAGGCTTTATTATATACTAAAGTATTATTAGTACTAGAATGCTAGAAGTAGAGTAGTAGAAGTGCTATAATCTTAGAGCGATTATATCGATTGGATGCTACTAGTATATTACCCCGCTCTAGATAACTAAATAGCTAAGCTAAGGCTTAGAGGGCTAAGGATTATAATAGTAGGGGCTATTATAATAGAATAAAAATAAAAGGAGCTTATATAACTAGAAAGAATAGAGAGGTTAGAGATTAATTTATATTATAGTACTATTATACCTTTTCTATTATACCCTTATAGCAATCTAATAGTCTATCTTACCTCTTTACTCCCTACTATAAATACTATCCTTAATAATAATTATATTATATATTATATACCTTTTTATAAATTCCTAGTTTTTACTTATTATATTACTAACCTATCTCTAAAATATATTCTAATACTAGATTTAATATCCTTATATATATATTACTTAAGATTTAATAGTATATTAAGGCTATAGTAATAGTACTAATATACTACTAATAATTATTAACTTAAGGGTATATAGCCTTAACTAAAGCTAATATAATCCCTTAGTAGGAATTAGCTAATATATACTAAGTAAAAGTAATAAACCTAATATAGAAACTAGTATAATACTAATTAATAACCTAGAAAGTAAAGTATATAATACTATTACTAGAATTATCCCTCCTAACCTCCTTAAATAAGTCTAGAATATTATCTAATCCTATAGTACTATATATAAGATATAAGTATATACCTTCTATAAAAAGAATACCTTATATAACCTAGAAGTAAGCCTTAAAGAGTAAATTACTTTAAATATTACTAATACCCTTACTTTAGTTATTAAGACTACCCTTTCTAGAACTAATAATCGCGAAAGAAATTAACTATTATATATATTAGTTATAGCGCGAAACTATATAACCCTAAACTATAGAAGCCCTAAACGAATAACCTAAAGCTATATTAAATATAAAGTTACTATCTAAACTAGAAACGCTCCTCCTAATATTAATAACTAAACCCTAAAAGATACTATAGTAATAGTAAACTAGGCCTATAGTAACTCTAGTATTATTATAGTATAAAAGCTCCTTAGTAGTAATATAATCCTTACTTTCCTTATTATTAATAAGGTATAAGCTCTCTATACTAAGGATTAGGTCTCTAAAGCCTTTAGTAATAATATAGCCTTATCCCCCCTAACCTTTATAGTAATAGCGAAGGGAATCTAACTTATATCTATCCTAAATAATACTAATAAGCTTATTAAAGAAATTACTAAATCTAACTAACTAAGGATCCTTTAAGTAAAAAAACAAAAGACTAGCTATCTTAGCCCTAGGGTAAAGATAAACCTAATCCTATATATTAGCTCTATTAAGGAAGCAAACTATCTTTATAATAATAGCCTATTGCTTAATATATAGCTATATAACTATAAACCCTTTAATAAAGGACTTTATCCTACTTAATACTATAATTACTTTAAATTTAAATACTTAGCTTAGAACTATAAGTTAGCTCCTACCTATAGGTAATATAAGGGTACTATATATCTTAATAGAGAAGGATACCTAACTAAGTAAGAAGAGATCCTACTAAACTATATTCTATATAAAGATAAATATATAGCTTAGAGCTATAACTACTTTATTATAGCCTTATACTAAGTATATACTAAGGAAGGCTACTTAGATAGATTATTTTACTTCTAAGACTATATAGTAACTAAAGTATCTATATCCTAGAGCTTCCTACCCCCCTCTCTATTAGCTTAACTACTTAAAAGCCTCTTACTAAGAAGGTCTAGAAAGCCCTTAGGCTTAGTAAATAGATTATAAAGTATCCTTAGTTAGTCCTTAACCTAGGCTTATACCTTCTATATATTATCCCTACTTATAATATTTACTTTTACTTCCTTACTATTATTATTACCCCCCTAAGTAACTAATTAATACTAATACTCTTCTAGAATATTAACTACTAGCCTACTCTTATATAGATTACTCTATAGGCTTATAGTAAATATAATATAATTATACTTCTTAAACCTAATAGAAACTCTAAGACTAAAGCCTTAGCTTACCTAGGTAGATATAAGTATTATATAGTTTACTAAAGTAGATAAGTAGTAATATATATTAATAAGTAATATAGACCTAAGTTATAGTTATCTAAAGTAAGAGAGGACTAGGTAAGTATTACCTTCTTAAAGATTTAATACTAAATTATAACTCTTTATAATCCCCTAAATAGTAAAGGTAACTTACCTATACTATAAACCCTAGCTAAAACCGCCCTAAGTAACTATATACTACTTATTAGTAACTTTAACCTTTACTACCCTCTCTAGGACTATTATAGCTAAATAGATTAAGGTAGTAATATTCTTATCTAGGAGGTAGTATAGTACTATATTAGCCTCCTTATACCTTATAGTACTATTACTAGGCTAGCCTAAGGCTACTAAAATAGTACCCTTAATCTAGCTTAGGCCTTAAAGACTATTTATATAATATATAAAGAAACTAACTATAAACTAAAAGGATTTAACTATCTCTTATAATAAATCTATATTACTACTACCCTAGATAAACTAACCCTTAAACTAAACCCTAATTATAATTAAAAGAAAACTAATCTTTATAAAGCTACTAATAAAGTAATAGTCTATCTTTAATAAACCTAGGGTATAATAACTACTATAGAAGCCCTTAATAAGGTAGTAGATTAGCTCTTTAAATAGCTAAAAGTAATCGCTTAATTTATAACCTTAAAGTAAAAGAAACCTATACCTTACTAAAATCTATAGTAGAATAGTAAAATATTTATAGTAATTACTAAGCTTAAATAAGCCTATTATATAGTTTAGTATACTAGTTAAATCTTAAACTAATAAGCCTTAGCTAAAGTATAAGTATAATAAGACTATAGTATAAAAGGTACTTAATATACCCTCTAGAGAGAACTCCTTATAAAGCTTCTAAGGTATAATAATATATAGTTCTAAGTAATAGAAAGATAGGTAAGACTATATAGTAGAACTATAGTAATCCTACTATAGCTACTACCCCTTACCTAACCTAACTATATAAAGCTAGTAATACTCTATATAGAGAAGGCTAAAACCCTTACATAGAAATTCTTCCCTAAACCCTAGGCTAATAATTCTAACCTCCCTCCCCTCCCCCCCCCTAGAACCCCTAAACCTAAATTAGGCTTAATATACCTTTATATTAAACCTATTAAGATCTATAAAGCCCTTTAAAAGATTAGGTTATAGAAAGCCCTAGGTAAGGATAGTATCCCTACTAGATTCCTAAAGGTATATAGTAAGCTACTTATACTTATAATTACTAAGATAGTAAATACTAATATTATAATAGATTACTTCTTACTTTACTTTTATATTATAATTATTATAGTTATCCTAAAGGTAAATAAGACCTTAGCTAAATAATAAACTATATTAAGATAGTAATTAATATCCTTACTTAATATTATTAGAAAAATTATTAAGATAGTTATTAGCTAATATATTATAATTATAGTAGAATTAAAAGAGCTTCTACCTATAGAATAGATAGATAATTAGCTAAAGAGATCTACTAAGCTTACCCTTACTATTATTATTAAAGCTATATATATAGCCTAGGCTTAGTATAGCCTTAACTTTCTCCTTTAATTTAACTTTATAAGGGCCTTTAATACTATTAACTACTAATAACTTATTATAGCTCTATAATAACTAAGCTTTTCTAAATAGCTTTTTATATAGCTTACTAACTATCTTATAATATAAATAATATATCTTTACTTTAATAGCTAACTTTCTAACTCTATTAAGGTTTAAGCTAATATCCCTTAAGGATTCTCTTTATTATTTATACTATTTATCCTCTTTATTTCTAATCTTTATAAAGCCCTTAAGAATATACCTAGGATAATAATTATTAGATTTACTAATAATACTAACCTATTAATATTTAGATATAATATAGAAAAGACCTAAGCCTAACTTAAAACTACTTAGAATATTTATAATAACTAAGCCTAAATAAATAGAATAACCTAAGAACTAAATAAAGTAAAGCTTTTATACTTTATTTAAAAATATACTATAGACTAAACTTAGGCTTAACTTAGAGATCTAATAATAATACTTATTAAGTTATATAGATTCCTTAGACTTTTCTTTTACTATAAACTCCTCTAGAGACTATATATAAATACTCTTAAGAAAAAGCTTAAATACTAGTAGTAAGCCCTTACTATAATTATTATAAGTATATAGAGAGTTAATCTTAAAGTAGTAAGACTAATCTATATATAAGTTATCTATTTAATTATTATCTATAGTATAAGAGTATACTATACCTTAACTACCCCTAGAGAAAAGCCCTAAGGTATTATATAAGTATTTATATTAGAATAGACCTAAAGCCTATATATAATTATAAAAGTATATAAAGCTATATTAGTTTACCTTCTAGAGATAAAACTAACTATACTCTCTTTTAATATTTATCTTAATAAATTAGCTATTTAATTTTATAGCTATATAAAAAGATAGAATATAACCTTACTTATAAGGTTTATTACTATAGTAGCTATAAGGTAGATTTACTATAAATAATAATAAAGACTTTAGTAATAATTACTATAAGAAGTTAAGGATTAGCTAAAGAGCTAGCTTTTATATATAAAGTAAGTACTAATCCTTACTAAAATTAAGGCTTATACTTAATCTAAATAAACTATATATTAAACCTAACTCTAAGATATAGTAAGAAAGTATTATAGAATAAATTATCTTAAGCTAGTAAAAGCCTATCTTTCTTTTAATAATAAAAAGGTATTATATTTATACTAAGACCTTAATAAGTATTAAAGCTTAATATTTATATAGCTAAGAACTAGGAAAATTAGTTTAAAAAGCTTTTTTTTCTCTTAATATATACTTAATATACCCTTATTACTTTACCTATATAGAAATAGTAAAGAAATACTTAAATATATTATTATCTTCTACTAAAGATTTACTAAAAAATATAGCCTTTTTATAAACCTACTATAGAATCTATATAAACTTAAGTAGTAACTATTAAACTATAAAATAGCTTAATTAATTACTTATTAATTCCTTTACTTATACCTTATTTTATACTATAAGCTTACTCTTTAAATCTATAGTAATTATAATTATAAAGTAAAAGTAAAGTATAAGCTTAAAGAGTATATAGCTTAAGTTTATAAATATTAGTTAAATCTATAGTATACCTATACTAAGTACTTCTTACCCTCCCTTAGAGAAAGATAAAATATACTTAGAAAAAAGCTATAAAGAGTAAAAAAACTAGCCTATACTAAACTATAGATATATTCTAATCCTATACCTTCCTTTCCTACCCTTTAACTCTACTCTTAATCCTATTCCTCCTAATTATTCTCTTTATTAGATTCTCTAAGTTCTAAGGATTTAGTTAACTTAGGGATACTACCTAGGTAGGTAAAAGCTAAACCTAATATACTTTTAAGGTACTTAAGTACTTTAGTAATATAGTTAACCCTACTAATTAACTTATTAAGCTAGTTAGTTAATAAGCCTATAGTTATTACTATAGGTATAATATAGAGTTACTTAAAGGCCTAGTTCTTAGCCCTTAGGGTAGTATCCTTAAGCTTCTTAAGCTTTTCTTATACCTTAGTTAGTATTATATAATATTATATAATAGAACTAACTTATACTTATAGTATTAATATCTCTTTTATATAAAAGAGCTACTATTAAAGCTTAGGTAGTTATAATAATAGTAAATAGTAAAAGCTTATAGATTTTATATATATATATATATAAGCTATATAGCTACTTATTACTATATTAGCCTAGTTTTAGTAAAGACCTATAGTACTATCTTTACCTATCTATATAATATATATAGAATAGGGAATATTCTATACTACCCTTATAGCTATAGTTATAAGGATAGTAATAAGAGTCTTACTAAGAAACTTATCCCTTAAAATAATTATACTCTTTACCCTAGCCTTTCTCTTTACTTACTAAGGATTAGTATAGTTATATATTAAGACTATATTAAGGAAAACTTATAGATATTATTAGTATTATTATTATTAGTATCTATTTATAGAGATATTAATAGTAATTATTATACCTCTCTTACCTAGGATCTATACTAGGTTTATTATTATTATTATTATTATTATTATTATTATTATTATTATTATTATTATTATTATTATTATTATTATTATTATTATTATCTTTAGCTATAAAAAGTAAGCTACTATAGTAATAAGACTATAGTAAAGCTATAATACTAAT
>JAZAVK010000078.1:0-201049 GCA_037954305.1 Neonectria magnoliae | reverse complement strand
TGCTTTCCAGGCATGATAATTGATGGAGTTGAAAGGAGGAAATTGCCGGCCTTCGTCATCGCGAGGGGGGCTGATTTGGTGTGGGTGGGCCATTTTGGTGTCTCAAGTTTTTTTTCGACCGGGTGCCTACATCCCCGGATTGGGCCGGTAGTGGGGCCGAAGTTGCAGTCGTCGTTGCCGTTGAACCCCTCCGCTCCGCTGTCTACCTAAGCGGGCAGATAATTATTGTAGTGCACGCACGTTAAACGGTCGGCTGCTTTGCAAATCGACCGTAGATTCTAGAAAGCACAATAAATGCGCATCATGTCAGAAATCCCCATCGAGTCAAGTCAACTTTAATGATTAGATTGACTAGGTAACGTAACTTGCTCATGGGTGTACAAAGTACAAGCGCAACACTAACTGCACCACCACAATGCTAGCCTCCGAGTATCTTGAGCTAAGAATTGCTCTACTAAGGTTCTTCCCTAACATAATCAATGCGAGCAGCTCATTACCGTGCTTGAGCGTTCTTACCAGTCCCCTGCAGAGATTGAGGAAGGGCTCACAGCATTTAACAGCCTCCAATAGTGACAAAAAACTAAGCAGCCAGTCACAGGGACGCTCTGTAGCTTTGGGTGCCCCCTAGAATGGCTTCTGCCCGATGCTGATTTCGAAGAGTGATTAGCACCAGGAAGACTCTTGAGTTTGGACCGGGTCAACTCACACGTTTCCTTCTGGAAGAAATCGACAGACGCTGTAAACCTTGTATGGTTCCGAAATACTGTACGCCCGTGCACAACCTATCTGGGTTGTGTCTGACCACATACACTGGGCTGTAATGATCAGCACACTGGATGATCACTAAGGACGGCCAGAGTCTTACACCAATGAAGCCACGGCTCCTGTCCTGTTTGGATCGGTTGTCCATCATAAACGGAGGCCTCTGAGAGCCAACCATGGATCGCCGTTTGGAGAGGAGTATCGAAGGCAGTATCACAATGACCTGACTGATGTTCGTAGATGGTCTCGCCTTGCTCGGGTCGGTACTGAAGAGGGGCGTGACTAAAGGGCTGAGAGTTTGATCCCATCTGATTAACCCAGAACTGGGCATATGCGGCGAGATCGGGGTTCCAAGTCAGAGACGGAACCCCCTTGGCTTGGCGAGCTTGATTGATCTTGTCAAGGGCAAGTTGTCGGTCGTCCGCGGCGACGGTTGAGATGGCCAAGGACATGGCGAAGGAGGCCAGTAAACGAGGGAAATGCATGATGAGCTGATGAACCGATGAATCCAGGAGGCACGAGATGCTGCGTTTGGAACAGAAAGTAGAGAGCAGAGGGTGGAGGGGCTGGGAGAACGGGTCGTTGCTGTGAGGTGGATGATGTTGGAGAAGAGTTTCATCTAAGGTCTGAAGGAATCGGGACAACGATGGGTTGAAGCAAGGTGAGCAGTCATGAAGGAAGGAGAAATTGGAAATCTAGTAGTTGGGGGAGGAGATACTGGATGGGCTACTAAAGGCGAAAACCCCTATGGCCTCATGGCTCTTGACACTTACAGCTGCCTTGTTACGCTTGCACTTGCCTACGGCAGTAAGTATTTTTGATTTGAGGAGTGAAGAACCTCGTGCTTGCTTTATTTGACTCTACTATTTGATTCTACCACTATCCACAGTTATAACTGTAGCGGGTTATTCCGTGTCAAGCGAGCCTGGTGTAGGTATCTAACTTGTTGGGTGAACTGTTTCCCCCTGCTGAACGTGCCGCATCGTGTAAGTGAAGGTGAGTGCCACTATTCACTTTAGTGAATGCTGATGAAAGCAGCCTAAAATCGACCCGCGAGGAAGCACGCGAATTATAAACGGCAATCGAGGGACTGCCATTTGCTAAACCCAAGCGATCGGTAGTATGAGAACATGCATACTAATTGCATCGTTACTGCTGTGATGGGATGTATGGTCGGCAGGTGTTGAGGTTGTAAGGGCGACTGGGGTTACCGATGCACGGACCACGACCTTGTTTTGTACCCAAGTACTAAACTATGACGTTTCGCTCCAGGTCTACCACCTTCTGTTATAAAAACATTTTGAACAACTCCAAACCGACTCCAACAACTTCAGCGTAGTCAACCATCCAACCTTCACAACACCACACACACACACTGCGACATGGCATCCCGATCAAGCCCCGTCTTCTCGTCGATCCTGCGCCAGCTCCGCGCCCAACCACAGCGCGCAATCTCTCTCCGCGCACCTCTTCCACCCCGCGCTCGCCTCCCACAACCATTCCTCGCCAGCACCATCACCGCCCGCACTGCACATTCGATCCCTCGCCCGCCGGCCCCGCCGCCCTCGAAAAGCACCCTGACCGATGAGACCGACCCCGAGAGCATCGAGTTCAAGACCAACCGGCGCGTTCTCAATGACAACGCCCCGAAGAGCGAAGGCCCGCGCCCACAATCCAAGCCCGCCTACTACCAGCTCTCCTTCACCTGTATCCCTTGCGGCCACCGCTCCCACCACAATGTCTCCAGACAGGGCTACCACAAGGGCTCCACGCTCATTACCTGCCCGAGTTGCCGCAATCGCCACGTAATCAGCGACCACCTCGACATCTTCGGCGACCGCAAGTTCACCATTGAGGACCTCATGCGCGAGAAGGGCCAGCTCGTCAAACGGGGCAGTCTAGGCGAGGACGGCGACATTGAGTTTTGGCCCGAGGAGGAATACGCTTCACAACGTGAGGACCAAGATGACGACTTCGGTGCGACAAAGACCCCATGATCCTGAGTTCTTGAGCATGGCGGGGATGTATTGTACAATAGATGGAAAAGCATACACGGGGCGTTGGATGGAACGATGATTGTGGCATACCCTTCTCTATATATATGAACTGAGAATTTATCACTCCATGTGCTTTCAACCTTCATATGCAACCTGCTCTTGATTACATCGTACTAAACGCCTCTAACAAAAGCATTTTTGTCGTGCCTAGAACCCCGGAAACGCCAATTAATGCATCATTTCCCCTCTTCTCACCACCCCTTGTATGACTGCCGCATCGACTTTTGCTCCTTGGACCTCGACTTCATCCTTTCCTTGTTCTTCTCGAACTTCTTCCGCTTATCCCGCCCGTACTTCTCAGGCTTCGCGATCGCCTCAATCTTTCGCTTGCTCGATCGTAGCTGCCTCTTTGCCTTCACTTCCTCGCGAATCACTAGCAGCTGCTTGGAGTACTCAGCAGTGCCAAACTTCTTCTGCAGAGAATCCATGAGAATCTGCGCCCTCGTCTTCAGGCCCTCATGCTTCGTCTTGAACAGCTCGTCAGTCGTGAATGGCGGGGCGATGGACGGGTCTGTGAGGTTGTGTAGAGGCAGCAGGATCGACTTGAGAGACGGCTGCAGACGTTCCAGAGATGACCTACGACATATGGTCTCGAGGACTTCCATCGCTGCCGTCTTGGGGGTGATGGCAATGGCCCTCGGCGGGATCTCCATACGAATGATGTGAGACAGCCTCCAGAAAAGATATTGGAGATCCTTCTTCTTCGCCTTGCCGTCTTCTTCCTCCGCTTCCTCCTTTTCCTCCTCTTCCTCATGTACGTCCTGCTCTTGCTCCTCATCCTGGTCCTCGATGGCCTCAACCACCGTGGCTTTGGGTCTGAGTGGGAGGCGAGGACCCAAGAAGATGAGAACTTGGCTGGCTTCGACTGAAAGTGCCTCGTCGACATTGCGAGTAGCTATGACGCCGAGGGCAAGGCGAACAAGGTCCTGAACCTTGGCCAGATCCAACGTGAGACCATGAGAGCCCACCACAGCGTCCCCGACGGGAACATTCCCTCCATGCTTTGCAAAGTCGGCCAGATACAGACTGATCAAAGCGACTGCTGCAATCCTGACCGGTGTATCGGGGTGTGTGAGACATCTAGCAATGTTGGTCCACAGCTCTTCGCTGTCACCTGCAAGAATCTTGTCGGGGAAGACCATCATTGACACCCGGATAACTTCCAAGGTTGCCTCCAGAAGCTCCCCGTCAACTTCCGCAATATCGTCTGCCTCAAGAATGCCGGTAACCTTGTTAAGAACAAGTTTGAAGTCTTTCTTATTCCTGGGTGCATTCTCGTGAGATTCGATGTAATATCCGAAGACCACGAGTGCCAGTCTGAGGACTGCATTGTTGCCATCCTTGTCCAACCACGTGCGCATAAGTCCCAGGAACGTTTGCGTCCGTTCCTTGTCGGCCTTGCGGAAAATCTCTTTGATGAGCCCTGCTGCTGCAAGCTGACATTTATGGCTGTCGTCATTGGCAAGCACAAAGAAGAGAGGAAGGAAGCAGGTGGCAGCGACCTCTTGCACAAAGTCGTCCGAGGATTTCATCAGTAGCAAGTGAACAATCTCCATGACAGACAGGCGACCACCTTCTCGCTCATACTTGAGGTTGGCAACGATGAAGTGGAGCTGTTTGGCCCAGCGCGCTTTCTTCTGTGGGTATTCTCGGATAAATTGAAAGAATGCGCCTCTGGCCAAATCACGCGTGTCCTTGTCGTCGTTTGTAATCATGACAGTACCGACGTAGTCAAGAGTATCGTAGACAGAGGCGGTCTCGATATGACGGTCTAGAACGGACCGCAAGAAGTTGAAAGTGACATGTCGGTACAGTGGCTCGGTCAGATCGTCCTTCAGCTTCCCAAGCAACATGTCTACAGCGGCATCCTTGACGGTCACATCGTGGCGATCCCGTAGAACGACTGCCAGCATCTTGAGAGCTGCCTGAGATAGCTCGGTCGTCGTGGAAACAGATGTTGAGATGCTCTTCGTAGCCTCCTTGACTGCGACCTTGTAGATATTCGTTGCGTCTTCGGTGGTGAATGGGACTTTGACGATTACCGCAAGGAGTCGGAAGGCAGAAATCTTCACCTCATCCTCTCCCTCAACCATGATGTCACCCAAGATAGGGATGAATCCAGCAATGTTAACTGAATTTCTCAGGCTATCATGCTTTTTGAGGATAGATCTCAGAATGTCGATGGCAAAGCGAATGAGCTTGTACGTGTTCCTGGTAGTGCGTCCCCTCTCGCCGCACTTCTTGGCACCTCTCTGAACAAGGTACTTCCTGATCTTGGGATCAATCTTGATTTCAACTTCTGGTTTCCGACTGTTGTAGACTTCTTGGATAACCTCGTAGCAGAAGATCAATGCATCGCGACTCTCGGCCGAGGTGTTCTGGAGGAGACCGGCCGTAATGCGCGCCATCAATGCATCGATTTTGCGCACCATCTTGAGGTCGACCTTCTGCATCAGAAGAGCCTGCAGAGGCTTCACCAGGTCGATGAGGCGACTGATGGAAGCATTTTTAGCCACCAGCTCCATCGAATCCTGACTTTTGCTACTCTTGACTTCTTTCATTTGGCTGACATAACCCTCGGCATCTTTCTCTTGGCCAATGACACCAAATACATCATCCATGATTACCGCCACGATGGAAGGAAGACAGTAGTCCAGATCTCCAGGAGCGTATCCAGGCACAGATGCAACCAAGATCGAATGCATCGTGTAGGTGAGTACGTGCAGCTGGTAGCCTTTGGTGAGGGCACCTCGCAATTCTCGGAGCATGAAACCGAAAAATGACGGGCCAAGGTTGACGCCAATCTTGACGAGGGTATCACGAGCCATCTCTCGGGCTTCCCAAGACTTACTCCTCAGAATGTGACTGATGTCTGTCAAGACGCCGGCCAATTTCTGATCCATTTGTTCCGACGGCAACAGCTTCAGCAGCTTGACGATGATCACACCAACCGGGACTCGATAACTGACTTCGGACTCATCCTTTTCATGAAGATGTTTGATGAGAGAGGGAAGAAACCAGTTTTCAACTTCCGTGCTCAGCTTCTCAGCCTTGGGAATCGTGAGTTGCAGTCTTGGGCTGCTGGAGGGAGACACGCCGACTTGATCCAGGTCCATAGGCTCGGCCGAGGCGTCCTGCGCGGCAAGGACAAGTGCATCTGCAACCTTGCCCAGGAGACGGATAGTCTGCTTCTGGAGTTCTGGCTTGGAACCGATATAGCCGATGTACCTCTGGAACGTTGTTCTGTAGTGCTTCCAATCAAGAGACATTGCAAGGGCACCGATAGTAGTGATCGCTTGGGCACCTAGCCCATGGTCATCAGTGCCTTCAGCACGACCAAAAATGAAATGCTCCAACAGGGGAATGAAGAATTGAGACAAATTATGGCTGCCCATTTCCTTCTTACTGTTGGCAGCTTCCAGGATGTGGAGGGCCTCCAGTTGTCTCGAGGTCGCAGGACTCAGGATGTTGAAGAAGAACGTCAGTTCCGTGGACTCCTCGTTTTGATCGCCAAGGAGACCACTGAGATCAGCAATCGGTCCCCATTCAGGAAGAGTAGTAAGAAGAAACCCGAGTACTCTGAGGTGTTCTCTTCGTACGGTTTCGGCGGGCTCGCGAGCTCCAGCATAGAGAGCAGGCATGATAACATCCTGTAGATGTCTTTCAAACTTTTCCTTCTCTTGCTCAGATTTACAAGAGGCTGCGTCTCCAATAAATCGACGAATGCCATCGGCAGAATTCGAAGAAAGAATACCAAACTCTTCGGCATCCCGGATATGGAAGATCAAGTTTTGAAGTAGAGGTAACCATTGCTTGGGGGTCAACGGGGTTCCTCGCTCTGTAGAAATAGTAGTGAATGCAGCTAGACGTCTGTCATAGTCTGGTTCCTCAATGCGCCCCTCCTTGAACGAGTTGAGCGCTGCACAGAGGTTGGCCACCTCGGAAACATCGGGATCCTTCTCGGCTATGGCTAGCAAAGTCCTCGACAAGGACTGCCGGTTCTCCGTATCCTTGAAGTAGCTGAAAAGGGAAGAGATAGTGTCATAAACGCTATCCAATAAAGCTTGTTCATCGAAGGCAGTGGAGCGTGAGACGTATTGTTCGACGATGAGCAGGATTCTGCCCTTGAGTCTAGGGTTGACTCGTCGTGGCGGTTGGTTGAGGAGGAAGATTGAGATCTTGATAACGGCTTGGATGTTTTTGGAATCTTCCACAACAGGGGCCATGGTTAGGATAGTCTCCACACAGGCCTCCAAGAGGTCGTTGCTGAACCCAGAACTGTCAAGAACTGTCGTTATATGGGCCAAAATGGCTCCCGCGTTTGGATCCAGGATCTCGGCTTTGATGACTTCGTTAAACTCAGATTCCTGGGGCGATGATGTGGCAAGCTTCACTAGGTTACGGATGATTGCCAAAACGTAGGTCTTGACCTCATCTTTAGCCTTCGTAGCAGACAGACATTCAATGACTTTGGGAAGGATGCCGGCCGGAAGGATCTCATCATGAGGAGCGAGGAACATGGCTACTCGAGGCAGAGCAGACCATGTTGACAGAAGCTGCAGCATACCAGATATGCCTTGAGCTGTTTCGATCGGCAAGTTATCGAGTCTGGGGGCGACAATCTCCTCGAGGATAATGTCGTGGTAGGGTTCCCACTGGAAGGCCTGAGTATTTTGGAAGAGGGCGGTGAGGCACTTCAGGCCAGTCGATCTGATCATTCTGAGGAGCGAGGTTGTGCTGGCCCTTTCCGTTTCCTCCTCAGGGGCGTTTTCTGCATCCTGGGCATTTCCGCTCAACTGGCGACAAGCGTGTACAAGGCAGTAAAGAACAGCATTGAGAATCGTTTCCATGTAGGGCGTCACGTTGGTACCCAGTTCAGAGATGACGGATGAAATCATGTTAAGGAAACCGACTTGCTTTCGGTCCGTGATGATGGCATCGTCAAACTTCTTCCGTGGCATGCCAACGACCTTGACGTCCTTCAACTTGCCAGTGGCGATCTCAAGGAAGCTTCCCATGTCCTCAACGGTAAGATTCCTCAGTACCGCAAGTCTGGTTGCGTGCAGACCGTGTCGGCCACTTGCTGCGCCCTTCTTGGAGATGGTACGGCCGTACAGTAGGCGGAGGAGGATGGGCATCAGCTCGGCTCTGTGTTCGGCTTTGATCGCAGCTTCGTCCTGCAAAAAGACAGTGAGCTCGTTTTTGAATCGTGCCTCGTCAAGAAGGAACTCTAGGTTCTCTTGGTATGTCTTGATCGCCTCTTGCTTCCAAGTAAGGATAGCCTTGAGAGCAAGTTTCTGAACCTCAGCGTCACCATTCTCCATCAATCGCAGGAATGCAGAGTAAACCGCTTCGTGTTGATACAAAACCCTAGGGTTGACAAACTGAGAAAAAACGCCCATGATACCCTTTCGGTCCACCAAAGACCAAGTCGCTCCCTCGGACTGGGCTTCATCTGAAACCACAGCTAGATCCTCGTCATTCGCCCAGGAAAGGAAGTGCGGGACCAGTTGACGAGACCGCTTCTCCGCAAGAGCCGGTATCGATTTGAGTACTTTTAATGCCCGGGATCTTGAATTTCCAGCAACGGTTTCTGCGGTGCGTTGGTTGTCATCGAAGCTTTGCAACATCAAATCATTGGGGTGATCAATTGCGGTTTCCATCTGAGCTGCAATGCTCTCCAACCATCGCAAGTTGGTGCATTCAAATTCGGATACAAAGGGCCGAGCCGTGTTATGTCCTTCAAATGAAGAAGGACCCAATCTAGCTGACGGCACGTTGAGCCACTTGAAGGCGATGTCGCAAACGGCTTCCTGTCCGGGTTTGCTTTGAGAGATTTGCTTCATGGTCTCAACGGCGTCGTCCCAAACCGGCGACATCTTAACCGTCATCATTCCGTAAAGAAAGGCTGGTACAGCCTGCTGCAGCCAGGACTTGTCCTCGAAAGAAGCGTAGTTGATCCCGAGTTTTCGAAGTAGCATGGCAATTGTTCTTGTGTGCCCGAGGTCCAATGGTGTTGTTTCGACTTCGATCATGGTATCAACAGAGTCCGTCGAATCCGATATGGCGTTCACCAGTTTCAGAAGCTCTAAGGATGCTAAGCGAATATCGTGCGACGGGGAGCTGAGGTTTGCAACTAGAGACGTCGTCACTGGATCCTCCTCGATCGCAGAGCCGTCACTACTGGTGCTATCTTGCCTCTTGATTGTGTCGCTATTTCGCTGAATTTGTTCGTAATCAAGATAAGCGTGGAGAAAGCCGACTGACTGTGCAAATCGGGGAACAGCTGCTCGAAGTAAGGGGCTCAGAGTAGGATCGACGGAGCCAGCAGCATTGCTCATCCGTAGGTAAGCGTGGAATCCTTGGCCGACGATGAAGTGAACCTCGTCTGATGCTAGGGTGGAAGATGGTCGAAGTGCCAGTTTGAGCTTTCGTAGGAGCAGCTCTGCGATGCGGGCATTCGTTGATGGGTGGACTGTAGTTAGTTCCAGAATTTTAAGGAGGCCCGAATACTTAGGCAAGCATCTGTCTCTCCAGACCTGTGGATCCTTGTTGTAAGGCCCTCGCTCAGGGAAGGGCGAAATCTCCAAACGTTCAAACTTGGAAACAATCTGATCCTGCCAGCCCTGAGGCAATCTGCAGCTATCCTTTTCACCTGCACGGGGAAAGGCGCGGTTTTCAACCATCTTCGGCAACAAGATGCACAGCATGTCTTCGTTCTGCCCCTCGGACCAGTGACTTGCGATAAATCTGTTTGTGGTTAGGAACTGAGCTGGAGCAGGCTGATGGGGAAATGCTTACTTTTGGAATTCGCTTCGGAATAGGCTTCCGAAACGTAAAGAGTTTAGTTCGCAGAAATGTGAGCAGAAGGGGATAAACCATTTCATGAGCGGCTCCCTGCTCAACGCCTGAACAAGGGGGGCGAGGTGTGATATCAACGCATCAATGGGGGCGTTGTGCCAAATGATGGCAATTTTGGAAATGACAGAGCTCCAGACAGTGTCACTTGCGTCTTTCGGCACTTCAGGGGCCGCCTTGCCGACTTGGGAAAGCATCTCAACGAGATTTCGAACGAGAGGACTCCAGTTACTAAGTCGGGAACCCCTGCGAACACCAGCTAGGGTGCCATAGATTTTGACGAAAGGTACCAACTGCCACTTGAGGTCAGCTGCCGGAACCAGCTTCATGTTTGCTTCGATGTCCTCATGGATCGTGTCGGCGAATTCTTCGAAGGTCTCGACAGTCGAGTGATGGATAATGCTCGTCAGTACACCACATACGACATTCGTCCACGTCGTTTGATCGGCAAGAGAGCGCTCATGCTCAGGAATGGCGTTGACGAGAGCGGCAAATATGGCTGGCCCGGTCGAGTGGATGGTGTAATCGGTACCCTTGATCGCCTCGGCGAACATGGTCATCAATCCGTCTTGGTAGAGCATGAACTGGCGATCGCCAGTCACGCTGCAGAGATCGTCCCTCGCACATTCAACCAGGAGTTTCAAAGCTGTATCCCGGTGGGATGGCGCAGCGGCCTTCTTTACCAAGAAACTCAAGGCCTCGGCAGCGAAGCGCGCAATGTGAGGGGGGTGTCGTGATTTTCCGAGAAGCGTCACCATGACCTTGAACGTAGGCCTGAGGTCGGGAACCAGCAGTTTGGATAGGTACTTGAACAAGAATGCCAAGGCACCGAATGTCCACTCAATAACCTCGACTTCCTGCGGCCTGCTGGCGACGGCCACAATCAGATCCAGACTCCTC
Organism: Neonectria magnoliae; assembly: GCA_037954305.1. Classification (NCBI taxonomy): domain Eukaryota; kingdom Fungi; phylum Ascomycota; class Sordariomycetes; order Hypocreales; family Nectriaceae; genus Neonectria; species Neonectria magnoliae. The sequence goes on along the minus strand of JAZAVK010000078.1, from coordinate 190,472 downwards.
CCATAGTGCTTCTCGAATCGTGCTCCCAGGTCGTGGGAGAAGGCTGTTAGAAGGTCCAGCAACGGCTCCAGGCCTTCCCTCTCTTGTAAAGATATGTACTCGGCCAGCAAATCCATTATCCGCTGCTCGAAATGGAGGAGCTGGGGTAGACTCTCGCATAGCGGCCACACCTGCCGCTTAAAGTCGACAAACGGTTTTGAGACATTGAGCTCGCCCCATTTCTGTAGCCCCGTCTGGAAATAAGAAGTCGACGTCGACAAGTCTTCGGTCTCGAGGTCATGGCGGCGAACTTTGCGCAGCGGCTGGAGGGAGCTGAACTTTGAGATCTTGTTGGTGAAAGACTCCCATCGGTGGTTCTTTTGGTGTGGAGTCGAATTCTTGTTCTTCCGGGCCTTCACGATGCGTCCTGAGGAGTGCGACGGCATCTTGGCGGTGATGCAGGCCAATGTAGAGATTTGCAGATTTGCGTTGCAAAGTCTCACAGACAGAGAGAGCTTCACAACGCGATTCGCTCCCCGCCAAAATTTCCAACTTTTTTCAGCGGCAGAAGAGCGGTAAAACCGATAACAGGGCGCTAGTGCAAGTCGCCCCACTTGAACCAATGAAATCCGCGCCGCAAACGCTTATCTCTTTCTCTCATCTCAACCTCGACTCCAGGAACGGCCGTCTTCGTAGCTCAGCTTTAGCTCCGTGCATCGATCGTTTACACGCACAACGCGCGAATCCGTACCAACTTTCCTCTACCATAGCCGCCATGGCTGCGCCAAAGATGTAAGAACCTATGATCCGCTCTCGTCTGGTCGCTTCAATCTAATATTGTCTCGCCAGCATTGTCTTGGGAAGCCTCAGTGGCCGGCTCGAACCGGCTCTCAAGAAACTCGCGACCCTTCACTCCAAGAACAGCTTCTCCTTGGCTATTCTGACGGGAGATGTCTTTTCACCCTCGGACGACGACGAAACAGTTACCGGACTGCTCAATGGTACCATAGAAGTCCCTTTACCAACGTACTTCACCGTCGGCAACCACCCCCTACCCTCACGCATCGTAGCCAAGATCAAGGCCGACGAGGAGATCTGCGAAAACCTCCATTTCCTGGGCAAGCGCAGCATCACAAAGACTTCCGATGGCCTCCGTGTTGTCGTTCTCGGGGGCCAGGTCGACCCAAAGCTTGTCGCAGGCCTGTCCAAGGAGCAACACCTCCCATTCCACACAGCAGATGACGCAAAGAGCTTACGCGGGGCGAATAACGCCGATATTATGTTGACATCGACGTGGCCTGCCGGTGTGTGGACAGGCTCAAATGTTGCTCTGGATCCCGCGCAGCAGGCGTCCGTGGTCAGCTCGCCTTCAATTGCGGACCTTTGCGCTGCTCTCAAGCCCCGATACCACCTCTCTGCCTCTCCTAGCGCATTCTTCTACGAGCGAGAACCCTTTGTGCATCCAACCGAGAAGGATTCCGACATCCCGTCTGTGACGAGGTTCATCTCAATGGCTCCTTATGGCAACGATACCAAGGCCAAGGCTATGTACGCATTCACTCTCAACAAGGCAGACGCCTCCATCCCGATCGGCGCAACGTCCTCGCCGTTCAATCCCCCTGCGAAGAAGCGACCGCAGAAGGACGATTCACACAGCCGTTACGGCCACGACCATGAAGACGGCCACCGCGGCCGACGCCAAAAGCGTCGTCATCGGTCTCCTCCCCCAGGTCCTGACCAGTGCTATTTCTGCCTGTCCAACCCGAACCTCTCCGCGCACATGTGTTGCAGCATCGGAGACGATGCATATATCACCACGGCCAAGGGGCCGCTACCAACTTCCACCACCTTCGCCGATCAAGGCCTCTCCTTCCCAGGTCATATGATCATAATCCCACTCCCTCATGCCCCGACAATCCCAAGCATGGGCTCTGTATCTGAAACGGAAAGCGAGGCTGTTAAGGCCTATAATGAGATGACTCGCTTCCGCGAAGCAATCCAGGCCATGATCTCATCGAAGAGCTCCCACAAACTCGGTGTCGTTACCTGGGAGATCAGCCGAGACCGCAACGTCCATCTCATCTGGCAGCTGCTCCCCCTCGCCGCAGACCTCATCCGCAACGGCGTCGCTGAAGCTGCCTTCCGTGTCGAAGCGGAGAACCAAAAATACCCGAAATTCACCACACAAGACCTCACACTCGAGAAACAAGCCACGGCTGGCGACTTCTTCCGCGTGTGGCTGTGGGCCGACGACGGCGAGGACAAGATTAAGGGCAAGTCCCTCGTCATGCCGCTGCCCTCGGACATGCGCTTCGACTTGCAGTTCGGGCGCCGCGTCCTCGCCAAGCTCCTGGGGCTCGAGGACCGCAACTTCTGGAAGGACTGCGAGCAGACCGTCGAGGAGGAAACCAAGGACGTGGAGACGTTCCGAGAGGCGTTCAAGGAATGGGACTTTACCCTGGCGTAAGACGACGGGGAACGCTGCAATTTGATACCCGAATTATATATAATGAATGCATGGATGGCGTCTGAAGCTGGTTTCGGGAGAGGGTGAGAATCGCATCCTTGTTTGGGACGCCGGCGGGCTTGCTTCCTGATATCTGGGCTATGTCGAAGCAGCGAGAGTCAGGCGAGTTCTCGACTGTTTTAAAACAGCACACTTATCCAGAATACGGAGCAAGACTTGGAGTAAGAGCAATTAGACAAGCAAAATCAAGTAGCGAGACAGAAAGGTCCTATTCATTTTCAAGTTTCGCATCCCCGTATTGCATTTGCTGCCCAAGCTTCAGAATCCCAGCCCGCGCGGAACACCATGGTATCAGTTGAGTTAATGGGCATGCGAGTAAGGCAGAATACGACATCCAACATCACCAGGCTCTCGGAAACAGCACGGCATGGGAACAACGGGCATTTACTTTTACGTTTTCCCTCAATTGTAGTCTTGAGCTAGCCGGGGACACTCCCCCATTCCGACAACGTAATGTACAACCAGCAGGGCGGTTAAGCCAGCCATTCCATCGACATTGAAAACCTCCACTCCAGCTAGTCCTACAAAAGTACAGCAGTATCAAGGCATTCTTTGTACCGCAAAACCAGGAGACCCGATCTCAAAAAAAAGCAGCCGGGTCTGTGAGGGTGACAATCATTCCGGGGTCTGGCCAGACTTTCTTCGGAAGATGTGTAAGAACAGAGAAAAAAGAAAATATGAAAACCATTCCGTTGGTTTTTTGGGGGGTATAAACGCAACAACTATGCGCAAGTGGTGGTGTATCAGGGGGTGGGGGATAATGGTATCAGAGGGGCTGTCAAATTCCGTATAGTTGTGTGACAGAAGTGTTCAATGAAGGTGAACGCCGTCAATTCGCCCAGGCTCTCAAAAAGGTGAGGCCGGGGACCGAGACATGGTAGTCGAACAATGTCTATAAGACGACGCCACAGCCGCAAGGAAGGGTATGTTTCTCGCGACAGTGTTTCAGGAATCAGAAGGCGCGATGTTCAGACCGCCATAGCAAATGCAGTTGAAAAATGAAGAAACGCGCGCGCCCGAAATGCAGAAGAAAGCCGTTGGCTTTGGAGGAAAATGTAATGGGTCCATACATTGGACTCCGGGAGCGACAGCATCGCCGTGTATTGTCGAAATCGTGTTGTCGACTCGTCTTTATGCATAAAACAAAGGGAATAAAACAGGAGTGTCGAATGGAGAAATCAATCGAAGTGTAAAGGACTCGCGCCAGGATCTATTAGCGAAGTGGTCATTTCTGGTCGTGGCGGTACTATGAGCACGCGTGAATTAGGTGTGGGCGGGTCGAAAGGCGACATGGCGGGAACTGGGGCGAAAGACACGGATTAAGGCGGCTGGTTCGTCATAGCCTGGCCGATATGTTCGTCTTCATGGGCAAGGAAGCATGAGGAAATCCACGGGGAATATGTGCGTGATAAGAGACTGCCGATGGCGATGGTCATAGTCCTTGGAGCCGACTCGGCGAGACCAGCACCGAAGCAGTCGGGCTCTACCACGTGCTCAGCAGACAGTGGCAAATAAATCGAGGCCAACCTAGTAGGAGGCCATTCGACGAGTGTGTGTTCTCTCCCCGACAATGGGGGAGTAGTTACCAAAGAAGGCCATGGTGGGGGTTTGTCGCGACGTCGGCCGGCTGGGAGCAGTCGGCGACTCGTCCACGCAACGCTCTCTTTGTCCGAAAGCAAAAGTCTGGGCTCGGTTCAAACCCTTACGAGATTTTAGGCGACCCATTTCGCGTTCGCAGGTGCGCTGGTGCTTCTCATCCGACATCTCAACGTATTCTTGGGGGTAGCACCGGCAACGATGATCGACGAAGAAGCCGCTATATCCACCATCGAGTATATAGACCTCGGGATACGTGAGCTTAGGATAATACTCTGCATTCACGGTGCGATCTTCGGATCGGACATGACGAGCCATTAGGGGAGCTCGGTGGGCAGAGTATTCGCAGTGGAAGATCAACAGAGTTCGCCCACTCATGGGAGTTTTGAAGAGCTGGCTGGTGAGTAGCTCCTTATCGTTATAGTTGACAGCTCCGTCAATGTGGCCGCCGTCGTACTCATACTCAAATCGGCAATCAATAACCATCTTCTGGTCAAAATGCTCATAGTACTTTCCGTCCAAGACGTCCACCAGAGTCTCCTTGGTGATGCGTGGGATTGTATCCGTGGGATCATCAGTCAGGAAGTGGGGAAGAACCGGCTCCTGAGACTCCTCGACATCCATGACGGACTGAAGGGCAGACGACGCCGTCTCGGGAGACTCGGACTTGGTCTTCATGATGTCAGCAGGATGCTCAAACATGCTCAGTGATCGGCGGAACTGTTTGCGATTCCTTAGAAAGGGGTTGGACTGCCGACGAGCGTGGCAGTTCATGGGCGAGCCGGTACGGTAGTTGCCGGAGCCGGTGAAGTTGGGAAAGCCGTGTCTCGCACGGAGGCCTAGGGGGATGGGGGCGCAGGGGCTGTTGGCCGAGGAGGGTCTGCGCTCTTGGGGTGGTGAGGCACTCTCGAAGCATTCACTAAGAGAGAGATTGGAGGTAGTGTGGTTGAGGCGCGAGTCAGTTCCGAAGCGAAAAGTTGGCAGTTGGGTGCTGTCATATGGCCGGCTGGGAAGGGCAGTGGTACTGAGACCCTTCATCCGGGTTAGGGAAGGTCTTCGAGGTACAGCTATTCTGCGGCTACAAATCGGTGTCAGCGTGGAGACTCTCAGGAACGGGGCAGCGATCGGACTCACTCAGCCACGATGGGATTCGCCGGCTCCAGCGATGACTGCCGAGAGATGGGTGCTGGAGAGTCCAACATCATCTCGTCGTCGGTAATGGGAGTAGAGCCGGGAGTGGGCGATGTGATATCGATTTGGCTGAAGAAGGGCATCTTGTGAGGCAAGGGTGACATCTCCATCAGCTCAGTCAAGGGAGCGGGTGACGACGAGGGAATGGGAGGAGTCGTTACGCAATCTTCGTTGAGAGATCAGTATATGGTCCAGTTGTCGAAGGCAACCTGTATATGCTTACCGCGACCTTCCATCCCGCTAATGGTGTGGGAGGTGAAGAGAGCTCGACGAGGGGTCGGGAAATGGGGGCTGATAGAAGGTTAACGATCATACCGACGCAGAGGGATCTACCAAGACGAACCTTGCATCACTATCAAGACGGAAGTTCTGTGACAAGTCGGCAGCAAGGCTGGCGGCTGGAGAAGAACCCCGGATGTCCTTGACGTTGAAGTAGTCGGCGGTGCTCTTGTGCAATTGCTCGCGCAGGCTGAAGCCACTGGATCCGCCTGAGCTTCCGGAGAAGTGATTGTGAGAATGGGAACGGAAGATGTCACGACCCCAGCCCGGAACGGGCATGGGGCGGTGCATGGCCGCCAACGGGGAAGAAGCCTCCATGGTGGTGGTGGTGGTGGTGGGCTAGATCGAAATGGATCTCGAGGTGAGTCAAAGACGAGTCAAGTCGAGTCCAAGGGAGCAGGCCACACTACTGGAGATATGTCCGTGACCAGATCGATACAGCGAGCAGTAAGTCAATGCTGCCAACGCCGCCTCTTCAGATGAAAAGTAGTCTGTCAAGGGCTATTTCCGCAACGATGCCCAAGGCTCGAGAGGGTCTATCGTCCGCAGTCGACCGAAACGAGGGTGGCCGAGGGATAGAGAGAGGCAGAGAACGGAGGTTTTGGTCGTGGCGGGGTCGACGAGTCGTGCGTTCGTTATATTCGTTCATGGGACATTTGAAGGAGCGACGAGCCAGAGTCGACGTGCAATCGTGCGTCGTAGGGGATCGTGACGACGGAGAAAGAGAGACAGACGAGCCAACGTCGGCGATTGATGTCGAGGTCGAGTCCCTTTTCCCGTGGTGATTCTGGAGAGAGAGCGGCGGCCTTTGCATCCAGGACGCAAAAAAGACCGGGGGGCGTTGCTAGGCGATGGCGGACTGCGGAGGAACCAGACGCGCTTCACGCTGGCAAAAACGCACACTTGCAGTAGTAGCACTACTAGTAAGATAGCACGCGCAGGTACACCGAGGCACACGCTGAAGCTCCCGACTGGTGACCAAGTAAAATAAAATAAAAAGAAGAATGGCAGAGCGAATGGTTCTTCTTCTTTTTTTTTTTTGGTGTCCTTTTTTCCTTGGTGGATTTAGCCGACGAGAGAAAGCGGTGCCCTGTGGTGTTAGTGAAGCCGTGAAGGGAGGGTTGGTGGACTGAGGCCGACGGGCGGATGGGTGGGAAGGGTGAGCAACTGAAGGTGCGGGAGCAAAGGCCTTTTCAATGGCCGTCCAACTCGACTCGGTCCAGGCTGGCCCAAGGTAGGATGGAGTTTTTTTCAAGCGATCCATCCCAGGTTGTTAGGGGTGATTTGGGTGCTGGTGCTGGTGCTGGTGCTGGTGCTACGGAGCATCGAGCTAGGGACTGGGATGGATAGGATAGGTGCTTTGCTTGCCAGGCCAGGGCTGCGATAGAAGGGGAGAAGGGAAGGGGGGGGGAGGGGGGTGTGAGTGCTCCGTGGGTGTGTGGTGTGGCAGTGGGTGGTTGGTTATCCCCATTATCCATTCATCTGTGTGCGATGAATCTCAGGTATACATTTACTATGTAGTCTAATACTACAATGGAAATGGGGATAGGACGGGAAGAGGCTCCAGCTTAAGCTGGCTCCAACCACTACGAGCCCCGGCTACTACAGCCCACTTGCTTGACTGTCCAAGGAGCAATCACAGCAATCCACCGCCCGTCCCTCAGCCAGCCCACTGCCCGCCCGCCCACTTCGCAATCCCGCAGGCCCATGCTGGAGCGGGCTCTGATGAAGCCTCGCCTCTCAAGCCCTCCCTCCGAGTCCCACGGCGGCGCGGTTGCTCAGTGGAGGTGGAGACGTCACTCTCGACTCTTGGGGGGAACCTTGCCAGGGCGCTTAGCGGCCTCGCACTAGCAAGCTGCCACCCATGGATCCTTGGAAACTGCTAAGCTTCAGCGCACCTCAAAGAAAAACCTTCCCACTCCAGGAGCCCACTTCTCCCCTACGCCCTGGCTAGGATTACCCACCCACCCTCCAGCGTCCAAGTCCTTCCTCTTCCTTGCGCCGCCCAGAAACTTGCCCACCAACACCCACATCTCCAGCTTGTCCTTCCTTGGAAGAGCCCTGCATTATGACGCCAGGCCTCGCTGGAAGCGTTGGATAGCTCCGTTAGAGGCTTTGAAGGGGGGGGGGGGAGGGGGGGGTAGTCGTCTGTTTGGCGTGCTGCACAAAACGTCGGGTTCGCATAATGAAGAGGTAAAACCCCCCCCCTTGACATTCACGCTCTTTCGGCTCTCCCACTCCCGCCCGCGCTCCCACATGCACTGCACTGCACACACGAGGCACCCCAAGCAAGCACCGACTCCTGGGTTACATCATCGTGGCCGGGAAACCAAGAGGCGGTGAGGACGCCAACATAGAACCCGTGGCCTGAGATGCATCCCGCCGTCCCGTTGTCATGTTGTCCTGGAGAGCCGCTTCCAGCGTAGGGCCAACCGTCGACCCAGTAACAAGATAAACTCATCGACCAGAAGACGCATCGAAAATCGGAGAATACGCACAACAAAATACTTGGTACAATACACACGCCCACCCATGGCCTACATACAGATGGCTCTTGGTTCTATTCAGCAAAGCGGGCTTCCGTCGGGCCGCCTATTCACATTGGACTCTCCCTGCTTATATGCGGATAATGATTGTCGAAAGGTCACTGGTGACGCCGTCTAAGTAATTAGCAGGTTATGTCTAATGAGTTATGACTCTATGAATCAAAACCCCAAGGCACAATCGGCCAGGGTTCGACGAGCTGTGACCCCCGGAACGATAACATGCCTCCCGCCGGTTGCCCAGTTGAGACAGCGACACACAGGACAGGTACAGATTAAGATTGCCGCGGCTGGGGAAATCGCCAACGCCTTGGAGCACAGCACCAGGTTGTGCGTGTTAGCACAGAGATGGTATCAGCTCTGAGCACAGAGATGCAGTCGGCCTCGGTGTTCACCAACTCATTAGCTAGCTACTAAGTATCTAAACTAAGTTGACTCGCATCAGACTTTCGCTCGCCCTGCGCTTTCCCTCCCTCTTCCTCTCTCCCTCAAAGTGGTCTGTGATCCCCCGTTTATCGGTCGACTCTTTGTCGTCCGTCGCCTTTGTTCCAAACCAGCGCGTCCCTTGGCGGCTCCCTGGACTGTCTCTGCTGCCCTTTTTGGTGTCGCGTATCAGTCCTGCTCAGCATAACTCGGGACCACGCGGGCGGGCAGGCATTCCCTTGCCCAGCATGACCACCACAGCCACCGACAAGCCTTGTGAGCTGTGCCTCGAGGGATGGCTGTGGCCACCACTGAGCAGCGAACTGTGCCTGGCTGGCCGCGGGCGCGCACCCGACTATTTCTCGACTCCGATAGCTCTCCCCTCCCTCGCAGTCTAAAGTTCCGCGCCATCGTCCAAGTTACGCATCCATTCGCAGATGTACGAATATGGGGTATCTGGTCTTAAGGCAGGCTGGTAGTCCAGGCACTGTCATCCTGAGGACACCCTCTTCGAGAGCCCGCGACAACGCAGCAAAGCCGGCTTCATGGGGAACACTGCCCTCATTCCCCGACCGTCGAACCAGTTCATGCTGCCCGCCGGTCCCCCGGCCGGGTCGGGGCACCTCTCGTACATAGTACCTTGAATGCTTGGATCCTTGATTTCTTTCTACTTAGTACGTCTTTGAGCTTCCCTGTCCTGCCTTACGGTCCTTCTGGTGACCCCCCGGCTGTTTCAATTGCCCTTTCCGTCCACTCGTCTCAACCCTCGCTTTTCTGCAAGCTACAACGTAGTATGCCACCCGCGCGGTGCAACCCTCCAGGTCTCCGCCGCTCCGTCTCTCCCCTCTTCCCAACGTCACGGACGCCTGAAGTGCAGAACCAACAGCCGTCGAAACGGCTCCGTGCACACACACTGACGGGGCCCTGAATCCAGGGTCCCTATTTCTGAGACAGCGCCCTGGTCGAAGCCCGGGTTGGGGCGGCATCAGAAACAAAGCCGGTCCCACTGTCCAAACACCGCGAATTGCGAAGAGGCCGGACGGACGAAGTGCTACCGTGAATACTACGACAGCATTTGCCGGGATCCAAACCCGAGAGATCCAAAGGCAGCATGCCAAAACGAGAGGCGCGAGACACGACCAAAGTTGGCAGAGCTTCGTCGGTCGGTAGTCGATACTCGAGCGTCACTGGAGGGTAAGTAGCGCCCGGGGGGGTTTGCCATGCCCGAAGGAGGGGCGTGTAGTTCGTAGTTCGTTGCTCCATCTCTGTGCAGCAGCTCCAGCCCCAATTGTCCATGGTCGTCGGTATTCGTCCGTTTTTGCCCTTCTCGAGGATGCCTTGCAGCCAGCTTACCTTACCGAGCTGCGAGATCTTTCGTGGCGAGCAGCAGCCGGAGAGTGAGAAGCGAATTGCGTGCGCGTTTGCGGATCGATCCCGTTCCTCGATGCCGGGTCCAATTGACGTCGTCTGCGCACCAGAGAGAGAGAGAGAGAGATAGACGCCTGCTGGGTTGCCTCACAGCTTTGCCCTTTCAAGCAATTGATAGCCAGCGCTCGCTGTAACTAATTGTCTAGTCTATTCATAGGCTGGCAGGTTCCCAGCAGGTGTATAAATATCCATCGCCAGATCTAGATACGATACCTCCTCAACTTACTCGAAGGACAGCCCACGTGCCGTCAAAAGTTGGAGACAGACTCGGGAATGCAAGCCCTTAGAAATGTCTAAGTATGTGGATGGCGTCCTTTTTCCCTGTTTGCCTTTTTTTCACATAACTCCTCCAGGACACCAATCTAACTCTCAATGCGTCAGGATTGCTTGCCATCTCTCCCAATGCGTCAAAGTAGCTCTACATCTGTCATGAGGCGTCGGGATCGGCCTCGAGGCGTCGAGTCGGTCCCCCCCGCCCTCGAGGTATCTGTCGTCAGCCCTTTGTTCTCGTGGTTGATGGCGTAGCAATAGTGCGTTTTACAGGACCTAGTCGGTAAGTCGCGGGGTGTCCGAACCCACCCGTCCCAAGTTGGCAGAAATGGACCTTGGCAGGGCGAGCGCCTCCACTGTTCAGCCGCCCAGCGCCAACGCCAGCCTGCCAATTGGGAGTTTTACTGCGTGTGTAGACTAAGTAGGCGCTCTCTCGCAGCTAGAGCACTGATAACAACAGCAGATTGCCATGGGTGAATGAATAGATGTGTATGTAGATACTCAGAGGCAGGCTAATTCTGCTCTCCATGCTGATGATCGTCCATCTCCCAATTCCCCCAAGCGCCCGACCCCAGACCAATCAATCCTGGTCGGTTTGTTTGATCCCCCAGAGGCAGGAGGAACCATCGATCAATGCATTGAATCCCATCCGTTCTGAGCCAAGCTGAGGGGCGTCGTCGAACGAGTCGAAGCCCAAAACGGCGTCCTCGCTGACTCGACGGGTTGGCCCGTGGCCCGTGGCCCGTCCGTGGCAGCCGTCATGTGTCTCGTCTCCCTTGCTTGGCGCTGCCTGGAGCAGGAGTCGGATCCGTTGATGGATCCAAGCTCTCAGTCATTCAGCAGCAGCTCTGCCAGTCAGCACCATTAGCCAGTCAACACTTAAAAGCCCCTCCTCTCAAAACAAAGACTCCTTGTCTAGCTGCTGTATGCGACTCCCAGCACAGCCTCCGCCGCCGTTGCTGATGGAGTGATGTTATCGCTGACACTGCAGGATGCTTTGCGCCCTCCCGAGTCTCCGACGGGGGCACTCCCTGTCACCGAGTCTCCAGGGACAGTGCTTGCGTGTCTGGCTTTGTGGGTGTTGAGTACGAAGTGGGTGAGCTAACTAACGTAACTCTCCGACAAACAGAGAACGTGACAATGGGGAACCACAAAGCTGTTGTTAAGCCCTGTATGCTGCTTGGTTGGCTTTGGCTTTGGAGTTTGGACTTGCGCCTGATTGAAACTCCCTCCGCAAGTCAATTGAGGTTGCGAGCTTGATCCAATTACTTCTTTGGGACAGGGCTGACTGGTTACGTTCACCGAAGTCCAAGACCCATGCATTCGCACTCTACTCCAGACTGCACTCGCGTTCATCGGCAACTGCCCGTCGCCGGGTGGAGTCTTTGGCAGTCAGCTTCTTCGGGGGGGGGTTTTTTTCAATTTCTTTGCCCGGCTGTTGTCTTTTTTTTTTTTTTTTTTCCGTGGCGGCGGGTTTATGAGTCCCGCTTGTTTCTAAGACCTGCAGACGCAGTGCAGACTGCAGACTCCAGTCCTGTGGCAAGTGGCTCCTGTGGTTCTTGTAGTCCCACGGCGTGCTCCTAGCGATATTGGATGACGAGATGCTCGCCTTTAGGCATACCATCACCCTGCATCAACCAGTCGCTCACTATAACCATCCGAGGCAGGGAGATCTCGATCGAACCGACCTGAATCAACCTAATCAGTCTCCCTGTACGTAGTAGAAACGGCATCCAGCCTGATGTCGGGGATTTTCCTGCCCTTGGATCCATCCATCCATCGTGTCTGGCTCCCCCTTCAATGCACAAGACAGTCCGTCCATCCGACACGGGATGTGGGAGAGATAGGCGCACACTCATGGCCGCACCCGCACTTGCTCACACCCATGGGTCGGGACCCGCCGCCTTGCTTTGCTGGGAAGCTGGAAACCTGGGAACTTGGTAACCAGGCCAAAAAAGGCCTTGTAAACCGACTCATCGCGTATCAATGTACTGAACTGACTGTATCAGGACGGTCGAGCCAAGGCGGCCCTTCGTCGATCCCTCGTCTTTTTCCGGCAACCCTCGTTCGGCCTGTTGCTCTGCCACGGTCGTCGACGTCACTCACCGCAGCTTATTAGGGCCATTGGCCGATTGGCCGCAGGACAATCGATCCTCATCGTGGTGGTATTTGCGCTGTTGGCTTTTTTAGCATCTGTTCAAACTGGAAATGCCCATGAATCAACCGCCGCGTACCCACACCCTCCCAATTGCCCTAGCCAGGCCCAGGAGCCCGCCTGTCTGAGCTGAGCCGCATCACGAACCCGCGACCGTGGTGGAGAGGCGAGACAATCACCAACTCTAAGGCTCTCCCTTCGCCCCTGTTCCTTTGTTCGGCTCCATAACGTGAGATGGGACCACCGGCGAGCCGAGGGGATCCCGGTTGCGTTGGTCTTGACCTTTGTTTACTTGCTCGTCGTTCAGACAAATGGCATCGCAGGGCCGGGTTACACGGATACTGGTAAGCTGCAGCCCAGCCCGCAATTGTCAGAGAAGCCGTGAAACGGCCCAATCGCTCGTCGCGAGACCATCCCAGTGCTTCCAGGGCTAGCTCGTAGCCGTCAGCTCGCCTTGTGCTCACCTCCCTTGCCAAGTTCACTCCTCCAAATGCGGGATGGCGGAATGGCTGAACTCCACCACGTCAACCACGTCACCCATGCTCTTCCCAAGCTCCCCCCTCTTCAAGCCTTCCACCCCCTACCACGACGTCCGTCTCCTGACTCTCGAGGTGAGGGGTAACGAGGGAAAAAATGCCCGCATTAACGTGATGGTGTGATGCATTGTGCAGCACGTCGTTTTGCATCGGGCAAGGGCTTTTTGAGGCGCAGCCCTGTGAAACCGCGCGGTGAGAGGGCGGACCGGACGGTGCGCTGCGATTGCGGTTCGTGGGGTAAACATTTTGAACTCCAAGTAAACAAGCCACGACGTGTCGCGTTTTGGTGGTTCCCCAGTCAATTCGCGCGTGGTCACGTGCTGCTGTCCAGATCCCAGCGAGATCCCGTCAAGATCCCGCCTCAGGCACACACGCACATGCTATGGAGGTATTTGTAAACCTCCTTGTTGAGGCGTTCAAGGTCCGGATCCGGCCCCACTTTTGCCGGACCTCCGTTTCTCCTCCTCCTCCCTCTAAATTAGCAAATCTGCAATTGTCTCTGGTTTTTCTTCTGCTGGCTGGCGATAAGTCAGAAATCGTCGTTGTGGCTGCTCAATAGCCCACGATACATTGAACGCCTCGTTCGTCTCCCGTCCCGGATCCTAGGTCCCAGATCCCAGGTCTCAAGTTCGGTAGCCGACCTGGCACTGGCAGGCTAGCGCCACCGTCCCGTCCACGGCCCAGTCAGCATTCACGCTTCCTTCGACTATGTAATAGTAAATATGAAGCCCTCTCCCTCGCCGCAATTTTGTGAAGGCGTTGCTTAGCCGATCTAGAATTTCGGAGCACGTGCCGCTTGACCCAAATTCACTTCGACGGCCCCGGGTCGATCAATGAGCCGCAAACTCATTTCCGAGGGCATGCCACCCAGCCACGCCGTCGAGGCAATGTAGTACAACTTCCGAGCAGAGACATGTCTCGCCGCAATTCAACCCTTCCGCATACTAATTATCCCAGAAACCTTATGCATTTTCCAGCAGGCTGTAGCCATGTTCACGATGAGTCAATGGCCTCTCAACTTCAGCACTATCTCGCCCGTGTCCTCACTCCATCACAATTCCCCATCGGACCGTCCGACGCTACCAATGTGACGTCGTAGAGGAGAGCCCGTGACAATAAGACGCTTCTCTGCTAATTTCCTAGAACCCGCAACTTACAAGCCCCGACTCTCCCAGTGACGCCCTCTACATTTGTCCTGGTACATATCCGATTTTGTAGCTGTCACCGCGCCCGGAACTGATCCACCCTGGAATATGGGTTTTGGGTCCCGGGGTCCTCCCCTTGACAGCGAACGTGGTATTGTCCCTGTCGTACGAGGAGACGAACACGTAGCCCTGTAGCCAGCTCTGCGGTACGCTATCCGCGAGCACGGCCAGCAATCCTGCGACTCTGGGAAATGAAGAAGATGTCCAAGCTCCTAACTAGGCCATCAAATGCGACAAACCCCCAGGCAAGGAGTAAATATGGGCAAAAATCGGCTTTGCCGTTGTTCGTGGTGATGGAGAAAACTTTGTCTCCTGTCTTTGGATCCTAGAAACCAAATACCTGGGTAGGGGGTTTACTCTCGGCTCTTTTCTCATATCCACCATGCTCTTTAACCCGTTCTCAGTTTAAGATTAAGATATCAGGCTCTCACTTATGCTCCAGGGTGTTCAACTTATTTGTCCGTTCACAAACGATCGACGATAGATGTTTCACAAAACCCATGCGGGAATGTGTGCTACGAAGTAAGCTAGCCTGATCATTAATTCACATATCTTGATTCGGTTACAATTCTACTCTCAGGTCAACCTGGGTCTGTGACATCGCAAGCATTCTCTCTGGCCAGCGCTCATTCCCAAGTCAAATATCGCTTGAGGATTCGGTGAAATATATGTCATATATGTCTAATGCTATCACTCAACCGATATTTGATGACTGATCTTGACAAAGATTTTGTCACCTTGTCCGAACAATTCTAACGAGTAAACCACCAGCAGTACAACATGCTCAGACTGCACTCACATCTACGAATGGCCGTCAACAAAGCAACCGGAATAAGCGGGATCTGTGAAACATGGGGCCTTGGTTCTATGGCCCCTGGTCGAAATAGCCTTGGCTATTATCGGATTGTGCATTGGGTTGCCTGACAACTGAGTTGCACAAACGACGTTGGTATATCTCAAACACGTGCCATGATCGCATGACGACCGAAAGAGCCGATCGTAAAAACTGCATCGCCACTAACGTAGCAACGCTTGGAGGACTAAGTCTAAGCACACGAATTCAGTTTCATGTCTCCGTTCAGCCGGTTACCCCAGAATACTCTTCCGGCCGCGCCAGCCGAGCTTACTCGGTGAGATACCGAAAGAATACAACCACATGCCTGGTTGAGCTGTAAACTGACGCATTAACTTAAGTTGTATCAAAGATCGAAGATGGCCGTCGGATGATGTCAGGCCAAAAACCATCACGTTCGAATGATATTCAAGGTGATAAATCAGACACCAGATTTAGCCATAAACTATACTTTTTTTCATCTGAGAACCCAATGCAATCCTAATTCTATTGCGATGTGGTGCAAGTTAGAGTAAGAATAACAATTAATTGTAGTAAATACTTCGTCAGTCAGGGTCGGCGCCATCGGCTATGTGGACTCTGCGCAACTACGTATATAAAGTCACTCTCGGCTTAAAAACGTGTTCTCAATAGTTTACTATTTACGTAGGCGAGTGGCGTGCGATACGAAGCACTTGTTGGTTCAAGCCGTTGGTACTAATCATTGAACTTTTATTGTCCAAATATATGCGATTCGACAGAACTGTCAACGTTGGAGATATTAATTAAGTTGTATTTGGACGCCTGGATCATAGTTCAAGTAATTTACAGTATGAAGTTTATTAAAAGTTACATGTACAGGCAACATCCACCATAAAGATATCGGCGTTTATGTTACTCTGCTTGAATCTGGTCCATAAAATGTTATATAACTTATAGGGTAAGTTGGATGTTGTCGATCTTCCAGTCTATTTTGCAGGTACGTACCGTTCCGCCGGGAGCCTCTACGTCAATTTAGTGGGGCCGCGGGGTGCCTCAAGGCGGTGGCAAGCGGCATAACCTGAGCTTCCTGGGTTTTTTTCCTTAGCAGCGCCATCGAAAGTTTGGGGATAAGATCACTTTCTCGCTATTGAAACCGATCTCAATTTTTTTTTTGTCGCAACTGAGCAAACATGGCCATCAAAAGAAAGTATGGGGCCAAGGATGGCTCCAATGCCGCCCAGAAATCCCAGAAATCCCAGAAACGAAATAAGAATGACAAACCTTCCAAAGCGCCCGCCGCGAAGCAGCCGGGACTTACCCTCGATAAATCCCCCTTCGTCGAGACGCCTTTGGGCGACGAGCGCAAACGAGAAGCTGGCCTCTACGAGCTACTGGGCAGTGCAGATGCGAACGAACGGATCGAGGCAGCTGATTGCATTGTATCGGGCCTCCTAGGAGGAGAGGGTGTCCCCGAAGTCGTTTTGCAGAGGCATCTGGATCGTCGACTGTTTCGCGGACTCGCGAGTGGGCGCAATGCGTCGCGTCTCGGCTTCAGTCTGGTGATTACCGAGCTTCTGGGACAACTATTCGGCGAGAGCGCATTGGCCGAAACCAAATACACGGGTCTCACTTTCCAGACGACGTTGGACATCTTAGCAGAGAAGACACAGGTGATTGGAAATATCCCTGGACAAGAGGAACGAGACCACTGGTTTGGGCAGCTCTTCGGCATTGAGTGCTTCGTGCGAGCCGATATTCTTTTCAGCGACGCCTCGAGGTGGAACGCAGTCTTGGATTTGCTCCTGAGACTCGCGAACAAGAAAGTCTGGCTCCGATCTCAGTGTGGCTGGGTCATTGTCCAGTCCATTGAGAAAATGAGCCAGAAAGACGCGAAGACAACACTGGAGAGAGTAGCGGATGCAGGCCTAGCCAAGACCGCCGAGGGTGCAGCCATATGGCTCGTTGCCCTGCATCGGTTTCCCAGTGTCAAGGTGAAGCCTTGGGGGAACCCGCTCTCCAAGAAGTGCTTCGGCGACCTCGCTGCTGTGCTCAGAGAAAGCTTCACCCAGGACCAAGGCGACAAACCTCAGAAGAACAAACAAGCCAGCTGGACTGCGCAGTTGCACTTCGTGTGGGATATCATCCTCGCGCATTACGTGAAAGAGGCTGATGCTGGATCTGACGACTTTGACCAGTTCTGGTCTCGCGTGGTAGATGGTAAGTTCTACGAAATTCCGACCAGACCATTTAGAAGTCGCATGTTAACCCTATTCAGATGGTCTTTTTTCGAAAAGCGCCACAGATGGCCAAAAGTTTAAGGGGTTCTCGGTATTCCAGAAGATGTTGGAGGGACTTGTGGACCATCATTCCCACATCGAGTGCCTCTTCAGCAAGAATCTTACTACCTGCTTGATGAACCAGGCTTCTAAGGAGGACCGTTATTTGCACCGCGCAGCCACCAAGGCACTGAAGGCGATCGATTCAGTTGTCTCAGCGCACCCGAGCACTCTCGTGCCCATCCTCAGGAGTTTGTTGGGGAAGAATGGCGCCTACAACTTTGATCAGCGGACAGGTGCGAAGACGGTGGAGAAGATCCTACAGCATGTCACTGAGGAAGCCGGACTAGAAACGCTCAAGATTATCCGAAAACCCGTTGCTTCTCTTGCTGAGGTCGAGAATGCCCAGGCGGTATCTACCCTTCGAGTCTACGCCGACTATCTATCGAGGGTACTCAATGCATCAGCCCCGTCGTCATCTAGTGGCATGCACAAGGAGACGTTCGCTTCCGCTTTGCAGGAGTTATCGCAGTTGGCATACTCCCGCCCCAAGCACATCCCGGAAGATGCCTTGACGGAGCAGGTTCAGGAGCTGTGCCGGTCTCGCCTCGAATCCGCCTTTGCAAAACTTACTCGAAAGGCTGAGGACTACGAGAGCCTCTGCCTCGCGGTTGCATCCATTGACCCTGATTCAGTAGCCATGTCCCAGGAAATCGAGACTGCGGTGCAGGAAGCGCTGGCCCGAATGAAGAAACTCCTGAACCGAAAGACGAAGGCAGCAGATGAGAAGAGTCTGTCACAAAGCCTGGCCATGCTGCACGCCGTGTCCATCTTTCAACTCTACAACCAGGATCCCGATGCCATGGAGGTTCTGAATGATCTCTCTCAATACTCTGATCGACTCAAGAAGGGTAAGCCCGGAGATAGTGAGCCTGGAACCTCTGAGCTTTTGGTCGAAATTCTGTTGTCGATGGTGGCGCGGCCATCGTCCTTGATGCGACAGGTGTCGCAGCAAGTTTTCGATGCCTTCACGCCTCACATCTCGGCGGAAGGCTTGGAGCTTCTGACTGGCCCGCTGAGTTCCGACGAGAGCACAAAGGGACAGAAAGAACTATTCAACACTGAGGATGATATGGAGATCGACGAGGACGAGCCATCCGATGTCGAAGATGGCTCTGACATCGAGATTGACTCCGATGTGGAATTCATCGATCTGAAGGAACAGAATGGTGATGAGGTATCTGGGGATGAAGGAGAGGATGAGGGAGAAGGCGATGATGACGATTCCGACTCCGAGTCTGGCTCTGATGACGAAAGAGAAAAGAAAGAAACGAGCAAAGGCGAATGGCAAGAGCCTGAGGAGCTGGACGAGCTCCTGGGCAAGATCCTAAAGAGCCACCGTTTGGACAAGGATGCCGAGGCCGAGTCGTCCGACTCCGACGCGGACATGTCGGACTCGCAGATGTTGGCGCTGGACGACAAGCTGGCGCAGGTCATGAAGAACACCGTCAAGGCCAAGGGCGACTCCAAGAAGCAGAAGAAGGAGGCCAAGCAGTCCGTCGTCAACTTCAAGAACCGCATCCTCGACCTCCTCGACATCTACATCCGCAACGAGGCCCACAAGCCCCTCACCTTCTCGCTCCTCCTCCCCGTCCTCAGCCTCATGCGCACCACCAACACCAAGCCCCTGGCCGCCCGCGCTTGCGAAATCATCCTCAACTACCAGAAGGCCCTCAAGAAGGCCCGCAACGCCCGTGAGGACGCCGAGGCCCCTCCCGCCGAAGACCTGCTTGGCCTGCTCCTCGAGGTGCACGCCGAGGCCGTAAAGGACAACGCCCATGCGTACGCCAAGGCCGCCAGCGCTGCGAGCCTCGTCGTCGCTTCTGCGCTGTACTCGGCGGACAAGAGCAAGATCAAGGAAGTGGCCGCCGTGTATGCCGAGTCGCAGTCGAACTGGGTGCTGGGTGAGGCAAAGCTGCAGAGCTCATTCTTCGCCGACTGGAACAATTGGTGCCAGAACCTGGCCTCGCAAGCTCACTCTTGATACCCCCTAATAGATAAGAAACGGAGCCGTGGATGGAAAGGACGTAGAAAAGCAAACATTGTCAAAAATATGCATGCCACATGGTGTTGGATGCTTGCAGATGAACCATTAAATCTATGACCCTGTCATCGTGATAGTACAAGTGCCTTTTTTCGCTCGACACATACTGTTGTCCTCTAGTCTTCCATCTTGTCGTCGTCCTTCTTCTCATCCTCGTCATCATCATCTAAGTCATCCTCTTCGGCCTTTGCTAATCTCTCAGCCTCCTCTCGGAGTTCCTTGGGCACCTCCATATGCCGGCCCTTTGTGGGGCCGTCGACCCCACTGATCCAGGTCATCTCCAGCTCGAAGTCCTTGTCCTTGTTGTCCTTCTGCGCCACGTAGATGATGCGCGCGGCCTCCTTGACGGCTTCGTGTAGGGTAATGTTGCCTGCGGGCAGGTCGAGCTTCTCGAGCTCGGCCTTGGCGGCCTGACGACCCTTGCCCGTGGCGGCACCGTAGTAGCCCCAGTACAGACCACTGGGCTCAATCATGTACAGGAAGGGACCGCCGTGCTTACCTTCGACCTTGCCGCCAGCGCCACATTTGGGTCCCGAGCCGACCTCGCCGTCGACGGGGGTCTCTTCGGAGGTGTCGACGCCGCCAAGAATGGCGGTGATGCCGAATGGCCGGACGGAGCCGTACATGGTATAGGCCTGGAGGTAGCCACCCATGCGGGAGGCGAGATCGGATGTGGGGATGGGGGTCTTGAAGTTCTGTCGCCAGCTCGCGGCCTCGTCGCGGGCACGATCGACGAAGTGACGGCCATCGGGAACCATGCCAGAGTAGACCTAAGCGAGGAAGAAACAATTAGCTAGCCGGCACAGCGCACACGCGGGAGAGAGTTAGGTCTTACCGCTCCAACGTGGCTATCGACGGTAGCGATACGCTTGTTGGCACCGGGTTTTAGAAGCTTGGATGCGACGACCTTCTCAACTGCCAGGACAACGCCGTCCTTGGCTCTGATACCAATAGAAGTGCCGCCATTTTCCACTGCCTTGACCGCGTATTCGACCTGGAAGTTCCGGCCGTCAGGCGAAAAGATGGAGTTGAGGAGATCGTAACCCGTGCCTATCGACGTCTACGAGAACGAACAACTGGGTCAGCAACTGTGGAAGCTCTCCCTCACGGGGGAAAGCGAACGGGAAACGGAGCGAAGCTGGTAGCTTACCATGATGACTGTGGGCTTTTGGTAAGAGTTTCAAGGAAAGATTGGTAAGAGAGGCAAATGGCGTTGTGGGAGAATGGGGGGAGCTTGGTTAGAGGAGGAGTCGTTGGTGATGGCGTTGGCTTGGAGCTTCACTTTCAGGCAGCCTGAGAGCTGCGTATTGCAGTCTGTCTACCGGACAAGGCTGGCGGCGCGGGTGCCTGAGGCGCCAATAATGGCGAGGCTTCGGAACACTGAGCCACATGTGGCGGGACGAGGCTAAAATGCGGGAGTGGCTTGGGCGAAGTCCACTTGCCCCTCACTGCCACAGAGTCACATCGTGATCCCCTGCAGCCGAGGATTCGGAGATGCAGCCCAGCCGCCATGATCTCTGAAGTAAGGTTCAGTACGTACAGTCTGTACATACACTGTTTTTATTAGTGCCTACCTACTTGTGCATATCAACGAATTGACGATACTGCCCCACCGGATATTGAATATTGGATATCGCAGGTCCTATTTCTTGGACTGTTCCAGATGGCAATGGCGCGCTGGACGAGCATTTGAATGACATGTTCTCCTTTCACCACCTCCTCTCCCGGCCCTCCTGAGTGAGAAGGAACGGGGTCTGGCCCGTCTAGGCCCGTCTCTGGTGGATGTGCTGCATGTCTTTGTTGGGCGGGAGGGGGTTCGTAGCGCGGACAAAGAGCCACTACAGAAACACTATGGAAATGCGCCTATGATCGGCGGTGAGTTTTTAAATCGAGGTGGCACATTTGAGTGAAAGGGTGCTGCTTTGTGCGTGGCCCTTTGTGTGTGATGAGAACTTCAAGAAAGGGACCGCGACTCTTTGTTGCTGAAGGAAAGGAAGAGAGAGAGAGAGAGAGAACTTTAGGACGCAAAGCGCGAGGCATCTACACGTATTCTCGCTGCATCACCTGCGTCTCTTAGGGCATTCCATGATTCCTTGTTGGTTTAGCCTGTTGGCACGTCCCACGCCGTGTGGCACTGGCTCATTGGGTCACGCTGGCCGCGCGAACAGGGGCCGGACGAAACCGTCTGATGATGGATGGCTATCCAGTGCGGGCTTTCCCCTGTCTTGGGAGCCTGGAAGAGGGTCCCGAGCGTGAAGAAGTGAATGGCATGAGAAAGGGAGCGAGCGAGCGCATGAATCACTGAAGGGGGAGAAATTGGAGAATTAGGCAAACCCTTGGCGACGGTGGAGTGGACAACAAGGTACCGATGTGACTGAGTAGAGATACGAAAGAAAGGGCATCATGGGAGTATCATGTGCCCTCGGTGTCACATTGTCTCCTGGTGCGTCATGGATTCATGGATGGCCCTAAAAATGAGTTCTGTTGCGTGCGACAGGCGATATTTTCGCAGGTATGCGCTGGAGATGCCTCCTGGAGCTCTTCCACTACGAGCCCATAGGCCCCCGAACCTTGCTGCTGCCCCTCCAACTAGCCCGCTATGCCGCTGTCCCACGTTGTTCCTTCCCCCTCCATCAGCTATCCGGGCGAGGGCCAACTGCTGTACTTCCTCTGTACGTAGCACCTTCCATTCCTTCCCATCATCTTCATCAAACCTCCCATCGCATCACCATCCCCTTTCTGCATTTCTTTCTCTCCTTCATCCGCGCCATACCAACGCCATCGTCCTCCCCCTCGCTGTCCCTTTTGTGGCCGCAGCTCACTACCTTACCCTATCTACAAAGAAAGAACCCACCGTCTTGGACAGTTCTTGCTCGTGCTTTCTCTCCCCACCTTCAAGGCCCCGGCGCCTGCAACCCAACCCAACGGCCCACCGCCCTTAAACACCCCTCCAAGCCCAATACAGCGACCCGTGGGAGTCGACATCTCTCTCTTCTCCCTCCGCTCTCCCTATTTCATTCTCGTTCGCGCTTCTTCTTCTTCTTCTTTTCTGTTCTCTTCGCTCTACCCAGAGACTTGCTTAGCTTAGTCAAAAATAAAAAACCAACCGTTTTCCCCAACTGTCCTGTCGCAAGAACACCCCTCGAAACAATACTTCGCTTTCCTTGCCACCCCGCCATCAACCCCCAAAGGCCCTCATCGAACCGAACACGAACACAGCAGAACATATTTGCAGAACTTTGGCTGGAATCCATCTTTTTCCCCTAAAGAGAACAGACAAGACAGGGTATATAACAAGGGAATTTCTCCCGTTTCTACGCAAACGTCCCATCAGGTACCCCCATCAGACCGTATCCATACATACCTTACCCAGGTGCTAATACGCTTTCTCCCTACAGATCCGCCAGCATGGTCTCAGTTCAGTACTCCATGCAGATGCATGACGAACTCGCGGCTCTCTTCTCCCGCAACCTCACTTTTAACCCAGAGCTCCAGGCCCAAGCCCAGGCCCAGGCTCAAGCCCAGGCCGAGGCCCAAGCTCAAGCTCAAGCTCATGCTCAAGCTCAAGCACCAGTATCTCATGAAGAACATGCGCCTGAACCAGCCAAGCCCATCATCTACTCCGTCTCACAGCACTATACTCACTCAGCCCACGTCGTGAGGCCACAACCCGCCCAGCAAAAAGAGGCCTGGAAGGAACCACAACGGCACTCCTCGGAACCTCCTCAGACGGAGACACTAAACCCCGAGACTGTTCTACGCAACCACGGTGTTGATCCATCCACTCTCACACCATCTCAGCTCCAGTTGTTCAGGATCGCCGACACACCGCAGCAGTTGAGACTCATAGAGCTCTGGAATATATGTCCTCCCGGCAGGGGCAGTGACATTCCGGCCCTGGCCTGGAGCAGCACCACTGTTGAGCAGGAAGAGCAGCTGGCCCACATCCGGTACGAAAGAGCAGCACAACAGCAGGCTATGAGCCTGGATGGTACAACTGTCCAGGCTGGCGATGGCAGGTGGACCCAGTCCTCTGATAACGAGTCTGAACCCTACATGCTCTCGGGTTACGAGGAGCTCATGAGACGAGAGAGTCAGCGCCAAGAATTGGAGAGTCGACAGAGAGATGCTCACAGCCATTTTGCTTCTACTCCCGCCTACACTCCCGCCACAGACCCCGTCTACATGGGCTCTGACTACGCCCACCAGCAGCAACAGATGGATATGGCGACTCAGTACGGTGCCTACCAGCAATTCCGGGGACCTGGCGAAGTCGACGCGATGGACGTCATGTAAATACCAGCTTCTTTTCCGGGCTCAGCATCAAGACCACACATAGCTAGCGTCTGGCCAATTCAACACGAGGCTCAGATAGGTAGTGGCCTATGGTCGAGGATTCACTTGTTTCTCATTATATGGATATTATATGGCATAAGAATGACGGGAAGAAATGGCTATTGGACGAAGGCTGTCAGGGAAATAGTTGCTATTTACAACTATCTGCCTAGGGAATGGATGATATATGGACTGTTGTTTTGAAGTCGACTACTGGCTCAGAGGGGACGTCGTTTTGGTTTTTTCCCCTGCTTTTGCTATTAAACTACACAACTCCTGTTTCCCCTATACCCTTTACTACCCTCAGTGTATGCTAATGGTTTGTTTTCTAGAGAGAAGGCTCATGGCAACAAAGCAATTGGCCAGAGGTACGTGGTTCTCCTCACCAAGCATACGCGGCATCCCCCTCCTACTGTTCAAGCTCCCTCCGTCTGATGATAGTTGTGATCAAAGTCAACAGCTCTTGTACTGTGATGTTCCCTTGAAAGGACTGCTAAGTTTTGACATCAAATCAGTATGATTGCATAGTAATTCAAACTTTTTAGATATTAAATATTGTGTTCATATTGCTTTATATGACTTGCCGGTAGTTTAGAGACCAAAACTGAAGGGTATCGAATTTTTCGTTCCGGACTTCTCATTTATGGTCGACCGTGATCATGCAGCTCATCTATATGTGGCGTTTGTCTAAATGCTGGTCTTCTCGAGCTTCTTCGTCAGAGCAGCAACCTCTAGATCCTTGATGACGGGCTCTTCCTGAGCCTCTTCGGCCTCCTTGACCAGCTTCTCGTCCCGCTTCTCGGGCTCCTCCTCTTCGCTCTCATCCTCCTCTTCCTCCTCGTCGCTGTCCGGTTCCTCGAGATCGCTGAGGCTGTCGACACCCCAGTCGTCTTCGATCACGGTCTCGCCGCCGAGCTTCTCCTTTCGCTCGTCGAGCAAGTCTCGTAGGACAGTGATCGACTCGTCATCCTCAGCGAACTGGTTGCAGTTGAGTTCGATCCGCTTCAGAGCGGGGAGGCCGTCCTTGGCAGCGGCAGCGAGGCCCTTGATGCCAGGAGCGGTGATTTCGTTACCCTGCAAGCGTAGGATCTGAAGCTTCGCGTTTTGGCCCGCGGCCAGGGCCTTAGCCAGCCGCACAGCGCCCTTGCCGCCCAGGAGAGAGTCGCCAACAGCGAGCTCTTGCAGCACTGTCCAGTTTGACACAACCTTGGCCAGTGCCTTGGCACCCTTCAGAGTAAAAGTGTTGTCTTGCAGGTCGAGGACCCGGAGTTCGGTAGCGTGGTTGAGACCCTCGGTCAAAAGATGCGAGACACCCTCGGATCGAATGCCGTTCTGGACCATCTTGATCTCCTTGATTTTGTTGTGGAGGCTGTAGGTCTTGGCCCAAGCCGTCATACTGCCGTTCTCGAGTCGGTTTCGGCCACAAATGACAGTCTCCAGATCGGGAACCTCCTGTCCCTCCTTGCGAGCAAGCACCTTCTTGGCGTGGAGCTCCGAGAGGGAGTCGGCAATGAGGATGCCGGCATGGGGGCCCAGGCCGTTGTTGTTGAGGTAGAGGTGCTGGAGGGGAACATGCGAGGCCAGGAACGCGACCAGCGGCGCCTGGGTGTTCAAGCCGAAAGCGTTGTCGTTCAGGTTGATGGTGTTGAGTTTGGGGAGATTGAGGATGGAGGTGAGGAGCGACGAGAGGGCTTCGGGGATCTCGTTGAGGAGTCTTCCGGTGAAGATGTCGGCAAGGTTCGCAACCTGAAAGAGAGTCGGGGTCAGCGAAATGTTCCCGGGGGCTAGTCGCTCAGTCCAAGGGAGAGTCGACGTACTTGAAGGTTCTTCTTGGTGGCCAGGACCTCTCCAAGCAGCTTACAGGCACCGACGCCGAGGGTGTTTCCCAAGAGCTTGACCTCCTCGACGTCGTTGGCTCGGAGTTCGGCGATGTGAGGCTCCAGATCGGCAGCTGTATCGAGCTTGAGGCCCTTCCCCTCGAGGGAGAAGACCTTGGTGGATGAAGCCATAGTGCAGTGCGAAGTTGTGCGTGGAGGAGAGCTGGGGTGAGAGCAACGAATATGTAGGTATTATGTAGATATGCAGAGCGCAAGTCGGCGGCAGGCTGCAGCGCAAGCAGAAGAATGAATGTGTGTGTGCTTCAAGGTGGGGGTGGGGTAATTTGCCAGGTTCCAAGGCCTTCCCGCTGTAACATGTTGCACAGGGTACGTACTCCATCTGTAATTACAGCGGAACTGTATGCGTTCCCTACAAGTTGCCAGGGGGCAGCCTGTCGGGAAAATCCGGCACCTTGGCCACCGCTGGCCACAAAGCCTGGAGACCTGGCGCCGGACCGCCGGCCGCTCTGATGGAAATGGACCAGCTGGGCACGTGACCGCGACCAATCAGCGGCGGCCCATTTCGGAACGCTCGATAGGTTTTCTCTGATGCTAATGATCTTTGCTGAGCCCTTTTGTCTTCCGACCCCGAGATCGATCCCCCATCGCCGGCTCATATTCGACTGCAGCTCATCAAGCAGCGACGGTCTAGCTCGCCCATCATGCTTGCCAGGTCGTCCTTGCGCTCGACGCGCATCCTCAATGGCCTTTCAAACGGCGTCGCCACTGTCTCCAAGGTATGGCACGATCCGTTGGCATCATCAGCTTCCCGTTTACCGAGGGAACATCACCACGAGCCGCAACTCGCCGCAACCACGCCAATCGCATCAGAACGGCCGTGGATTCCATGTATCTGAGCGCTGACCGTGTCTTGACTACAGCGTGCCGCTTCCTCGACCTCCAGCGCTGCCGGCGAAGCTTCTGCTACTCGACTGAACGTGGCCGCCGCCGCCTCCACCTCCCTCGCCCTCGGCTCCATTGCCTGGTACTACCATCTTTATGGGCCTGTTGCCTTTGCTGGAACTCCCGCTGAGGAGGGGTATGTTTTCCCCGGATCCTGATGGGCTTGTTGTCTCCGTTGCCGCTATCCGGCGATGAGGCATAAATGCTGCATGGACATGTCACGAACCGACCACGGCCTTACTGACCGACTACAACAGTCTCCATTCCACCCAGTACCCCTGGGTTCACTCTAAGCTGTTCAAGACCTACGATCACCAGGCGTAAGTCGACTGCGATGCCATTGACCCGCCCCCGGCCCCAATACTGACCCTCTTGCAACAGTCTTCGTCGTGGCTTCCAGGTCTACCAGGAGGTCTGCGCGTCCTGCCATTCCCTCAGCCGAGTCCCCTACCGAGCCCTTGTTGGCACCATCTTGACCGTCGACGAGGCCAAGGCCCTGGCCGAGGAGAATGAGTTCCCCGGTGAGCCCAACGACGAGGGCGAGATCGAGATGCGACCCGGAAAGCTGGCCGACTACATGCCCGCCCCTTACAAGAACGAGGAGGCTGCCCGATTCGCCAACAACGGTGCTCTTCCCCCGGATCTGAGCCTGATTGTCAAGGCCCGTCACGGCGGCTGCGACTACATCTTCAGCTTGCTCACTGGTTACCCCGAGGAGCCCCCCGCCGGCGTCACCGTTGCCCCCGGCATGAACTTCAACCCTTACTTCCCTGGAACCGGTATTGCCATGGCTCGTGTCCTGTACGACGGCCTCCTCGAGTACGAGGACGAGACGCCCGCCACCACCTCGCAGATGGCCAAGGATGTCGTTGAGTTCCTCAACTGGGCGGCCGAGCCCGAGATGGATGATCGAAAGCGAATGGGTATGAAGGTTCTGGTTGTGTCTGCCTCTCTGTGGGCCGTCAGCGTATGGGTGAAGCGATACAAGTGGGCCTGGATCAAGTCGAGGAAGATTGCCTACGATCCTCCCCAGGAGGTCAAGGTCCGTCGTTGAGAAGGCTCCATCAAGTCTCATTTGTATACTAGTCGCCCCCTAGAGCAGCTCCTTTGTCGGTGGCGGGTAGGAAAAGAAGCCAGTCGTGGATGGAGGCGGGAAGGTGGATGGTAGAGTGTAAATCAGATGAATCGTTCCAATACCTTATTTGACCCAAGCCGCCGATACTGTTGGCCTGAAGGATATATTTAATTAAGATGAAAAGGCGTCCTTTGGATGAGAAGCTGTTTGTTAAACACAGTGGACCAAAATGATATTAGGATGTGTAAATGCAATGCACGAAATGAACTTGTGCGTATAACACAGCAATTGTCTAAGTATCCAGGTGAGGTGGCCAGTTTCTAAATGCCACAATCACTCATGGGTTATATATATCTACGTGTACTGTGTGTGAGTTGTTCCAAATGAAGGTGTTCCGCGGGCAACTAATTAGTAGCCAACGCATGTTATATCAATGAATACTGAGTCCTTGATTAACGTATCTTGGTAACCGTCATTGACTCTTTAGCCGATCAGCCACCTGCGATTTGGTGGTGGGTGTGGCACGACCTTGATGTAGTGTGGGGACTGAAACGCAACACCGGGTCCTGGTTAGGTTGGAAGGTCACGATGGTTGGATCTATGCATTCTTGACGTTAGACTTTTAGATAGACCATTGACGGGAATTGAGGTGACTTTTCTTACCCAGGCGTATTTAATTCCATGGCATCATAGCAATCAGGCAGTAGTAACTTAACTAATCCGCCGTCCCATAATCCCTCATCGTCATTGAGAGTGGAGGATAAGCTAGACTGCCTGGAGTGACCCCGACTTCTAGGCGTCCTCTCCACTAATTCTCCGCCACCGCCCGCCTGTGATTGTCGCCTGTCGCCCGTGCTGCCTCCGCCGTTGGTGACCATTCACCCGCGCACCGCGCTCGCCACGACGTTCACCCGGGGCGACCCAGACAACATCCATAGAATGGGGACCAGGCGCTAGTAATTGTGCACGGTAATTAACCAACCAACCAGCCCGCCTCCACCTCCCGAACCCACGCTTGCCGTACTAGGCAAGGACTGCTCAACCCATCCATCCTCATCCCGTCCACCTCCTCTCTTCTCCTCCTTCACCTTCACCACTCACCTCGCCATCTCGTCCGCTTCTCTCTCGACCGGACGAGTTGTCCATCCGACTGTCCTGCCTCCATCTCCCTCTCTCGCGCTGAGTCTGCCCACCCCCAAAGACTGCGCACCGAGCTCGGTCCTCGGCGAAGCCTCTCAAGCTATGCCCTTCGTCGGCGAAGACGCCCTACCAGGGCGCAAGCGGAGATGGGACGCCAACGACGACCGCGACACATACGCTCTCTACGCCTCTGACGAGCCCAATGACTTCTACGTCCTCAACCAGCGCACTGAGCTCGCCCCGCGCAAGATCATGCCCCTGACCACCAAGCGAGCTCGCATCGCAGACGACGACATCCTCTCTCACGACACCTCCCCATCCTCCTCTCCCCCCTCGCACCGGCGGCGGCGATCATCACAGCTCAAGCTTCTACAAGTCCAACCCGCCTCCACCAACCGCCTGGCTCCCAAGGCCACCGGCGCTCTCCTGACCCCGTGCCACATCTGCCACCGTCGGCCCACCAAGAAATCCGATCTCGACTCCTTCGCCCAGTGCCAGGGCTGCGGCGAGCGGGCCTGCTTCATCTGTATCCGCGAGTGCCACGGCTGGAACCTGGATGTCGCCTCCGTGCTGTCCGAGCAGGAGGTGCTCTCGCGGTCCTTCCACATGGATGATGTCGACGACCAGCGAAATTCTCCACAGATCAATAACCAGAACGGTGGACACGAGACTAGGAAAGGATGGGCCGCCGGGGGCCATCGTGCTGTGGTGTGCAGTCGATGTTGCATTGAGCGCGGCGCCGAGGGGGATGTGGCCTGTTTGGGCTGCCTCTCGCGGATGGAGGGGACATAATACAGCCAGGATTGAAAGGAACTTAATGATTCACGGCCTTCCTTTCTCGACACCCCTGGGTGGGTGCACTTAAGATATTTGGAGCGGAGCCGTTGCTGTCGTGCTGGGATGGTCATGGGAAGTTTGCTGGCTATGGTGGACTTGGGACGGGATCTTGTTTTAGCAGGAGGACTGCAGACACACATGCATAGCATCACGAAGCAATCGTAATGGGCATAGGAATGGGGCATTGGCGTTTTTTATCATTCCTACCTATGCCGTCTTACTTCAACGTGCATACGGCGTGAAGGACTATGCCATGGGAATCATCATATATAGGTAGATAGTAGTCATCAACATGGATGCCATCACAAGTACACACACCCACTGCATTCACAACCAAGGCGAGGAAGGAGATTTTTTGTGCAGCAACATGCCAACGTGACGTCCGGAATCCCGCCATCCAATTGCCATTTACTCGTACACCGTATTAAATTACACCATGTTATGTCTAGTTGTACTGCATGTACGTCGCTGTCGAGTTAAACTTGAGGTTGCCCTTGATGACCTTGTCCACCGCACTCAGGAAGTCCTTCTCCGAGGCTACCTTTCTTCGCGCACGGATGGCAAACATGCCCGCTTCGGTGCAGACACTCCTCAACTCGGCACCTGTGGCGTTGGGGCAGAGACGCGAAATCAGCTCCCAGCGGATGTCGCGCTCGACCGACATGCTCTTGGCGTGGATGCGCAGAATGTTGGCACGGCCCTCGAGGTCCGGCAGGGAGAACTCGATCTTTCGGTCGATACGCCCAGGTCGCATCAGAGCAGGATCCAGAGTTGAAGGTCGGTTGGTGGCGAACATGACCTTGATGTTTCCTCGAGCGTCAAATCCGTCCAGCTGAGTGATCAGCTCCAGCATGGTTCGCTGAACCTCGTTGTCTCCACCCGCACCATCATCAAATCGAGCACCACCGATAGCATCGATCTCATCGAAAAAGATAATGCAAGCCTTCTTCGTCCGTGCCATTTCGAACAACTCTCGGACCATCCTGGCGCCTTCACCGACATACTTCTGGACCAGCTCGCTGCCGATGACTCGGATGAAGGTGGCATCTGTTCGGTTGGCAACCGCTCGGGCGCAAAGGGTCTTGCCAGTTCCAGGGGGGCCGTAGAGAAGAGCACCCTTGGGGGGGTCAATACCAAGGTTGACGAATCGCTCGGGAGAGAGCAAGGGCATCTCCACGACCTCGCGCAGCTTCTCGACCTGCTCCTTGCACCCACCGACATCACCGTAAGTAACGTCAGGCTTCTCCTCCACCGTCATCATTGTGACGCTCGCATCGATCTTAGGTGGTAGAGGCAGCATGATCTGGTACTTGTTCCGATCGACGCCAACTCGCATGCCCTCCTCGATATCTGTGGGACTGACTCGCTCGCCGAGCTGGACGACGAACTTGGCAATTTGCTTCACGTTGATAACGTACTTGCTCTTCGACTCGTCGCCCTTCTCATCGGCAATGATCTTTGTGCATCGTGCGACCTGATAAGGCTGCTCCTCGGACATTCGTTGGCGGTCGGCGGCGACATCCCATAGATGTGGGGGTGCGAGTCCAGTATCAGATTCCTGTTGTCATTAGTCGTTGCTGTTGAATGGGTATCGAGCCATCGAACCTTGACGCCGATCTTCTCGTCGACACTTTGTTGCTTCTCCTTGATTTGCTTCTCGAGCTTCTTGAGAGCTGTTCCGTAGGGTGCGGCACCATAGGTCTTGAGGACCTGAATATCCCTATACCATGGTTAGTGAACCGCGGACTTCTCTGTTACCGATGTTGCGCTCGTACTCGTCTGTCAAAGGAGTGATCTTCTTCTCCTCTACCTCATCGTCGGCGAACTTCTTCTGGTACTTTTCCCAGTTTTGACCGGTTGCGGAAGGCTGGGACTGTTAGCACACAGCCAGACTGGGCCGTTGGGAGGGCTCGGCGGCTGACCATGGTGGAATCCGCGGGTCTGGAGTTCCTCTTGTTCTTCTAAGCGACAGAAATCCCTATTGCAGTGGTGGGTGATGCGGGCGATGCGTCTGTGTGGAGAGGATGGGGGATGGTCGTCGTTGTCGTGGTCGTTGGGTGTTTGGGGATAATGAAGGCGCTACGCTGAAAGGCATTCCGTAATCTGAGTTGCCTTGAGCTCGAAGCACGGGCCTACCGATGTGAGGCTGCTAGGAGCTAGCTGCTCTGGGGTTAGTCCAAGGCACAGGCCGGAACTGGAGGATCTCTCCCCCCGATCCAAAAATTCTGGGTGGCATTTGTCGCCAGCGGAGTAGGGCAGAAGGTGGGACATCTCAAGGCTACCGGATTCTCTACAGTCGTGCTCCTTCAAAGCCCCGCGATCTCAACAACAACTCTTCGATCTTCGAGGATTTTCGAGACCGCCACCACTTCATCAACATGTCCGCCGGCGCAGCCCCCGCGGCGCTCAGCTCCAGCAATGCTACTTTCCGAGTACGGCAAGCTCCCTCCAAGCTTTCGAGCTTCCCCGCTGACCATGCTCTAGGACAAGGAGAAGCCCATGGCGGTCCGCTCGTCCAACATTGTTGCTGCTCGAGGTATGCATATTCTCCCACCCAAGATACACACGCAGAGTACTTACGTTCATGTAGCCGTCGCCGATGCCATCAGAACCTCTCTCGGCCCTCGAGGCATGGACAAGATGATCCGAAGCGGAAAAGGGGAGACGATTATCACAAACGACGGAAACACCATGCTGAAGAGCATGTCCGTGATGCACCCCACAGCTAAGATGCTGGTCAACCTGTCGGGCGCACAGGATGTGGAAGCTGGTGATGGAACCACCTCGGTCGTCGTTATTTGCGGAAGCTTGCTCGGTGCCGCCGACCGACTTCTTTCTAAGGGCATCCACCCCTCTGTCATTTCCGAGTCCTTCCAGCGAGCCGCCGCTGCCGCCGTCGAGGTCCTCCACGATATGTCCCAGCCTATTTCCCTGACCGATACCGCATCGCTTCTCCAGGCCGCCAACACGTCGCTGTCGTCCAAGATTGTTTCTCAGTATTCGAACCTGCTCGGTCCCATGGCGGTCAACTCGGTCACCAAGACCATCGATCTCAAGACCGCTGAAAACGTCGACCTCAAGAACATCCGAATCGTGAAGCGAGTTGGAGGAACGATCGAGGACAGTGAGCTTATCGATGGCCTGGTTCTTACCCAGCCCGTGTTGAAGAACGCTGGCGGACCTGTCCGGATGGAGAAGGCGAGGATCGGTCTGATTCAGTTCCAGCTGAGTCCCCCTAAGCCTGATGTAAGTACCATCTATTGTCAATCTTTGATCGCCACTTCCCTTGCTCATGCATCCTAGATGGAAAACACCATTCAGGTCAACGACTACCGACAGATGGACAAGATCGTCAAGGAGGAGCGATTGTACCTCCTGAACATGGCCAAGAAGATCAAGAAGGCCAAGTGCAACGTTCTCTTCATCCAGAAGTCCATTCTGCGCGACGCCGTCAACGACCTATCACTACACTTCTTGTCCAAGCTCGGCATTCTCACTGTCAAGGAAATCGAGCGCGACGAAGTCGAGTTTATCTGCAAGTCGACCGGCTGCAAGCCCATCGCCGACATTGACTCTTTCACTGAGGATAAGCTGGGATCTGCGGATCTGGTCGAGGAAGTCCAATCGTCCGGTGCTCGCATGATCAAGGTCACTGGAACCAAGTCGGCAGGCAAGACTGTCTCCGTGGTGGTCCGCGGCGCCAACTCCCTAATCTTGGAGGAGGCCGAGCGAAGTTTGCACGACGCTCTCTGTGTGGTGCGCTGTCTGGTCAAGAAGAAGGCTCTCATCGCTGGTGGTGGTGCCCCTGAGATCGAGATTGCCGCCCAGCTGTCCAAGCAAGCGCGTAGCTTGACGGGCACTGAGGCCATCTGCTACAAGGCCTTTGCGGATGCTATGGAGGTCATCCCCACTACCCTTGCCGAGAACGCCGGCCTCAACAGCATCAAGGTGGTAACGGATCTGCGACACAGGCACGAGATGGGCGAGAAGAACGCGGGAGTCAGCATCAAGTCCGGAGGCGTCAACACTAACATCTCCAAAGAGAACGTGCTGCAGCCCCTGCTCGTGAGCACCAGTGCGATTGAGCTGGCGGCGGAGACGGTGAAGATGATCCTGCGAATAGACGACATTGCATTGACCAGATAGAGAGATATCCCTCGGTAGGATGATACCTTATTCTGTATGATAATACCAAAATGGGTCAAAAGTCTGCTGCATGAAATCGGTCTCACATGCATATGTAAACGCTGGTGCTACGAACATGGGTATTTAATGTATGATGATCACGTTGGTTTAGTTGGTAGCTAAACTAACTACTGGTAACTACTCTCCAGGTACCTAAGTCAGTTGGCAGTTGTGTTATGACGAGAGGTGCGAGGTGCATAGCTCCTGCCGCAACTCTAAACCAGGGTGCACCTGCCGTTGGTGTTCAACCATTTCTAGCATCTTCACCCTGTCACTTTAGCACTGTGAGCAAACCTTTCGCAATATTCAACTACACGAGGTAGTAATTTCTAGTAGTGGCAGGTTGCTCGTCTTCGCCTCGACTGGTCTCAGATGTCCTTCCTTCCTACCGCCGAAGCCGAGTCTGCGTACACAAGTGCCAACGATGACTCCGACCCTGGTGCGATTGCCATACAAATCCAACAGCGCATTCTGCAGGTACGTATCATCTCTGTTGGTCTTGGGAAGAACGATGCTCATGAACATGTAGTTGAAAAGGGACCGCGATGAACGTGTGAACGCCATCATTCGAGAGTCAGGCGATGCCTTGGAAAAACTGCGCTCCCGAGTAATCGCATACCAAGCAGAGCGGAACTCCCAGGAGTAAGGCTTTCTACTATGTCAAGAACTCGGCGTTGTGGTCCGTGATACTGACGTCTACAAGGTCAAAGTCTCGGGCAGCACATGTCAATGCTATGATCGAGGCCACCGAGCGCAGGAAGGACATTGAGGCTAAGATGATGGACTTGGTCTTGAAAATCAACTCGTCCACGAAAGAATTAGAGGCCATGATGATGAAGGGCTATCTTGGGCGGGAGGAAGAAGTTAAAAGGACCAAGGATCAAAAGTCTTCGTAGTGGAACTGCGAGGGCTCTTGGGTGGTGTCTATTAAGCTGTGGTGGGGGACTAACTTGCCTTCCCCCCCCCGCGGAGACAACGCAGTAATTCAAGATGACGAAAATCAGAAAGACTTTACTTGCGTAAAGTCATTTTAAGTTAGTATGCCTCTGGCAGGGCCAATGGTAGGAATGAAAACCCCATATGCTCAGGCGCAACACCAACATGATCCGGATCCGACTACTTTCGGCTGACCAAGAGAATCACGCCACAGCTGATTGGGTTGTGAATCGGAGAGGAATACCCATGAATTGCTTGCCCGCATGTCTAGAATGTAGTGTACACGGCCTCACGGCCCAGCGCCTCGTTTTGTTCTACACCTGGAAGCCATATCCCGTCATGCAACTGCGGTACTGCTCGACCAGCGACTTGCAATCGGCGGCCGGGTCCTTCGCATTGGAGAACAGCATGCACTCGTCACGCTTCGCCTTCTCCTCCTTACATACACAGCAAGGCTGTGACGGAAATGTTAGAGTCTGGTTCGAATTGGCTCGCGTTCGGGTTCGCTTCGTCTCACCTTGGGCTTCGTGGCCTCCGGGGTGTTCGTCGACTTGACCGCCGCGGCGACGGACGCTGAAGACGAGGTTAGCCAGGATTCAAGATGCGAGGGTGCGGGCGCCACCATTGAGACGGCGTCTGGGGACATCTGGGAAACGTACGGAGGGTAGCGGCTTGGGCGTCCATGGTGCTTGACGGCGGCTTTGGCGGGGCTGAAGGTGTAGACTGTGAGGCTCCTATCTTGACGATCCGCGGTTAGAAGAATGCTCAGCTAGCAGGTCATCTCTTTTTCCTTTTTTTTCTTTCAAAATGGCGATTGACGAGCAAGTATCCGGCTTGCCGGTACTTAGATTTCTAAGCTTGCGCTGACCAATCATTTGTCGGCGCTCACGTGGCATCGCGATTCCTTCGCGAAGCGCTCCATTGATTCACTGACGTCATTTGAACTGGCGTGTTCAGCACCTCAGACATAATCCTCACGACTTTCTATAAAAGCAAGGTCTACAACGTATTGTATCAAGCCTGGATGAGCAGCACATTAGGGTTGTTGTACCCAACAGCCAGCCTTCACTTCGGATCGGAGGCTTTCTTAGTGCATCCCGGCACAGTGGCTCCACTGGCCGTCAGATCCCGGAGCAGCGTTAGCTTGGCCGGGTTTAGAGCGGAACAAGATCGTTACGTCGGCCCCCTACGAAGTTGCGTACTTGCTCTACTACGTAAGATCTGTAAGTCAGATCATTCGGACTCAGTCCTTTGTACTGCTGGATAATAGCCAAGTAGGCCGTTGGGATATAACTGGTTTTTTCAAAGGCGGTGATGATAGGTTCTGGCGCTAGACCACTACGAATAAGAACATATTATTTCCCGTAACAAGTCTAATCGTTCTCGTTTCTGCAGACAAATCCCATATAGTCTCGAACTCGGATGTGCGCTACGTGACTTTTAACTGTCAGTTTCAAACCAAAAAAAAATCCAGGACAAATCAGCGGGATTGCGAATTGAAGTCTTTAACTAGAGACCGAATAGTAACTTCCAACGCTCACGATTGAAGAGACCCTAGCCCTCGGTGAAGTGCACCCGACGTTGAACCAGCAAGTTATCGCAGAAGATTTTGTGAATTATATACGGACTGGCTAGAGACGTCTCTGCTGCTAGGTGTCCAGAATTTGTAGTTCCCAACGTGGTGGTTCTCCTCTGGTGGGTGATCTAGAGATGGCAGCGTGGATTCAGCAGTTTAGGCAGTGTCTTAGTGATTAGTTATTGACTACCGACATGCAAAGCATGTCCTTCTTCAAGCTGCACATAAGACACCCCTTCACAAATGAACAGAATACTGGCGGGCTACTGCTGTCTGTTGAATCGGCGAGGTCGCCCACAGTCAATGATTGAGCGCGTAGCTTTGCCAGCCGATCTCGATGCACACAGCTGTCACATGTCACAAATCATTCATACTAGCTTTAATATGACTTTGACTCGTGAACCAACTCGTGTCGATTATTATTCGTAATGGGACGCGAATCGCTAGTGCAAGGCAGAATGAGTGACGTAGACCTGCCAGGTCTGCAAGTGGGTGTGAAGGACGAGTACAGTAACTGCATCGCGACGAGGAAGAAGCCCAACACAAAATTAAAGCCTAATGAGCCAGGATGATTTCTGAGGCTGGCATTGTAGACTACTTGGTGCACGATGGCAAATTGTTCTAGTTTGTTGCAAGCGGAAGTACGAGCAGCTCCGAGGTGACGGTGACGATGACAAGCCGCGCGGATCATTAAATCTGGCCGGGGATTGAATGCGCGATAGTAGTACCCGCAGGCAAATCAGGGGAATGAAGTGAGTTAAGCGCCTCAAGCGAGGAATTTCAAACAAGGCGAGCCGGATCAAGAAAGACAAACAGGAAGACAAGGCCTTTTTTGTTCCTTTTCTTTCTGGCGCGCCGGTCAATAGAGATGACCGAAGCCGAAGCCAAATGTGGCGACTTTTTGTGGCGAGTGCCCGTCACGTCTCCGGACTGAAGCTTCCCCGGCCGCACTCATTGGCTGGCGCCGGAACCGTCGGGGCCGATGAGCTTGTCCCAGTCCGTGACACACTCAACAGTTCAAACACCAAGACCGAAATCTGGACTCCAAAGGGGACGCGCGGCTACCCGGCCGCCTCTGGGCATGCCTCAGAGACGGCGTCCGAGTGGTTCGGCGAGGCTCTGGATGGTTCGATCCAAGTTCAGCCCTACCTGCCTGGAGCATGGGAACCTTGGAAGTGCGAGGTCAGGCAGGTTCCAGTGTGCGTTACGTGTGTTGGTTGACGTGTGTTGGTTTGCCTCCGTTTCGCCTCCCTCGCAGATATCCCAAGCTACGTGTCGACCTTCAAAGGAAAGCTATATAAGAGGGTTTGAATCGTCCGTATTGACATTCTAATCCCCCCATCTCCATCCTCATCTTCATCTCATCTTCATCTCTCCCAGATCAAGACCTCCTCCCCCAACAAACCACACAATCCAATACTACAACCACAACTACAACTCGAGCAAGCGCTTCATCATGGCTCCCGCTCAGCAACCCTACTCAATGCCCTTCTGGGAATTCATCCAGTCGCTGGATCCCAACCAGGGCCCCGGCCGCGGCGTTGACTACAACGCCCCTCCTCCCTTCCCTCACTTTGGCGCAGGCTTCCCCTTTGGCGGCACAGGAAACCAAGGCCCTGAGGCTCCTCATCATCCTCCTCCCCCGTCTCACGGCCCCGGTGCCGAATGGGGTCCTTGGTTCCACGGCCCGGCGTCCGGTCGCTGGGAGCAGCGCGGCCCCTGGGAACACCACGGCCGCCGAGGCCATCGCGGCGGCATGAACGAAGGTGAGCCCAGCGGCGAAGAGGGCTGGAACTCAGCCTCCGACACCGAACGCGATGCCGAGAAGGAAAAGCGTGATTCGTCCGATACCATGCCCGCTGATGCTCCTGATCCTGCCGAGGTCGCCCCCGAAGACGACCAGGCTCCTCCTTCACATCCGCGCTTCCAAGGCCGCCGAGGCGGTCGATGCGGTCGCGGCCGTGGCGGGCCCGGCGGTTGGGGTGGACCTTACGGCGGCCGTGGTGGACCCGGTGGTCGCGGCGGCTTCTTCGGAGGTCGCGGTGGTCCTCACGGCCACTTCCCCGGCGCTCAAGCTCCTCCGCCTTACCCCGGCCAGGGCGGCTCCCCCTTCGACTTTGGCGGTATGATGCGCGGCTGGGCTAACTACCCCGTGTTCCGCAACCTGCACGAGCAAGCCCAGCGCTTCCAAGCCGCCCAGCCCGACGGTGACAACGACAACTCATTCACCCCTCCCGTCGACATCTTCGACACCGAGACGGCCTACATCCTCCACGTCGCCCTGCCGGGGGCCAAGAAGGAGGACATCGGCGTCAACTGGGATGTCGACCGCAACGTCCTGAACATCGCAGGTGTAGTCCACCGCCCTGGCGACGAGGAGTTCCTCCGCACCCTGTCCTCCGGCGAGCGGAAGGTAGGCATGTTCGAGCGCAACATGACTCTCCCGCCGGACGGCGCCGATCAGCGCGACGAGGTTGATAGCGCCGGCATCACGGCCAAGATGGAGGACGGCGTGCTCATCGTCACCGTCCCCAAAGTCGAGAAAGAGTGGACGGAGATTCGGAAAGTGGACATTGAATAATGGGCCCCGTCCGTGAAATATGGTTTCTTCTCCTTTGTCCACGGTAAGTTATTTGGTACGTATAAGGAAGTCAGGGATATGCAACAGAACCTTAGTAAGAACAAGCATATCATGATTTGGTACGGATTTCACGAGTATATAGCAAAGCTTTAACAAAAACAAGCACAAATTAATTATTTTTTTGGTGAACTCTTCTTTACCCCTCTCGTTGTGAATAAATAAAATAGTGATTGTCTTTTG
This sequence comes from Neonectria magnoliae, assembly GCA_037954305.1. Taxonomy (NCBI): domain Eukaryota; kingdom Fungi; phylum Ascomycota; class Sordariomycetes; order Hypocreales; family Nectriaceae; genus Neonectria; species Neonectria magnoliae. The sequence continues at coordinate 151,461 of JAZAVK010000078.1, read as the reverse complement.
ATTTCTGCTCGACGTGAATGATTTAACCAGTGTTTGGATTGGGTTCCTTTCCGAAACGAAGTAGTCTAGAACCACAATTATCCTACCCTGTATTTTCTAGCTAATACAAGTCGCGATTGTGATATCAAGTCTATATGCTTCCTTATCAGTAGAAAGATAGAGGAACGGACAAATCAACAAGTTAACACCCTCTCAACGACCAAGAGTCAACGTCTCAAAACAACCTCTATTGCATCGGCGTTTGTAGCTGTCAGTCACCTGATGTGTATAGTGACCATTAATGAGCTTCACCACCAGCAAGAACCACTCCCCGAGTAGCTCAGCTGGAAGAGCGTTCGGCTGTAACCGCCCCTTCGATTACCGAAAGGTCACCTGTTCGAGCCAGGTCTCGGGGAAACTTGTATTTTTTGCTCTCCATCCTGAATTATTCTATTTGGAGTGGTCTGTTCTTCAATTTTTACTGTTTCCAACCGTCAAATTGGAAGAGCGTTGTTGTTCCAGACCGCGCCGACTGTTGTGTATGTACCTGTAAATCATGTCACCCGTGTCAAAGGTGTCGCATCGTGTCAAATTAAAACGCCAGGCTCAGAAAAAACGTGAATTCATTAGACTAATAAGGAGTGTTTCTATACGTAAAAGAAAATATTCAAGGTGTAGTGTTCAGACTTCCTCAGTCGAACCAAACTCATCTGCGCCTAAGCCTATGCTATGGGTATATCTTGAATGGAGGTAGATCAAGGGGCTAAGGCCACATTGTCCTCATGTTCCCAAGTGTTGGTATAAGAAAATGCTGTATGTTCTGTATATAAAAGAGGCCGCATAGTTTCCTCATTCAATCTGTAAGTCAATGTCAATCCATTTCCTCCAAAGGCATTATTAAAAGAAAAAACTCCGGGTATCCGAACGTCAGTCATCAAGGCGAGGATGAGAGAGCACCCCAAGGTAGAGAAGATGCTCTCCTCGCAGGAGAAAGGCCAAGGCTGTCATCACTAGGCCAGTTCTCTGGTAATCTCCTCGCGCACGTGGCGAGACCACTTGAGGATTGCGGCCTCGAAATCCATCCAATACTGAGGGCCGCTGTTGTAGACGATGCCGAGCGCGTCGATGGTGAGCAGAACCTCGAAGCGCAGCTCAGCCGCCTTCGCCCAGTAACGCAAGTTGTCAGCGGACCGATAGGGCTTCAATGTGTCGGTGTGGAAGGTCGGAATGGTGCCGAAACGCCGTCTTGACTTCTTGACGGCGTCGTTGTGAAGCTTAACTAGGCGCAGGCCGTTCTGAAAGGTCTGTAGAAATGGTGTTGGGATCTCAGCTGCCTCCGCAACCGGAGTCCACTCGGGCAGCGGCTCGGCGGACGGATCCATTGACATGAGAAATTCCCGTTCGCGCTCCAATTCTCGGCCAGTCCAATCGCCGCTGAGCCAGGTCCAGCTCTTCCTCTCCTCGGCCTCCGCGTCCTCTATCTCCTGCTCCTGCTTCAGGATTCCAAAGACGCTCTCGATCCAGGAGTCCATTGTGTTGATCTCATCTTCCTTCATACCGTCTTTGAAATTCCGGGTAGCCATTTGTTTTAGAACTTCCATGACCGCTAGAAGATCGGCTCGGATCTGCTTTTCGGGTTTTATCGAGTCCAGTCGGTCAGGCAGCTCATGCGCCGTATAGTATATCTTGGCGGCCCGAATAGCCAGTGTCACCACATCGAGGATATTCATGCCCTCAAGTTCATACCACCCTTGTGTGTTTGCCTCTGGCATGTTCGGGTACTGGGTAGCGTTGACGGGTTCTTTGTAGATGCCGTGCTTACGCTCCTTGGCTTCACGCAGTGGCTTAGAAGCGGTGTGCAGGGCTTGCTCAAGTTCCGCCTTGAGTTCCAAAATGGATGGTGGCTTGGGGACTATCTTTTCTCTGTGATGATATGTGCTCACGGTAGGCGGGAGCATTCCGGAGTCGGACTCGCTGAAGCTATCATCGTAATAGTTGGTCATGTCCTCAATAGGCGATTCCACCATGCCGTCAGGCCCAAAAGCCTGGGAGGCGAAACCCTGGGCGCTGAAGTCAGGACTACTCCCCGTGGAGGCATAGGTTGAATCGTAATCGGAGCCGAGGATACCTGGAGTCAAACCGGTCGTGTCCAGGGCAGAGAGATCCAAGGTGGTTCGCTGCTTCTTGCGGGCCAACTGTCCACCCTTACCATCGAGGAGGCCGGTCCGAGCAAAGTAGTACTGGAGGTGGGCAATGCTCCCGAGACTCATGACACTCTCGCGCGAGCGAGCGCTGGCAGCAAAGTCGGGAGTGCCGGTTGGGCGCATGTACCCGCGGCGGCGATGTTTACCATCGAGGTTGTAGCTGGAGTGGCGGGGGTTGGCCGCTACATCGGGGCGACGAGGTTGGAAGCTGGCAGAAGAGTGGCGGGAGAGGACCTGGCTATCCAGGGAGTCTCGGGAATTGGCGTCGGTGCTGGAGCTGTGAGACCAGGACGAGGTGGTCGAGAGGCAGCGGGAGAGCTCCGGACAGGCGCCGATGGCTGGCGTGGGGAGAGTGTCCGGAGGCGGCGAGTCACTTCGGAAAGCCGGTGACTCGTTTGCGGCAGTCGTGATTGATGAATGGGACATGTCTTTTGTCTCTCGGGAGCCTCTTCGGCGATTGCGGTTGTGGTACGGCGCGTTGGGTTGCACAAACGGTGTGGACGTTCGAGGCGGAGGAGCGGCGAGCCGGAGGTGTCACTGCAACTGCACGTACAACTTACACGCGCCAGACTGATGGATAGATAGATGGCCAAGCCGCGCAGCAGCGATTGCGATGCGGTAGCGGTAGCGAATCGACGGATTAAACAACGATGGTAGTAGCGAGGGCGGGCAGCGAGCGAACAGAGACGTGTAGAGTGAAAGTAGTCGACCCAGCAAGTGAGGGTGTGAGTTGAGGTGGTGGGAGGTGGGAAGGCGGGAACGGAACGTGGAAGGGCGATCGAAGTTGGAAGCTCCAGGGGGCAGTTGGGATTAATTCCAGGGGGTGTTTTTGGGCGATGGGGCGACGGACCGGCGGTTTGGCTCAGGCTGGTTGGTTCCGCTCTCAGGCTGTTTGGTTGGCGGGACAGGCCGACCAGGGCGCCGTAGGAAATTGCTTTCGGGGGTGACTGGGGCGCGTTGCCTTCTGGGGGCTTTTCTTCTTCTTCTTGGGTGAGGTTCAACGGCGCGGGCGGGGGAACAACGTGATTTAGCGTCCACTCCGAAGTACCAGGATGATGGAACGAACGTAAGGGTTGGTCTTAGGGAGTATTCGCTGGTAATTATATGTCGGTGGATGAGGTCGTGTGTTCCTCAAAGAGACGTAACGGGATGAACAGTGATGCAGAGAAGAGACGTAATAATAAGAAAAAGAAAAAAGGGGGCTAGTGTGCTTTGTAACTAAATAGCCTGTTCAAGAAACGCAGATGAGGCAAAGACCGGGCAACCCGCGTGTGGAGCACGCGACGACCAAGGGTAGATGGAAGGATCGAGTTTAGTTAGTTTGACAATTACTGAGTAGTCCGTCCGTACTTACGAACACGGTAGCAAAGCACCTCTGTTGCGTAGTAATCGACTTCGGGATACTGCCGTGGTGTCGGGTCGTTCGTTAGTGTCCCTCGTTTGGTGTCATCCATATGTCTCCCAGGGCAACCTACAAAGGACGTAGTAGTACTCCGTAATGTCTCCCGCGATTCCAGCAACCTGGGTTGCTCTCCAATCTTCTCCAGATTAATTGAAATTCTCCGTTCTTCCTTTTCGCTTCTCTCGGGTTATCCTCTCTTCTCCCGAACCCGGTCGTTGATGGGTGACACTCCGTTGCCATGGCCAATACGTAGGCTCGAAATGTTTGTCTGCTAGTGAACAGCAAAGCTCCAGATTGCCCCATGAAACTGAGACAGATTGCCCCGAGCGACGGGTGTTCCATTAGCACTCCCGGCCACTAATAAGGTATCGTAGCTGTCTCAATTACCACGAACAATCACTCGGTGCTGCCTGCTCCTCGTCAACCCCCATCGTCAATCGGTCCTCCGGCCTGATTAGTGTCAGCCTCAACCTGTTCCCCGGACCCGAGCAAGGCACAGCTTGGAATTCCTCTCCAGGCCGTTGGCTGGGGACTGGACTGGTGGGACCGAGCTGGGTTCGCGTGTATGGCGCCGCAGCACGCCACGCCTGGAGTTGGCGTGAAGCCAATGAAGCCAATGCGCAAGCTGTGAGCTGTGAGCCCTTGAACGATGAGCTGAAAGCTGGTTCATCAAGCCAGTCAGCCTGCCGAGTAACCAATGCAACATTCTTTATTCTGGCAGGTATAGTACCGATCAGATATGGACCAGATATGGACATGTCTACCAACTCGGCAGTGCTGCCGCTCGAGATTTGGGCGCGCAGGTGATCAATGCATCCGTCCCGCAGTATTTGTCGATCTGCCGGCTCATCACATCCTCTTTCTTCACTTATTGATTCAGCGATGCGTATTCGTACATTCTGTACTTGCAAGCCACATCGAGTAGTCTACCTCCCGTTTTCATAAAGCCCTCACTTGTCACGCGTTATGCACAATTTGTCTGTATGTTAGAGGTGTCTGAGAGCGAAACAGGCACGGGTTAGTGTATTATGCACTCGGTATGCTGCACAGGCAAGTCCCACCTCTTTATCCACGGAAGCGTATGGAGCATCTCGTAATATCCGCCCCGATTACCCACGAGTAGGTCCTGTAGTTGAGACATCTCGGACGCCTTTGCTTCTGTCCGCAGGCCCCATGAGGGCCATGACCCTTCACGATCTTCCAGCTCAAAGACCGACCCCGCTAATGAGCCAGGATAGGGCTAAGATAGATGCTGAGTGCGATTTCTATCCGCCCCTAGCCCTCGGCAACTGGGACTGGACTCGCGCGATGTTGCTTGTTGCTGTCCATCCTTACGTATCTTGTAGTACGTAGCACCGCGCACGAAAATTCCTTGCTCCCTAGAAAGGTTCTGGAAATCATTGAGGACGTGAGCCCTGGATCATTGTCAGGGATATCGTTGTTTGATTAGGTACGAAGTACATGGTATAAACTGTACACGCAACGTAGCAGCAGATATCCTGGTATGCTGTGACAGTAGGTAGACGGAATCCTTCCGTGACAGTTAATGCACTTCTTACGAAGTAATCGAGGTACTTCATACAAGACGACTTTCCTTGTCGCAATCTCTCGAGTGAGTGCCCATGCATTTCCAGTGTCCCCCTGTCTGCATACACCTTCGAGTCGGTGCTAGTACATTCTCTGGCAGTGCGCGTGTGCGTGCGCGTGCTTGGACGAGTGTCCACCCAATACCATTTCATCACAGCTGTCTGTTCTGTGTCCATGAAACTTCATACATATGTTGTTCTTCAAGACGCGACACATTTGTTCTGGTGAACTACGCAAGGAGGTGGATGCTGTTCTGACCAGAGATGGGGGGTCCGATGATTAGACGTTTAACTAGCCGAAAGAGCAGCAGATGGCAATCGCCGATGACTTCGGACGAAATAATTAGAATTGGACTTCTTATGCCGGCTTAGCTGATGAACAGGGGTAGAAAAGGGCCTTGCAGGAGGAGGTGGGCAATCCAATTAATCCCATCACAACCCCGTTTCTGTCAATCTGTCAGTCCCAAGACGGCAGCAGCGTGACAGGACTGCACAGCAAGTAGTACCACGTATGTAATAGATGGAGGTTTTGAGCAGTGACTGATTCCTTCAAGATGCCTTTTGCCTTTTTGGTTTGGCCAGTCGTTGATGTTAGCATCTCCTCCTTATCGTGAGGTTGTTATCAAGTTACTTATTAGTGAGGGTGGGTGATATCCAACTCACGGCACCTCATGCGTGTCTCATTTCTTCCAGCCGACACCGGTCAGACGAGAGCAGTTAGTCGGTCTGCCCCTCTGCCTGAGTCGTAATGCTTCTCTCTCTGTAACTCGATGGTGAAGATGGTTCCTCCTCTGGTGTGACGGATACGAAATACCAGGCGTGAAAGTGAACAGCTCGCTCGCGTTTCAGAACGTCGTCGGCCTCTGCCTCTCGCGTTACCGGCCCCCGTCCGTCGTCGTACTTCGTACATCTAATACTTGACGTTAATTACAATGCACCTTAATTGAGATATCCGATACCGACCCGGACTGGCTTAGATGTCGGTACCTACCTACCTGTCCCTTGCGACTTGGAGGCTGGAGTGCCTGCCGTCCCTAACCTTGCCCTTTTTGCCCTTCTTGTCTGATTTTTTCCTCTAACCTATCCTTCATCTCGTCTTTCTTCCTCCAACTTCGTCGCTCTTCTCTCTCCCCAATCTTCCCCTCATCCTTGAATGTTCCATTGCTTTCTATTCCACTCGCGCACACACAACCCCCGCCAACGTCCCCCGACTTCATTTTATCCCCGCCTAACACCGGCGCAGAGGACGACGCCCCCCCAGTGAACGCTATCGGATGAGGCCGCGGCATTCACCAGCCAGTGACGCAACAGCCACCCATCCATCCCGAAGCGCATCCATATCAACCAGGTACCGAGATCGGTAGCCATAGGCCTGAATTATCTGTCTCCTTTCAACTCACCCAGAGGGACGGCCTAGTCCACCACTGGACGACGACAAACGCTGGCTGCCTATTGCCTACTGTAACTTATTAGGTACTGAACCTTGCTCTGAGACGGGTAGTCTACCTTAGCCCACCAACTACCCGACGCCGGCCGCTGGACAGCGCATCATTGCACATCATCTGGCAGTCGATCATTCTCCTCGCGCAGTCTGCAGGTGCCTAGGTTGGCGTTGGCTAGTCTAGGTAGACTGAATTAGGGGTCTCCAATCGCCAATCGCAGCGGGCAAAACACCGCAGAACACTCTTCGCCGCAGAGCCCGGCTCAGAGGATCAGAGGCTCAGAGGCTCAGCCCATCTCCACCAGGCCCTTCCTGTCCTTCACTGACAGCCATCCGTTCTGCTCAGGCCATTCGTCTCGTCTCCCGGGTCTCCCCCATCCCTCTCCCTATCTCAACCCTCCCCCGGTTCTGTCCTGTCACATCCAGTCAATCAATCCCCTTGTTTGCTTGCTTGCCCCGGCACTTTTTGGGGCCCAAGCATCGGCCCTGCTTGAACCTGGTGCGAAATACTTTACTTGTGCTCGGCTTCTCAGCTCGTCCCGGACAGCGAGTAGCAACAGCGCTCCGCCATCGAGGCGACACAAGAAAGTGGCGGACAGCTTGACAGCCACATTTTTTCTTCTTCTTCCTACTGAACCAGGTACCAACCGAGACGCCGGGAAAAAAAGGAGCGCCCCGCGACTCCGAGCCCTGGCCTTCAGCGCCTCCCGCATCTATTCGTTCCACTCTACCTCGTTCCTAGACCTGACAGTCGGTCGGTCTGTCAGTCTGCCTATCTGGATCCCAAACCCGGTCTGGCGCTTCTCACCTCCTTCTGTTTCTACTGTAGAGGGCCGCAACCAGCGATTAAATGAGTGCCGGCGATTCAGCCACGACGACCATTGCCGTCGATCCTGTTGCGGCTTCCGATAACAGCCCAAAGGGCGACTTGGAGGAATCAGCATCGGCCATTCCCAAGACTCCCCGTGCCAGCAACAGCAGCCGCGACGACGACGACGACGACGACGACTACGACGCCGTCTCTCGAGGAGCTGCCTCTGCTTCTGTCGCCGTTGACGTCGACGTGGGCCCGAGCCTGAGCCACGGCCTCCACCAGCGCGACCAGGACCATGATGTGTCCGCCCGCGTTCTGAAATCCGCAGACGCTCCTAGCCAACTATCTCACCTGCCCTTCACCCCCGGCTCGACTGATCCCTCCTCCACCCACGCCCCAGAACCAAATACCAACTCCTCCTCTGCCACAACCGCCACGACCATTTTCACGACTACTCCCTCCGCTACTCCTTCTGCTACATCTGCCACCTCAGCTACATCCGTTCCGACTACGTCCGCGACCGCGACCACGACCACGACTTCCATCGCCAACATTTCTCAACCCCCTTCACCCCTGCCAGCGTCCGCCATCCGAAAACCCTCCCCTGGCCTAGCTGCCCGCCTCAAAGCTCTCGGCTTCGGTGTCGGCGCCGCAAAGGCCTCGCCGCCTCCTTCCGCTCCCGTCTACGACCACATCGGTCGCCTCGACGAAGACCAGCTCCGCCAACTGGACGAGAAGCACCAGGCGGGCTCCCTCAGGTCGGTCATCGCCCGGCGCGGTCGCCCCTGGAAGGGCATCTACCCGTCCACCAAGGCCGACGCCGAGCTTGACCATTTCTTGACCCCCATCAAGGTCGAAGACGAAGACGAAGACGACAACCCTCCCATCGCTAGTCTGCTCCCCGAGATCAACACCCCCGAACCCTTGGATATGGACACCTTCAAGTACCGCCTCCCCGACCACACCAACGGCAATGGGACCAAGGTCACCCTGGATACCCGTCGCGAGCACATCGAGCGATCCACCGCGCCTCCTACCCCCGATGACACTGCCCTCCCTCCGCCGCCTCCTCCCAAGGACACTCCTCCTACAGTCACCCCGACCACCCCTCCGACCGACTATACCCCGAGCCTCAATTCGTACTTCACGCCGGGTCACAATCGCCCAGGGTCCATCTACACTCTGTCGCGCTTGTCTTTCGCCAATCAGCTAGCTCAGCTCACATCACTACAGTTACCTGATGCTGGGTCGCTATCAAGCCAAGTCTCGGCGATTCCAACTGCCCAAATAGCCGCTAAAGCTCTAATCAACGCTGCCGACCAAATCCGGAGTTGGATATACAAGGCCTCCGAAGTCGTCGATGGTCTTGACAGCGAAGACGATGTCGAATGGGCTGCTGCCGGAGGCCGGGAGGGACTGGCCGAAGTGGAAAATGCCATCACCCGCTTCGAGGAGCTCGTCAACGCCTATGTCGGCGCCATTGAGCAGCTGCAGGGGCGAGACGATATTTCGAATGTCCCCATTACCGATTTGAACCGCGCCGTCGCTCAGATGGAATCAGTCATCTCAGAGTGGGACAAGATCCGACGAACCCTCCACGTTGTTAGAGGCCAGGTGGAGATTGCCATGGAGTGGGAGGAACTGTGGAACAACGTTCTGGGCGACATACAGGGCGAGATGGACGAGCTCAGCAGGCTCGTCTTCGAGATGGAGGAACGACGTCACAAGAGCCTTATGGCTGCGGCCAGTGCCGACGTCGTTGACATTGGTGATCTGGAAACTATTGTAGAGGAGACGCCTCCCCAGGCCACCCGCCTACAGGCCCAGAGCCGATTCAGCATGCCACCAGCCTTCCCTGTGAGCCCCAGCTCCCCCGGCACACCGGCCTTGTCGCAGGACGACTCCAGCCTTCTCGCTCTCTTTGCCCGCATGCAACCACTCAGGGCTTCGCTCGACTTTTTGCCAATGCGGCTGTCCGTCTTCGAGACGAGGGCGGAGCAGTCCTTCCCCACGGCCTGCGAGGAGTTGAGTATGCGCCACGACAGCCTCGACTACAGTTACAAGAAGCTAGAGAAGGATGCCGAATCCCTGCGCAAGGAGCTAGGTGAAGACCGATGGGTCATTGTCTTCCGCGGCGCTGGACGTCAAGCACAAAAGATGCACGAGTCGGTCGAGCGGTCGCTGCACAAGCTAAGAGAAGCCGTCGATGCCGGGCTTCATCTGACGAACCAGCCTGCCATGATGAAGAAGTTGGAGAGCTACGAGGTCAAGAAAACCCACTACGGTCCAGCCATAGAACGGGTCCTATCCATCATCGACAAAGGCGTCAGCGATCGGTTGACGGTGAATGGTGAGATCCTGCGGCTGCACACCGACATGCAAGCCCGGTGGGATGCTCTCAAGTTTCAAATGAGGGAGGCGGAAACCATGATCGAGGATATCCAGGCCGACAAGGGCCAGCAACTTAGAGATTCCATCTCGAGCATGCTATCCAATGATAGATCCACCCTGGGAAGCGGACGTGAGACTCCAGGAAGCTCTCCACCATCATCGGTCATCATGTCAAGTCTCGGACTCGACCCTCATACACCAACCACAAAACCCGTCAAAATGAGGTCGTCGAGTGGCACAAATGGTCGCCCCATTCCTACAAACCGACGACACTCGTCGCTCCCTGCGCCTACTTCGCACCTCGGTAGGAAACCTGGCTTCTCTCGGCTGTCCACCGTAGCCACTACCTCGTCATCGTCCAACACCCCGACCAGTCAAATCAAGCGACCTACTTCAGTAGTTGGAGTTGCGAGCAACCGACCTCGTTGGAACGGCGTGTCCAACTCTGGAGATTTGGATACCGGCCATAACTTCAAGCCTCTCAGTCTCACAACACCGAGCCCCTATGCCAAGAGGAGTCCAGCGACCCAAAGGTCCAACAGCTCGGCTACTCCCGGTTCCGGCTCGAAGTTGCCAACTCTACGCAGCCCTCTGGCCCGCGCTTCTTCAGAATCACCCCGGGTTTCTCCGCGAACAGACGTTACCCCCACTAGAAATGGGCATTCGCGACTGTCGTTCCGCGAGCGCCTTGAGTCCCCTGGTCCATACGCACAACAAACATTGGCCAAGCCGCGATTGATGCCTCAGAACTCGTCTGACGCGTCCTCCTCCGGCCGCCGGTCTTCGCTCTACGCGTCAAAGCCTCCCGCAAATGAAAGTGAAGTGCGTCCTAGCAGGCCTGCCAGCTCCCTCGCCTCAACCTCGCGGAGGAGTAGTCTCCTTCCCCAACCAAGAATAAGGGAGGGCGAATCCGGCCGTGACAGTCCTCAAGCTCTCGCAGGCGCCAGAATAGCCATGCGAAAGTCGGCGGCTTCAGGCGACCCAAACAAACCAAGGTGGCGACATTGATGGGCTTTCTCAAACGCCCCTGTTTTACTATTCTTGAGCACCACCATGGTTCCGCCTACACTTACTCTAACGCCCCGAGGGGAAAAGCGATTCGATTTGTACGCATGTTACATACTTGTTTCCGACGATGCGAATTGCTCAACATGCCTTGAGAATGTGAATATCTCGATGACAGGTGCTGGAGGAGCGATGCGCGCCAATTTTTAAGGAAAACCATTTTGCTTACACGGCATGGCGTACCGGACGAGGGAGGGCGCTTCAAACGAACGGAGTTTTAGGGTACGGCTGAGAAGTGTGGCCTTGAATTTGCCTTGTTTCTTTCTGAGGATCTCTTCACATGTTTGTGGGGATCTCTCCATGTCTTCTTAGTTTCATATATATGCCTAAGGAATGGGCGGGTTATGTGTTGTAATTGGGGGTTGGCCGGGGGAGAAGAGGACGGGACAATTTGAGCTGTAGCTACCGGCTTTGTTGCCGCTGAATTAGGAGCGTTATACCCACAATGCTGCTGTGTTTGAGTATCAGATAGAGAAAATCACATGTGGACGGTCCAGTTCAAGCATGACACCATCACACACACACACGTACATCAAAGCCATGGCCACTCGTGATGTTCTGAATGTTTACTTTGTCTACTACGCCTTGTGCCCGTAACAAGCAAATCTCGTCGAGGCCAAGGCGGTGTAGCTACTGTATATATCGGATGCTTCGCTCGTATAATGACATGCATCCCCGTGAAGTAGAGAGCCACTCCTGATCGCCACCCATGCAGAAGAAACCGACCAGATCAAAGTCCAACTCCCCAAAGGACATGCTCCGCTCCAGGGAGCATCTAGTTTCCGTTCCTTGAATACACGCAAAGTCTTGCCGTCATGTCATTAAAACGCCGTCTTCGTCCATGTCGTCCACTTTTGTTTCCCACGATGCTGTGATTACTATGTTTCCACGCGCGGATGAATCTTCGCCTCACACGGGCATCAGTCCAATGCCACCGCCAGGCTTTCGAATAATCTTCTTTGCCCCGGCGCTGGTAGCTCTCGACATGCCTGAGCCGCTCGCTTTGCGGCCGCCAGCACCGCCCCTGCGCTTGGTCACTCCTCCGCCAGACGTCCTTTTCGACCGGGCTCCCCCCTTTCCTGAAAACTTTCTTCCACCGCCTCTGGCGTTTGAGGATTTGGGCTTGCTCTGGCTTGTTTGGCTGGTTAGGCCCTGGAGCTTGTCATGCCATGCCCGAACGTCTGGCTGGGTCCCGGTGTTGTGGAAGTAGTGCGAGTCTTGGCCTTCTTCGTCGTCGTCCAAGTCCTCGTCCATCTCAACCTCTGAACTTATCAGATCCACGATCTCCTGGCCGTGACCGCCGGCGTTGCTAGTGCCCATCATCTCCTGGTACATGCTGTGGTGTCTCCGCAAGATGGCCGCGATCTTAGGCCCATGCTCCTCGACCTTGTCGGGATCGATGCTAGGAATACGCTTCATCCTGTCCAGAGAAATTGTCCAGTTGATTGCCATTTCCTGGAAATCTCGCTCCGTAAAGAGAGGCTTCCTCAGCTCTTTCCTGTTGCGGATATGCTCTTCAAGTTTCTTTGCTTCTTGTACGAAGGCTTGAACAATGTCTTGATGGATTTCCGGCAAGTCTTGCAAGCGAGTATCAGTAGAAATGGGAGGACCCATTTTCTTGGACGGGGGTTTCGCTGGTCGGTGAGTGGGCAACTCGTCGAAAGCTTCCTCGTCGTCATCCATCTCATTGTCGGGTCCGACAAACCTTTCACTTGGGTACACGTATGTCGTCAGGCCATTGTCCTCGTCATCACTGTCAACCACACGTGACTTCTTGCGTCTTCTACCCACAGGTGAAGAAACGTAGGTTGACGGGACTGCTGGGAGTTCCTGATCCTTGGCCTTCTTGGTGGCCTTTTTGGGCTTGGGTTTGGTTGGTTTCGTGGCCTTATCTTCCGAGACTTGGATCGTGAGCATAAGCTTCCGTTGTCCCGTGAGAAAATATCTGACAGCCGGTCCAAGTCGCAAATATTGGATCGCCACACCGTGATTACCGACAACGTTGTCTTCATCAAAGGCCTTCTCCGCCGACAGCTTGTCAATGACTCTTACAAGCTCGTGTTTCTTCAAGCCCTTTGCCATGCCGTAGACTTCGTCGGACAGTTCCTGCTCACTCGGGGGGTATCTTTTCCCCAGCAAAATTTCAGCACACTGGTTCGGCGTCAGTCGCCTCTGTCGTTGCACCACTCGAATGGCTGCGATAGCGTATTCTGAAAAGTCTTGTTGCTCAAAGGTCAACCCAGCTTTGCAATTGTCGCATGATTTCTTGCACTGCGCCGGCGTGAAGTCCTCGCCGAAGTATCGGAGAACCTCAGTACGTCTGCAGTCGGACTTGTTATCGCAAAATGCCGTGACTCGGTTCAACATCGCCATCTGTCGCTCTTTTTGCTCGTTGTTTCCATCGCCATCTGCAATTAGTTTCTTGAGGACCCTTATGTCCCCCTTTCCGTAGTACAGAATGCAGTCGGAAGGCTTGCCGTCTCTGCCTGCACGGCCAGTTTCCTGGTAGTATCCTTCCAGACTCTTGGGAAGTCCGTGGTGCACAACAAATCTCACATCTGGCTTGTCAATTCCCATACCGAAGGCTATGGTGGCCACCACAACCTTGACGTCTCCTTTCTGCCATGAAGTTTGGACCTCTACTTTCTCTTGAGGGTCGATGCCTGCATGGTAGTGCCGTGCCGTGACGCCATGGTTGGAAAGCTTGTCTGCAACGTCCTCGGCTTGCTTTCTCGAGATGGTGTAAACAATACCACTCAAGTTCGAATATTTTGATTTGATGAGGGTCGCAATACTCTCCGTTGCAGTATTGTTGGAGGTCTTGGGAAGGACCTCGTAGTACAGGTTCGGCCGGTTGAAGCTTTGCGAAAAGGTCTGACAGTTGTTCATCCCCAAATTGTGCCTGATGTCAACAATCACATTTTGGGTTGCAGTAGCTGTGAGAGCCATCACAGGCACTTGGGGATATCTCTGCCGAACCTGACCCAGAGTTTTGTAGTCAGGTCGGAAATCATGACCCCATTGACTGACACAATGCGCCTCGTCAATGACAAGCCGGGCAAGTTTGCCTTTTCGATACAAAGTTTGCATCCCGTTGTTGAAGGCGGTGTTCTTGCTCACCATCTCTGGAGTGACATAAAGAAGCTCAACAAAATGTTCCGGACTGCGCTCGTTGAAAGCACTCATCACCTGCCTCTTGTATTCGGCTGGACACTCGCCATTGAACGCAACAGCCTGTATTCCCAGGGCTTTCATATGGTCAACCTGATCTTGCATCAAACTGATCAGAGGAGAAACGACAATAGTGACACCCCGAGTCTTGCCAGTCTTAATCACAGCAGGAAGCTGGTAGCAGAGAGACTTGCCACCACCTGTCGGCATGAGGACAAATGCATCTTGGCCTCCCAGTGTAGCGTTAATAGCTTCAAGCTGGTTGTGGCGAAATCCTCTCATCCTGAAACGGTCCTTCAGCATCCTCTGAACCTCAGGAGACCATGCATGTCGCATAAGTTCGGGCGGTATTCTTGCTTCCGCCACCACTGGGGTAGCTTGCTTCTTCGATAAGACCCGAGATTTCGATGTGGGCGCAGCATTTCCCGATGTCTCAATGAAGACTTTTCGAGAGACTTGAGAAGAGACTCCAAGTGACTGGCGAGTCTCGTAGTCTTGTGCAAATGCAATCATGTCTTCATCGTCGCTAAAGTCACTGAACTCGTCGCGAGCACGATGTTGGCGGGTGACTTGAGGTGTTCTTCGAGTAGTGGCGGGTACCGAATTCATCGCAGGTCGCAACGCAGGCTGGGGCTCATAGTCATCCATATCAGACAATCCTTCGCCCGGCACATCGAACTCGATATCGCCAGCAGAAACTGGTGCTAGAGATTTCGATGTTGGCTCTGGTCGACTGTGGAGCCTCGATGCCCTTTGCGAATCTCGAGGAAAGGGAAGAAACGAATCATCGTCTTCGTCTTGTGAAATCAAACTCATTCTTGGCGGTATTTCAGTGCCGGGGACTCTCTCGTTCCAGGCCCTTCGTTGGGAGCCATCGCCTAGTTGTGTTTGTCGGACCACTTGGGAACCCGTGTCCATCGCCGATATAGGCTCTCTCGAGGCCGCGGACATATTAACGTTACTTCGAGAAGTTGGCTGGGTACCCATCACGACAACATTATTAGGTGTCGGACAAGAACTGGGTTGGGGGCACTGTAAGAGGGCGTCTTCGTCCAAGCCTGCATCTGCGAGAGCTTTGAGGAGAGACTGTTCCATCACTCGGATTTCATCAGTCAGCTCATCCAGCTGAGACTCGTCATCATCCGTATCCAGTCCCTCGGCGTATGCTTGGGCGATTTGTTTCACAAAATCCTCGCGTTTTGCGCAGAGGAGTTTGTATAAGTCGACAGGACCAGTCAGTTCCTTGACAACCTCCCGCTGCCGCAGCAGCAGCTCCTTTTCCGACTTGATCTGGTTCCGCTGTTCCTTCGAGCAACGATCGGACATTGCCCTCTTGTACCTTTTATCATTCTGATCAATCAACTTCTCGACGATATCGGCTCGTTTGATTAAGAGGCTCGGGTCGGAAGACAAATGCACGAGGATTTTTGCTGTCTGGCTTGATGGCGTGCTGGCTTGGTCAAGCGCGTCCTCGTCAAAATTGTGGTTTTCGGCCCTTGAGATCGTCGGCTCGGTAGGTGGTGTCAAATGCTTTCTATTCGGAGAGTTCCGTGCGTCTAGTGACGAATCTTGCGCCATCTGGAACACTGGTGCACTGTCCAAATTCCTGGCTGTCCCATCTTGCACAGGATTTCCGGTGAACAAGCCCGGAATGACGATTGAGCTGTTATGTGATGGGGGGGTCAAGAACTCGTCGTCGGAGTCAGGAATTGTCAGATCGTCCATATTGATTGGTTGTCGACTCGTCGTAGACCGGGGCGGAGAGACCTTGGGCGAACTTCTTGCTTTCTTGCGGCTTGCAGAAGAGGTGGGAAAGATGTCCGTTCGCTTGGGGGTCTGTCCACGGGCAGGTTGAGTTTTCCGGCTCAAGGCTTCCGTTGATGGAGATGGCGGGTCATTCTGTTCTTCCACCACCAAGCCAAGTCTCTTGCTTGGGGAGGTTCCGATGGCTGTGGGACACAGGGGGATGTCGCATATTCGACGTGTCCTAGTACTGCTAGATATTTCTTTTCGACGCAAATTGGACCGACTTGGGCTGGAGATGGGCGGGTCGGTTCCAAGGAGTTCATAGACATCTGGGAAGTCGTCCATGTCGGCAAACTCCTCCTTACTGATGTCGGTGTTCTTCCTTTTCTTTCCGCTCGACACGGGTAACTCAGGGCGAGTCGGGAAATCTTCATCCCAGAACTTGACATCGCTTTCAAATTGCAGTGAATCAGATGATATCAATGTGTCTTCCGTTAAGTCCATGCATTCCAAATCTTTGGCGTCGAGGTCTGGAAAATCGGGGCTGCTTGCACACGGGGCTCGAGATGATGCAATATGTTTATTCGATGGCAAGTCTTTGTTTCTGTTCGTTTGGGGACTTTGGGTATCTATAATAGTTCAGATTGAGTTCGGATCCCCAGTTGGCATGCTTCTGTACTTACCAATGGCACGCTTTATTTGGGTGTCAGATTGAAGCGAAAGACGTCCCCTGGTAGACGCGGGGGTAAGGAGCTGCGGCGGCGGCTTGGAAACAAGGCTGGGTTTCTTCGACTTGACACTCGACATGAGGCGTGCCATAGTGTCTTCCACTACTATCACCTCGTCCGTATCCCGCAAGGCCGTGCTTCTCCCCCCCAGTCCATTTGATCTGCTTGACGCGGCAGTTTTAGGTTGTTTCCTGTCTTTGGTCTGGAAGTTCGGTTCGGGTCCGGCCTCTTGCGGACCAGATGTTTCGCTGGGCTGTGATTGGGAGAGTCCTGACTGGGAGGCGTCGTTGGCTGTCGGGAACAACAGTGTCGAAGGTTTGGGGAGGGCGAGGTTGCTTAACAACCAGGGCAGATGATCTGCAAGATTGTTACGAGTCATGAAGCCGACAGAGTAGTGTCGGTACGTCTTTCATGTGCTATCGACGCATACATCTGAATTGTCGTTTCGGTCTCTTCGTGGGGAGCTGCACCTTCGAGAGTGCCTAAATGTTATCGTGATTCAGATGGGGCAAGCTAGCTGTGCCGCGTCGCGCGTTTGTTAGTCAGCGGATGCGTCGGCACGTGACTCGTGTCGACCCGTTAAGTGGCTTCGCGACAATGTGGCTACCCTGGAGCATCTTGTCGGCCAGTCATGGAAAGCTATAAAGTTGCGCGATTTCATGTCGTGTGGCAAAGTTGATTAGGAACTTGCTCTTAAATCTGTTGGTTCAATTGGGTAGGCATGGATGTAGGATTACGCCTGTTAGAAATAAAGTTATACAAACTTAGACAATTGACGTGGAAGTAAATGAGTCCCACACTTTCCCAAGGTTACCTCTTTGGAAGTTAATGACTTTACCTTGAGGACCCATACTGAAAGAGATTAACGTAGAGGAATGGTAACTATTTTACATAAGCAACAAGAAGAGTAGGAGTTCTATGTTGAGCTACTTAGGTGCGTCGAGTGGCTGAGGTGGTCCAGATTTGGCAATGTGTTCCTTAATATGGATGGCGGGGTACGCAAAATCACGCTAAATCACCTCGAACCGTCTACAAGAATATGTCTTTCATTTGGAGGTCGAACTTACATCATCAGATGCAACAAGTGGCAGAGTGCCTGAGTGGTTAAAGGGATGCACTCGAATCGTCGCAATGCATTGGCTTCGGCCGCGCAAGTTCGAATCTTGTCTCTGTCGCGGATACGTTTTTTTGACGTCTTAGCCAGATGTCGTCTTTTTTGACCCATCTTGTCACTCAAAAATTATTTTTGAAACTTCTCTGGTGCTATTTTCCCCCGTCCTCCAGAAGCAGAATGACCCGTTGGTGAGGCAGAGACTTCTTTTCTTGTGGGTTTGACTGGCATTTGTCGCTGAAATGACACTCCATGATACGCGAATGCTGAACACGACGGGACCTGATGGTGCGTGCTTGATGCACTGAGTGCAGAAACCATGTGAGCACCTACCGACTCAAACGGGTTGTACAAGGAGCTGTGGTTGACTTGAGCGCCGTGCACTAGGTAGTCCAGGACGGCCTTCCTTACTTAGTTCTCAACTTTACTGAAATTTGATCTACTCAACGCGTACTATGACGCGGCGCTGGAAGTTGCCGTTGGTACTATTAACAAAAGAACAAGACAAGGCAGAGCACAACGAAAGCATGCATACCCAGCTCCATGCTTCCGAAATACGTTGAATGTTATTACTACACCGATTCAACGTAGTTTCCCATTGAGACTCCGCCTCCCTTGACACGACCCGGGATTGAGAAGTAAGTGAACTGCCGGGATCCCATTCCCCGAGAGTTCATAGGTAGGTAACCAATGTATTCGAGAGTGAGACGACAGGACCATGGTACGGTGCCAAAAATTAAACTGGAGAAATATTTTGATCAGGTATCATGCCATGATGACTTGTTTCGGGTTGTCGCCGTAGCTGATAATTAATTGAAGTTACGGCAATGATTGTACACATAACTATCCCCGTGCATCATACTGACCAACTCCGTTGATCTTCCCGATGTTCTGGAATCAGAGACAATTCCACAACCCTGACCGGACTATCATAGAAGTCCCGAGTTTACTTCTGATGTAGACTATCACAACTCGCTATATTTTCTAAAGCGGTTCAATAGGCTCGACGAGACCAAGGGACTGGCCCTATATACGCAACTATGGAAGATACGGAAGGTTACATTCAACCTTGAGGGGCAGCCAACTCCATTTCTTCCCGCCTTCTCCACACAAGGTAGGGTGGCTGTTACGATGACCAACCTGGAGTCGATATCGATCTAAGGTCCTGTCCGGGGCCGGGGCCGGGGCCGGGGAAAAGGCCTAGAAGCGGCCCGACGCGACGAGGCGTACTGCTAAATCATCATCGGTTCTTATGCTTGCACAGACTTTTAGAGATATTGCGCCCCGCGGCCTCGAGTCTCGCCAAGTGTCGTTAGCGAATGTTAACTGAAGTAATTGTTAATAAAAAGGTACTTGCTGCATTGGTTCAAACGACTCGACTACTGAGACGAACCCTGCTGTACAGCAACTGTGATGGACATCATGAATAATGGAAATCTTGTCCTTGACAAAAGCAGAAGGCTAATGATATTAGTGCTACATACACTCATGTTACTTGATCACTTTGCAGCTGAATATACTGTCACAACCCGCTGCTATCGAGAGTTCACAGACGCCGGGATGCTAGGAATGTCTCACTAGTGGCTGTTCTAGCCATTCCATGATCGACAACTGGGTTTCCTTCCGGGATCTGGCATTGTGTTAGACTTTGCCGGAAACATTCCATCCCGCGAAATAGCGTTCTCATACTCGAAGGCGTGCGGGAATGGTTTAGTGTATCGTAGGTGCGATCTAATAGATGGCGATGGCCTCCTTGGGGAGTCCAGTTTCGAGAGAGTCATATTTGGGTATAAAGAGCCCGAGTGCCTCGCCCGTTTCCTAACAACTCACCAAGTTCAGCATCCACTCAACAACAACAGCTCAAAGCACCAGCTCAAGCATCAATTCACAACACGTCAAACATACCCACCCCCTCAAAACACCAACCAACCGCCAACATGCGCTTTCCCGCCGGTATCGTTGCCATCACTGCCGCCATGGCCAATACCTTGGTGCCGGCCATCCAGTACAGCGCCAGCCTCAACGACCTCACCACCCTTACTCAGTCGCTGCTGGGACCCTAAGCAGGATCTCGGCCACCAACCTGCCGCAGTTCATGACCGGAACTGGCCCGGCCACCGTATGGAGTTCACATACCCCCGATTACCTTCTCAGCTAAACGAGAATAGACGCTCATTGTTGGCATCACCCAAGTTATCACGCTCAGCTCGAGCGTGGTCGGCAATGAGGCTCTTAGCAACGGTGGAGCGAGCGGCGGAGCTGACACCGACAAGCTTCTCGCCTCTATCCAGTAGGTAGATGAATCTTTGCAATGTAGATCGGATTCATACTCACAAATTGCAGTTCTCCCTTACCCAGCAATAGCTGCTGGGCACCATTGACGACAAGAAGGTACTGTTCACCAACTCGCCCATCGTCTCTGGAATGTTCTCCGCCGTTTTCATCGCCTTGAAGACCTCGGTTGATGTGAGTATTAAAAGTCAGCCTTTGCGATTCACACCTAATCCGCCATTAGAACCTCCTGACCACCGCTATTGAATCACTGTCCGGGTCTGGGGCTGTAACTGCCAACGACTCTCTCAACACGCTTAATGCGGCCCTTGACACTACCATTGCCACTTTCCGCGGAGCTCTCCCTTAGTAAATGATAGAAATTTCACCCGATTCCCCTTACTCACTATAATCAAGGGTGTTCATTATATGAACGGTTTAATCCAGACCTGTTTGGCTCTATAATTAGCTAGCTGGCACAATGAACCGCAACTGGCCGTAATGCACCGATTGAGCTGCTCGTGTGGTCATTTTAACACATAATTCCAGACTTACTCTTTTTCTTCTGTTCACAATGTTCATGCATTGACGGCTCCTAGTTTTACTGGACATGATCCCGATGCCAATTGGGCTCGTTGAGTCAGGGACGGTCGGCTGTCGACAACTGGTGATGAGCTTGGGAACAGAGAACCCCAGAAGATAGTTTGAATTAGAGGTTCTTGGCATGAGCTGCTGTTGGACAGATATGGTTTGTGGCTTATGAGTTGACCCGCTCGCCTAAGGGTCTGTCTCCGCAAGTGATGTTGAGCGGAAGAAAGAGGGAGAAACAGTGCATGAAAGAGCTCTCGACATGTGGGCGTCACAATTGAGAGCTGGAAACTGTCGGTGTCGTTCTCCTCAAGACCAATGTTGAAGAGGGTGTTTCTGCCTGGCGAGATGGAGGGGTCTGGTTTGAAGCACTAGACTACGAAGCGATGAATTATGAAATCATGATGAAGTATGAAGTACAAAGTAAGTACACATCAGATCGACATGTCAGACTTTGGTCTGATTTTTGCATTCACGATGCATCACTTCTAGCGTGCGGACGAGCGTGATGGAGCTCTGTCGTATCAATGGCGAGGCGAAGCCACTGTAAGGAGATTGACTCCATCTCGCCAGGCACCAGTGCCCCAAGGAGCTGCAAGCAACGAGCGATCACGGGCTTTCGTGTGTGTGAGACGTTGCGTTCCAGGCAGAACAGGCCCCTGTACACGCTGCTGCAGACGCCAGAGGGGCTCGCGTCGCGTCTTGGTTCGGCGATAGTGCTAGTGTAGGTCACCTGGTGTTGGGGTCTTGCTTCAGCATTCAGTCGCCTTGGATCTCACGGCGGTGTGGTGCTTTCGTGAAAGAGTACACTGTACCCCTATCTCCCCAATTGACGGCCTTTTGCATGCAGAAGAGGCCGGCCCAAGCTTGGTTGGAGAGATGGCTTCAGCGAGGCCGGCGTTCTGGGCGTCACTGGGCTATAAAGCCAATTCGATTCCTCTCCTTCATCTCCAGACTCGGCCGCACCCGCACCGTCTTGGATCATCATCTTCATCATCATCATCATCATCACCACCATCATTAGTCTTCTCTCTGTGGATTCATCGTGCAATCTCCCTGTACTCAACAATCCCAGGCCAATCCCCGTCAAAACTGCCCCGTTTGCGGTGTGTTTGCCCTCCCGCTTCCGCTTCAGCTCGCCGCGCTACTGCCGCTGCCCCTCCGCACCTTCCCCCACCACTTACACCACCTACTACCTGCCTCCGCCTCCTCAACGCCCGCCCTTCTCACCTCCGCTTCCACCACCACAGCTCGTCATCTTCATCTTTATTTTCTTCTTCTTCTTCTTCTTCTCTCCCTCACTCGTCTCCATTTCCGTTTCCCCCTTCCCCTCCTATCCCCCTCTGCCATACCCCGTTGAAACCATGGCCGATCTCGCACAGCTGCCCGTTCCACACGCGGAGCTGGCCAGGTACATCTCCGAGAACCCTGACAAGTCCATGATCGACCTCTTGCAGCCCTACCGTAGCTATGAGGCTATTCTTCGCTCTGTTTACGCCCAGGACCGTCAGAATCCGATCCTAGAGGACCCTCATCTCAATGTCCTACCTCTCTTCACCGAGGACACCCGCCTCATCACCACTCGCGCCAGAGACCTCGAGGCCGAGTCCGACGAGGAAAAGTCCAGATATATCATGGCTCTTCCTGAGGATAAGCGTCGCCCTCATGGCTCTCCTGCCACTGTTGCCAACTTGGCCGAGTACCAGCACAACTTTAATGTCTTCTCCGAATCTTCTCTCGTTGACATGGACTGGAACAACGTCGTGGCCGCTGGTTCCTCCGTCGTGAACTGCCTCTTGCCCGTACCCGAGCTGTTCAATACCACTAAGCGCAAGTTGCGCGAGTACTACCATGAGAAGTTCTGCCCGGCGTCCGATGTTGATCTCTTCCTCTACGGGCTCACTCACGATCAAGCCATCGAAAAGATCAAGCAGATCGAAAAAGCCATTCGTGATGCCCTTCTCAACGAGGTCACTGTGGTGAGAACCAAGTATGCAATCACAATTGCCAGTCAGTATCCCGTCCGTCACGTACAGGTAAGCAAGATTCAATCATGACAACACCGCCTGCCGATTGCTGACTTTCGTAGATTGTCCTACGCGTTTACAAGTCTGTGAGCGAGATCCTGACCGGTTTCGATATTGATGCTGCCGGCGGAGCCTATGACGGCAAGCAAGTCTATGTCACTCCCAGGGCCCTAGGCAGTTTCATCACGCAAATCAACCAAGTCGATCTTTCCAGGCGTAGTCCATCGTATGAGAACCGCCTTTCCAAGTATTCTCATCGAAACTTTGAGGTCTACTGGCCCGACCTGGTTCGTTCCCGCGTTGACCCTACCATCTTCGAAAGAAGCTTTCGGAGAACACTGGGTCTGGCTCGCCTCCTCGTTCTCGAACGACTTCCGACCACCTCTGCTCGAGAGACCTATCTCAACAAGAGACGTGAGGAACGTGGACGGCCCACTGTCTTCAAAAACAACAACATTCTCTTTGGAAACATCAAAGATAGCCACGAAGATGAGATTGCAGACTGGCTCTCAGAAGAGGACATCAGCAACTATCATACATTCACTGTTCCCTACGGACAACATTTCAGCGCCAAGCGCATTGAGAAGCTCTGCTATACGCGTGATCTTCTTCTCAACGCAGAATGGAACCAACCCGATGAACGAGACGTCTACTTGCATCGCCATCCAGCTTTCTTCGGTCGCGTCGAGGACGTCATTGAAGACTGCTGTGGCTGTTGTCCGACCGCCGCTACTCCCGAGGAGATTGAGGTCGCCGAGAAGGAGGCGGAGATATACATCTCGGGCAAGGTGCGCTTCCTCATCGACAACCCTGGAAGACAACAAATCGGTTCCTTCAACCCCTTGACTGAGAAAGATTGGACGGATATGGCCTATGTTGGAAACACTGCCAGACTCTGCCAGTCAATTGTCAATGGCGACGTTGACGATGTCCTCAACTGGCTCAGCCAAGAAGAGTCAGACCCCAACAAGCGAGACTACACGGGGCGATCGCCGCTACACTTGGCTGTCATGACTTCCACACCGGAGGTGGTGAAATGCCTTGTGGACCATGGCTCTCGCCTTACTGCCCGCCTCGCTGATGGAAAGACGGCATTGCATTTGGCTGCGTCTCGGGGTAATACAGAGATGATCAAGATTCTGATGGAGAAGAGCATCGAGAACGAGGAGACCGAGGACGAACGACAAGACAGGCGTCGCAAGGCTTCCAAGGCCGCCAAACAGGACAAGAAAAAGGACCAACAGGGAGAAGCCATGGACTTTGACGATGCAGAGTCTAAAGAGGAGTCTGATGGTGAGCTCATCGATGACGAGATGACTGATGCAGACGCGGCATCCATGGCTACGGGGTCGTTCGTCAAAGTCAAGAAGGGCGAGGAAGAAAATGAGGACCTGGTTCTGGATGAATATGAGGACGAACCCGATTATTACCAGATCGATGTCTTGGCATGGGATGTCCCTTGCTCGCCACTTCACCTTGCTATTGCTGAGGGCCATGAGGACGCCGTAGAGCTTCTCTGCGATGTATGTTTCCTGATGCCAGGTCCCACTGATTTCCCCGATTCATGCTAACTTCTTTGTAGTACGGAGCCGATTCCATCCTCCCAGTCAAGTTCCTGAACAAAGAATCGTCAGACACAGGTGCTATCCTGACGCTTACGTTGGCACTGTCACTCCCACAGGACAAGGCAAAATCGATGGCCCAGCTTCTTCTTAAGCTTGGCGCTACATCATCCCAAGGCGACTCCAGTGGCTGCACTGCTTTCCATAGATATGTGGCAAGTGGTAAATCGGATCTCGTCGACACTCTCTGGGATAACGACAAGACTGGAGTGAAGACAGCTATCAATCACATGGTCTTCGGTGGGGGGTATTGGGATCCCGATACAATTGCCCCTCTCCACAGCGCAGTCGAGCACGGTGACTCAGTTCTTGTGCTGAAGCTGCTGAATGGTGGTGCGGGAGCTCAAATTGACTTCGAAACGTGGTTGAAGGCGGCCAGAGTTTCCCCTACACAAGCCAGCAAGATGGGAACTCTGGAGGTCAATGAAAGAAAGTATAAGGAATCACTGGAACAACCATTGATTACTGCCATCCGGTCTGGAAATACCGATGTGGCAATCAAGCTTCTGGAGAATGGTGCTGACCCAAATTGTCTCACTGGAAAAACCGAGCGCTTGATCTTCAACGAGTATCAGCGTACGTGGAACAAAGGAGAATCGGCATTGGACATGGTTCAATTCTCGATATCGAAATTGCGCGAGTATACTGGAGAGAGGCCCGTCATATCAAAGCCAGCCGAGAACTTGGGTATCGATGCTTACTTGGAGAAGTTTACTGAGGGAACCTACTCCCACTGGGTTATTTCGGATGACATCAACAGCAAAAAGCAGTCTTTCCAGCGCGGCAAAGAATCCTATGAGAAAGAACTGAAGCGAATCACAGAACTCAAGGGTGCTCACGAGAAGCTGGAGGCAATCAACGAAGCACTGAAGGACTTTGAGTCACTTGAGGAGGCCATTACAAGCCGAGGTGGAAAAACTTTTGTTGAACTGCGCCCCGATATCAAGACTGAGGAGCGGAATAACTCGCGCCGCAACAAGGATCTGGAGATCCTTCCGAGGCAATACGAGTTCAACTTCTCCTTCAGGAATGACAGCGAGATGACAGTGAAGCGAAGGGATGGCTACGTTGAGCTGTAAGTCCCCCTTCGATCGTTTGGTGCTGCAGCCTCTAACATTTATCAGGATGGAAGCAGCATGGACTGGAGATGTCGAGAAAATCAAGGCTCTCTCCCTTCAAGCTTGGGGATCGGAGCAGGACCAGCCACCGCTGAAGCTTGCAGTGTCTGATGACGCTGGGAACACTCCTTTCTCAATCGCATTCAGCCGCAGACATTTCGAAGCAGCTCGAGTAATCCTTGAAATCGTCAAAGCCCAATGGTCCCCGCCTGACAAGGAGAAACTTCGCTTCAAGATGGAGACACAGGATGAAGATGACGAGGAGTATTCTGGCGAAGATTCTGACGATGCTGGAACCGAGGACAGCGAGCCACGCATTGTATCGGAAAAGGTAGACCAGAAGTTCACCATCGACAACATTGGACAAGTTTCCATGCAAGTCAAATCTCATACTAAGCCCCTGGATGTCATCACTGAGGCTGTTCCTGGTTTCGAGTACGATAATGGCAAGATCATCTCCAAAGGTCAAAAGCGGACTCTGTTTATTCATGTCATGGACACGGATGATACTCTTGGGCTGAAGGCTCTCTTAGACATGGCTCAGCACTACTCAAGTCAGAAGTTTGAGGGAGACGATAGTGATGAGTCCTCTTCTCAAAGCTTCACCTTTTCCCAGAACGAATTTCGCTGGGCTGTCGAGAACGGAAAGGCCCAGCAGCTTGCTTTGATCATTAAGCGAACTGGTGCCGGCATCCCGCTCGACCATCTTGTCAAGAAGAGCGGCGTCGAGGTGAAGCAGAAGCCGCGCTTTTATCAGGGGCTGACGGTTTATGGAAAGAAGCGGTACGATGAGGCAATGATTCCATGAATTGATGAGTGAAACTGACACAAAGCAGGAAGGATTGGGCTACCGCTGGTCGGAACATGGTCGTCAAGAATACAGGCCTCAAGACGCCGCCACTGCTCCATGCTGCTCTTGGTGGAAGCGTGGAGAGCGTTGAGTTCTTCCTCGGAGATGCTCCCCACAGGCTGTACAACGAGTTCAGCAAATCCAAGGCTGCTCGAGAGGATTCCAGACTCAAGCATCTCAAGGAAAGTCCGGGTGGTTTCGATCGAGCTATTTCCAAGTGGCTCGGAGCCGACAGTGAGTTTAAGTTCGTTTCTAAAAAGGGCACAATTTTGACCAAGCATTTAGACGATCTTGTGATGCACTGCGCAGTCTTGGCCACACCCGATGATGCCGCAAACGAGCTTCTTAGGTATCTCGTCGAGGCTTGTCCGGGGTCGCTTGAGAAGAAGAACTCGCAGGGCGACTCGCCTCTGATGGTCGCTTGCCGACTTGGCCGTCTCGAGTTTGTGAAGATTTTGCTAGAATCGAATGCCGACCAGTCAACACGTAATTCGAAGGGCGAGAACATCCTCCACGCTGCGCTCGCAGGTAATCCCAAGGCCGAGCAACTTCGTGGTCTACTCGACGTGCTCGACACTGGGCTGCGAAGCCACTTGTTTATGCACCGAAAGAACCTCAACGAGAACGGTACCACACCTCTACACACCTGGGTCTCGCAAGCCTCGGGTGTTCAACCGGAAAACACCAACCGATACAATAGGTACAACTCTAACTACAACAGCTATGTCAGCAAGCCGTACCAAAAGGAAAGGAACGCGGTTCAGATGCTCAAGCTTTTGCTCGAGTACTCGAAGGGTGAGGAACTGGAGATGTTGAACGGTGCCGGCGATACGTGCCTGCACACAGTCATCATGTACGGCATGCTCTCTCTGGCCCATGTGCTGGTTACCTTCAAGCCTAGCCTGCTCTACCGGGAGAATGCGGTCGGCCGCACTCCCGGAGAAGTCGCACATGACCGGCTCACGGCAGTTAGGTTTGCGAAGCCAAAGGATTTGACCCTCGACAAGCACAACAAGGCCTTGGCACTGGCGAGTACGAAACCAGCAGAATTCGCCAACAAGGCCATCCCAGGGCCCAAAACTTCTGAGCAAACTGCGGAGCTGTTGGATGGTTTGGATCTGAGCGGAACGTATAACAGAGATGAGATTTCGCGGATCCTAGGTTCCATGGGCATTGGAAAGAACGACCACGGTGACGACAAATTGGACGAGGAGGCTACGAAGGCGGTCATGTGGGATCTCTGTCTCACGGTAATGGAGAAGCACCCCTGTAAACGTCGGTTGGTGAGTCTCAACGAGGCCAATGATGTGGCCAAGAGATTGGGAGAGATGTACTCGGCATCTCGATACTTCAGCGTTCAAGCTCGAAACGAGGACGAAGATGATGCGGACAAGGAGGACCAGGAAGACAAAGAGATTACGGACTTTGCCACGGACCAGCTGAGGTCGAGGCTGAGCGATGCGTGGAAGGTGAAGGACGACGAAAAGGTCGAGTCGGACAGTGAGTCGGATGCAGCGAGCTACTGCTCGAACTGTGGGGAGTATCACTGAGATGGTTTTGGAAACCGAGATATGATGATGCCATAGGATCTTGAAACACTCTACTCTTGTCGAAAAGGACGTAGCAAACAAGTTGATTGTTCGGTATCACCAATCACAGTCGTTGAGTTGTTAACCAGGTCCCAAAGTCTTTTCGGTGGTGGGTAATTCGTGAATATGCTACTTGTGACTATTTTATTCTGCCTCGAGAGATTGACAGGAGATGTTGGATGGTCCCAGCCACTGGGAGCTGAGTGTCGTGTATGAAGACTAAGAAGAAAACGCCCATGTGTTTCCGCCCAAATTGTTCCATCAATTCATATCATATTGCAAGTGAAATCAAAACAGTGCCCGTATTAGTGTAATCAAGGTTGCGAGGGTGGAGCAGCTAGGAGACGTAGACAACGGCCTGAGGCGCACCGTCTCCCCAGATGCCCACGACGGCCAAGGCAAACCCGAGGGCGGCAAGGGCGGTCCTGGCAACATAGTTACTGGCCAAGCCCTCGATGTCGGCGCGAACCTCCTCGCCGTTGACGTCGTCAATGTCCTCTTCGCTCGCGGGCTCGCTGTGGACGTCGCCGAGGACCTCGTAGCTGGCCTCCATGCGAGCACGCGAGGAGGCCTTACCGGCGGGGGCGGGGGCGGGGGCGATGCTCCGGGGAACGGGCTGCGGCACGAGGGTCGGGGCGACGGTGGAGAGGGCGACAAGGAGGGAAGTGTAGAGGAGGTATGGATGGCGAGAGGAGCGCGGTGAGAGGACGAAGCAGAGGACGAAGGGCGCTGAGGCGAGCGAGGTGAGGGCGAGGATGGGCGTCTTGAGCGCGGCGGAGAGGGTGGTCAGGCCGTGAGCGGCGGAGGCGGAGGAGGGGAGACGGAGGAGGGCCGGGAGGGCGAGTGTCGACACGGAATAGGAGACGCCCTGTGAAAGCGAGTGTCAGTCAACGTGTTGAATCTGCGAAAGGTGGGCGAAGTTTTGGTGTTGCGGGTTGGTTGCGTGGTGTGACGCCATCATAGAAGGAGGGGCCGAGGCAATGAAGAAACAGCATTAGGCGCAATTCCGGCCACGGGAGAAGTCTCGCCATGGCCCAGGGATGGATAACTCGGAATTGACCTCTGGTACCGCGGGGATATAGTAGGCGACATGATGTGACGTTTGCGATATGGGGATAGAGGGGTAACTCAGGCGCACAGAGCCATGATCGGGACAAGGAAGCTTGGGGGGTGGAGGGGAGGAGACATACCGTCAGCAGGCCGAGCGAGACGGTGCCGACGAACTTGAGGAGGGACACGCTCGTCGAAGCCATGGCTGCGTTTTTTTTTATGGGGTAGGGAAGGAGAGGTTCGTTTGCTATTGTTCGAGAGGGTTTGCAGACGATATTTTGAATGAGGTGGTGGTTGAGGCGATGATGATGGAGGGAGTGGGAATGAGGAATGGGGAAGCCGGGCAAACCCAAAGAGTCAATTGTGACGATGCCATCCCCGGCATCCCGAGAATACCCCGTCGCTGATTGGCCGCGCGGACCAGGGGGAGAGCTCAGACCAGACAGCGCTTGAACAGGATGCACCACCAGCCACAGTAGTATGTGCTGCGCCACGTCGTGGATTACATGCCGCCACACACGGGATCGATTGAACTGACCCCACTAGAGCTTTGTTAAAACCAGCCATCGATTCTTTTCGCAATTTTCTCCGTCCTACAAACATCAACACCAACGCCGACATCGACACCAACACCAACATCGACACCAGCACTTACACCTCCACCATCTGTAAGTCCACACAAACCCTCCTTTCCCTCCTTCCCTCCATCTCGCATGATGAGCTCCTTTTTCAACCCTCATGCTTAAGGAAGAGCCGTCTGAGACTGCCCCCGTCACCGCCCCCGTTTCCACCACTCCTGTTCTCCCGTGGTCGTACCCGACCTCCTGCTGTGCGGCGGCGACGCCTGCACGCGGGGGGGATCCCGGTCCTGCGGGTTGGGAGCGCGGCGGGGATTGCGGCCGGGGCGTGGTGGTGCTTATAAACTGGGTTTCTGAAGTTATTTCGAGATGTTTCCTCTGCAGCTGCCTTCATCTTCACTTTATGTCAAGAGAACCAAGCACTAACCTCATGGCGACAGGTTTCTGGACAAACGGAAATTGGGGCCACGAGCGAAGGACTAGCCCATGCGTCACGGTCGCTTGATACTACCCATTATCTTCGCAGCTGCGTCTGTCGATTCGGTTCTTTATATCTAGATCCCAATTGCCTTGTTAGATAGCTCAGTTAATAATAATTTACATGCATGTTCATGTTTCATTCGCACACTCCTTTTCCCCTATCATCAAGCACCGAGAATCGTCGCCCTAAAGCTCTTCAGAACTCCCTAGGCAAGCACACCTGTCATGTTCCCTTAGAAATCACTATCGCTGTCATCCACAACGGCTCGACGCCCGCGTCCTGTTCGTCTTGCTGGTCCTCTCTCAGTGGGTGTCCCTACCAGCGTGTCTATATCTGGAATATCCTCGCTATCCTGCGTCCCCGGGAACTGTGTTGGCACAAAAAAGGGCTTCTCCCTTGGATCTGGTGCAGAAGGTGTTGGCGTCAGGCTGGCTGTAGTTGGCGACGTGGACCTTGGTTCTCTCATGCTGGACGGAATGTGGTTGTCCGACACGATAAAGTCCACCAGGTCCTCGCCGAGGTCCGACCCGTCCGTGTCCATCTCGTCACTATCCCGGTCGCAGTCATCCCCGATTTCGTCGCTGTTGATTCCGCCAGGCTTTCGCTGCGCCTTTTTTCTGCCTCTGCCTTTGGGTTTGCTGCCTTTCTTTGGCCGTCCTCGACGGGCGGGCACAACCTCTT
This sequence comes from Neonectria magnoliae, assembly GCA_037954305.1. NCBI lineage: Eukaryota > Fungi > Ascomycota > Sordariomycetes > Hypocreales > Nectriaceae > Neonectria > Neonectria magnoliae. The sequence continues at coordinate 120,968 of JAZAVK010000078.1, read as the reverse complement.
CTGAGGGCTCCTCGCCATCTTCTTCGTCCTCTTCGACGTCTTCGTCTTCGTCATCTTCTTCTAATAAGCCCACTTCCACCACGGACCCACGTCCAGGAGGTCTCGGGGTTGGCTTTGTTGATACTTTCCGTTTCTTTGGCTGAGGCTCGGCCTTAGAGGCGGGCTTTTTGACTTGCTTCCTCTTAGCTGGAGCGACTAGTTTCGACGGCATATCTCCTTGCTCTATTTCTTCATCAGACTCAGCAAAGTGTCGAACCGGAATCTCGCGGTAGTTGCTGGAATCTGTTGACCGGCATGGACGAACAAGGCTCTCCGGGTCGCTCCCCATTCTACGCCACATCTTGACGCATCGCTTCGTGTGCGATCCATGCTTGACTTTAGAGACCGGGCGCAACCGCCTCTGTAGCTCAGGATACGCTGTCATGCTTGGCATATCAGTCTCCTCGACCACGCTGTGATTAAATGGCAAGTCGCGGTATGCTCGGTTAAGTTCCTTAACCTCACGATCCCCGAGCAACACGCTGTTCAAGTCAGGTACTGGGGCAACATCATCCAGCTCCGGGCTTTGTCGTGGTTTTGGTTGGCGCGCCTTGGTCACTTTGGTGGTCTTAGTCCCCTTATTCAATAGACTAGCCACAGTCTGGAAACCCGTCTCAACTCCATCCGGCATGTGAAATTTCTTAGGTGGTACTTTCTTGCCACGAGGAGCTCGGCGCTTCTTGGGCTCAGGTAGCGACTGGTCTTGGGTGTTTTCGATAGGAATTTCGACGTGTCGCTTGTCAACCTCCGGCCGAATCTCCCTCGGTACTATCCTGGTTGAGAGGTCGAAACGGAAGTTGAACCGACTCCCCTCGCAAATCATTTTCTGCATATTTTCGTAATTGTCCTTTGATTTCGCAAACTGGTCCTCTTCTTTCCCTCTCATCAGAAGCAGCACAATGTTTCCGGCCCGTTTTCTCCCTGTTCGACCCATTCGCTGCAGCATTCGAATTGGTGATGCGGAAGAGTCGTAGCACACGATAAGGTCCACTTGACCAATGTCAAGACCCTCCTCGCCGATTGAGGTTGCAACCAGAACGTTAAATTCTCCCTTTTTGAACCTCTCAATTACTTCGATTTGCTGTGCCTGCTTCATGCCCTCTCCTCGCTTGCTGTCTGCTTGCCCAACGAAGATGCTAGCCTTGATGAGCGGTCGATGAGCATTCAGCATGCGCACAATGTCCTCCGCGGAATCTCGGTACTCGCTGAAGACAATGACTCGTGTTGCTGATTCCTCACCACGGTCCATGAAGTGGTTCAGAACAGTATCGGCCAGGGCTGTCAACTTCGGGTGCCCTACAAAGCCATCCGTCTTCAACCATTTCGAAATCCTGTCCATCATCTCTTGAAAGCTAGAATCCTGGATGAGTTGTCGTTTATACTTGGATCCCTTCTCACCCTTGTCTTCCTGCTCACTACGGAGGTCGACAAGATTGTCGTAGAACGGTTTGATTCCATGGAAGCTGAGCAGCTTGATCGAGTGAGCAATGCTCGTGAGGACACTGAAGACGGCTCTCATCATGCCTTGCACTCCTTGATTCACATGCCTGCCTCGAGTAGCGAACCATTCCTTTTGAGCTTGCATCAAGCCGTATGCAGTCATGGACATCGGGCTCCGCCCATAATAGATGTTCTGCGAGCTCAACTTTTCGGTCATGGGCTTCAGGGCTTTTGTAAACAGCTCGTAAATCAGATGCATCTCATCGGAAGGATCCAGTACGATCTGCTCAATATTTCTCTGGTGAACATATTGCCGAATATCGATCGAGTCTTCCGTCCGAATCTCGCAATGCGATATGCCAAGATTGTCAATTACCTCCTGTACCGTCTCAACTTTTGAACCAGGCGTAGCCGTCAAAGCCAGGACACGGAAGCTCTTGGAGAAGCGACGGATTAGCTTCGTAACCTTTGCGTACGCGTATTCCCCCACAGCTCGGTGCGCCTCATCGATGACCATAAGAGCAATGGACTTGGGGTCTGCATAGCCGTGAGAAATGTCGTTCAGGAGCGTCTGTGGGGTCATGAAGAACACTCGCCGCTTTCCCCACTCATCGACTCGCAAGGCTGGAGGGATGTCACCCGTCAATAAGGTTGTCTCTGAGCGCGGGATCCCGGCAATGTTGTAGCAGGCATCAATTTGCTGTGCCACGAGAGGCTTCGTTGGAGCAACAAAAACGAGTTTGGCGGTCTTGGTCCAACGGTGAAAATTGAGCATCACAGTCGCTGCAATGAATGTTTTACCAAGGCCAGTGGGGAGGGCTACCAGGGTGTTGTTGAAGAGACTGTTCTTCACGATGCTGAACTGATAGTCTCGGATAGCGCCCAGGTTCGTGGGGTACACCCAAGTCTCCATGGCGTCTTTGTCAAGCTCATGGTGGCTGGGCTCTTCCCGGGGAAGGTCGACACGAAATACTCGTGTGGTCGTGGATTGCGACAAACTTGCGTCATCAGCGAATACAGATCCACCAAATAGGGTAGTTTGGCGATAGTTTCCAGAAGTGGTCCGGCTGAATCCTGTGCGTGGAGGTTGTCCTGTCGAGATGGTTCGTGTCACTCCGGGAGTCCGCGACGGAGCTGGTTCCGGGGATGAGAAGGCGTCCGAGGGAAGGTCCTCTAGCTCAAGAGAGGCGGCAGCCGCTAAAACCTGGTGACTTTTTGTCCTTGAAAGGCCGTTTCCAAGACTGGAAGATGCTGGGGCACCAGGACCAGTGGAGGACGAGACCTGGTCGAATGCAATGAGAAAGTCCTCGTCGGCAATCCCGTCATCGAACTCGTCGCTATCCATGGCAAGTAGGCACCATGCGATTCGAATGGACCTGGATACACCTCTAGATCCGAGACATGACACCGGCCGGGAATCAATTGCGTTGTTGGCGTGCAGCGTATCGGTGGTGATGCCAGGCAAGTCGCGTCGCAAGTTGATCAATCACGACTTAGCGGGTAGAGTGGAACGCGAAATGGTTGCCACATCACGTGATTGTATCTCACTTGAAGGCACCCGACACCTCTTGACTCACAGGAACTTCGTACATCAGCGCATGAAGCAAAATGCCTCCAATGATGCAACGACGACATGTTCATCCTTCTTCGAATACTTCCATAGTTAACTAGTGGTGTAGGTAAGTAGGTAGCGTTCTGGAAGCCTGCCGTAGGCATACTACAGATACTCCGAATCACAGCATCCTGGTAAAGACGAGAACGCACAATAGCCATCTCGAGTCTCTCACCCATTTAGATCGTCAACAACAGCCCTGATTGATCACATGCATATCCCTTTTGATTGTCACGCATTGAATCCAACAACACTGATGTTTTCCAACAAAAGAGTTGATAAACGTTGCAAACGCTCCCCGCGCGCGTGATGCGTTTTCGAGTCAAATTCATGCGCTAGGCCGTATTGGTCACGCAAGGGTGCCTGAGCACCTGGAAGCCTGGAAGTGCTTCGCTCCAGTGGGGCATCGAATAAACTCCCACTTCTTCCTCCGCATTGACCTTCAACGGACAAACCTATCCCAAACCCTCCCACTACAGTGCGTTACCGAACTTCTTTGGCGGAACACAGACACCAAAGGCCGCCATCGCTCGTCCACTTCGCTTACTCCAAGCAGACACGCTCAGCTACAGGAGAAACAGAATACGCATCGCTTTCGGTCAATCCTGCGAGGCCCGACATGGCTCCCCGAGGCCGTGTGACTGCGCCAGTCGGTCGCGAGACGCGAAGTTCATCCACGAAGGCGAAGTCAACCAAATCTTCAAGAGGCGGCATCCAGAAGCGAGGCCGCGGGTCTACCCGCATCGATGGTGATGGCGATCTCGACATGGACAGCGCCGCGGCGCGAGCCAAAACCACGGCCGCCGCTTCAAACAACACAAGAAATCGCCCTTCCACACGTTCTGCTACATCCCTCAACTCAAAGGGTCCTTCGAAAACGGCTCAGAACGTGCTGAAGCATCTGAGCAACGGCACTGCGTCATCTCTGGCGTCGCGAATAACAGGCTCGGGCTCTGGCAGGGGTGCCAAGGGTCGACAACAAGACACATCTGGCTTGTCGTTTTTGCGCGTCGGCGGTCTCAAGCAGAGCAAAGCTGCAAGCAACCCAGGCGGAGGGCTGAACGATCTCCTCGCCTTCCTGGAACGGAAGGCCTCATCATTTCTCACTGGACGACAAAAGCGAAACGTTGCGATAAAGAAGGTAAGTTCATTGACAAACTCCAGGTGCGCAACAATTCGGCTGCAGTCCTAGCTGCACCTGGGACAAGGAGACGATGTTTAGATTAGGGCCATGTCCCACCAGCCGAACACCACCCTCCCGCATCTTGGATCATCATATCCAACACGGCTGCTAACTCGATGTAGAGCCATTACGTTGGCGACTACGTTTATGTAGGGGCAAACGAGCTGGACGCCGAAGAGCTGATCAAGCTCAACACTTTTACTTTTGCCGGCACACAATTGGAGGTTATCAAAGTGGACGATGTTCCCGAAAGGGGCAACAGAGCGGTTGAATCCAAGGACACCCAAGAGCTACGAACGAGGCTCCAGACGATCCTGAGCCAAAGATACCTGGGGGCTAACAAGCTCCTCAAGCTCGATGCCCTCGCTTCCGACACAGACCTAGTCAGCCTCGGCATGTTTGAGAACCGAGAACGAGCCCTCAAGACCTTCAAAGGGCTCATGGCCATCTGCGACGGCCTCTTCAAGACGGACAAAGAAAAGCAAGACGCCATCGAAAGCATCAGTCTTGCCAACAACAACATCGACGATGTGACTCAGGTTGAAGTGGTGGCAACAACCTTTCCCCATCTCAAGAATCTTGACATGAGTGGGAATCAAGTCGGCGATATGCAACGCATGGAGCGCTGGAAAGGAAAGTTCCGACACCTGGAGACGATATTCATGACCGGAAACCCCATCGAGGTGGCCGATCCGAACTACCACGCAACTCTCCTGGAGTGGTTTCCGAAGCTGCAAAACGTAAATGGGAACCAAATCCGGACTCCTGAGCAGATTGCAGCAAATGAAGCCGCGTCTAGGCCGAAGCCAATCGCGCAAAACGGCCCTGATTTCCGTGACGTCGGTGGCGTTGGGGAGAACTTCCTGTTGGAGTTCTTTGCCTGCTACGACAACGACCGACCCGGCCTCGTGTCGAGATTCTATGACGAGGACAGCCAGTTCTCTGTGTCTGTCGACACTCGTTCTGTCAGAACTACGGACGATCCCGCGCCTATGCCTTGGGCGTCCTACATCAAATTGTCCCGGAACTTAACCAAGATCACGACTCAAAACGCCCGAGTACAGCGACTCTTCAAGGGTGCCAACGTCATTGGGGATGCTTGGAAGGCTCTCCCACTCACGAGACACCCCGACATCAAGCAGGAGCTGAGCAAGTACATCATGGACTGCCACCCGATGCCCGGCTTGGTAGACCCCAACGGCCAAAACCCCATCGGAGTCGACGGCCTCATCATCGCTGTGCATGGCGAATTCGAAGAACACGACCAGACCACAAATACCACTGGAAAGCGCAGCTTCTCGCGTACGTTCATTCTGGGGCCGGGTAAGCCGGGGCGGGGTGCGATTCGAGTTGCAAGCGATATCCTGTCACTTCGAGCCTACAGTCCTCTTCCCAACGTCTTCGTGGCATCCGTCCCAGAGCCAGCAGTACCCAATCAACACCAGGCCATGATTGCGGAACTCTCAAAACAAACCAGTATGACACCACAATACTCAGAAATGTGCCTGGCTCAGGTGAATTGGGAGTTTGATAAGGCCTTGATAATCTTCAATGAAAAGAAGGTGAGTGGATATTTTAAGCTTCAGAGTATATGGTGGGCTAACGGACTTCCAGACACAACTCCCGGCAGAGGCATTCGCCATGATGCCAGGTCTATGAGGGGGTCTATGAGGGGGTCTATGAGATGTTCATGAGGAGGAGGATAGAGGCCGGCTCTCTGGGAACATCCACACACGCCTCCCTGACACGGGGGAGCAAGCGCACCGGGAAATGACATGCAAGGAAAAGTCAGGTGTGGAGGACGGTTCGAGAAGCAATGATTTGTGTCAACGTCGGAGTTTACGGGATGGGGGCGATCGGGCAAACAAATAGACGGCCTGGAGGGTGGAGGGAGACGGCGGAAATTGATAAGTGAATCGCTCGAGGTTAGAGCGGCGACTTGTATAGTATAGGATGCCAGAGTGTGACAAACAAATTGAAGCATGGCACCACAATTGAGCATCCAGATGAAAGAATATGACAATCTTAACATGCAGCATACTTTGAGGAGCGGCAACGTGAAACAAAACATATCATGTGCCGGGTTTGCCAAGATTAATGCGAAATCCATGCTTTGAGGGGAAACAACGACAATTGGATGATGCCGAAATAGATGGATGATACGGTTGCTGGGCAAGCGCAGAGACGGGAGATTGCGGCACCTGTAGATAGAAACATGCAAGCAGCTGTGGAAACAATTTTAGAAACGGGACTCCTCATGTGAGTGGATAACTTCCTTGATAATTGCCGGATGGCGTTACATGCTCTTAGACTCGAATTGGCGGAAGCATCACTTTGTACAAGATTGACATTAATTAGTGAGCGGCATGTGACGATGTTTGAGTGAGAAAGTTGGGAGCTCGACCGGCGGCCAATCGGGCTCTGCAGCTGATAAGTTGGGACCCCCAGCCAGATGCGAATCGATGCAGATGAGGCGCGCGCTTTGGTTCGCTATAACGCCGTGACAGCAGAAGCAGAAGATTGCATTTTGGGCCATGGACCACTGAAAAGCCACATGTGCTGACTGAGATTCAGGGCAGAGACTGTGACTGGGCGGGCGCTTACTAGGGCCATCATGATCACGAGCGTTATTGGCGTCGACATGAGATTGGTCGGAGGCATAACGTGGGAAACGCAGCGGCAGCGGCAGCGGCCGATTAGGACGGTCACTTGGTTGGCGGCCAGCCAGTTTATGATCTGCAATGGACGGCACAATGCAGAAAAGGGCTCATGTAGGTCCGTTTCCTGGCCGATGCTTGAAAGCCGTGCAATTAGCACCAATAACTGTGTTGGTAGATATGATTCTGCTTTGTCTCATTGGCATTATTAGGGAAACGTGGAGTGCTAACCGCCGACTATCAGAAGAGCTTCGGGGAAATGACGAGATGGCTAAGATACATGAGATTGGGTTTGAGACCTTTCAGACCAGGCCCACGGAGACGGCGCTTACCCGTAGGTGACAATGATGTCAGCAGATGCCTTGGTGCAGGGTGGGAGGTGGCCGACATTCAATATTCGGGCATTATTTGTCAAATATATTTGGAAACTACGAAGATGCGGGCTCTATTCGAGGAAGAGAGCTGGGAAATAGAAGTGCAACATTTGCCAGCGGAAGATAGATCCAAACCCGTACCTGGATATTGATTTACAGACAGACACTCTATCATGCAGAAGCATACCAGGCATGGCCGGTCCACGGGTTGGCTACCACGAAGCAGCTTCCATCCCGGTCTTCGGACCCTTACGGCTCGGGTCCGTCAAGAGTGTGCATGGACGGACCGAGCATTGGTCGGTGATAGGTTCATGGCTCCATATTGTGCATATAGAATGACTACGTAATTTAGGAAGATAAACAAAAAAACCCCATTTCGCGATGATATGTTAGGATTGCGATTATCACTGGAGAGAGAGGTTTGTCAATGGGACGACGAGGATCGACATGGGCGCCCCCGCCTTCTGCTTCTGCTTGAGACCTTCATTAATTAATCACGACGGGCCGGCTTGCAGGTGGAAAGATGTGCCACCAGCAAACAGGAGCGCACATTGTGGCGCAAAGAAAATAAAGATGGGCGCCAGATGGAAGAGGCATGGGCGCCTCAGCTCAGTGACGAAGTTATGTACGTACCCATCGCGCCCGGGATCAGGGGTCAAGGATGCATGTGAGCAAACCTGCAAGGGGAGGCCACCATGGCGCGTTTCATAAGAGTGGCCGTGGGTGGAGTCGAACATGGGTCCTGGTAGCGGGGATATTGGTTGGTGGATTATGGGACAACGTTGCGCCTGGGAGGACGGGGGGGGGGGGGCTCGAAAGGTCAGTCCTCACCATGAGGGTATCACTCACCACACGCAGAGCGGTGCAACGGTGCGACATCGAGGACTGGCAAGCGGACGGGGCAAATGGCCGAGTCCATCGTAGTTCTCACTGTTTCCTCACTTGTGCCAATCTCGCCCGGCCGGTGAGTCGTCGTCGTCGGCGGCGGCACGCGCACCCACCGACCCGGATGGAAGTGGAAGTGGAAGCCGTTGCGCGTAAGTGGTCGCGACGGATGGGAGCGTGTCAGGTAGATACCGGACTGAGACTCTCAAAGCCACCCACCGTGTCAGTTTACGTACGTGGACAAGCTTCATCAACCCCGTTACAGCTTGGGACCTGCCCGCCACGTGCGCAATGAGCAAGGCATGCACCTCGTTCCCGACGAGGCGTTGGCGGGCATGTTGTTGCGTACCGGTGCAATGCGCCGACCACGTTCTCTGCCCCGTTGGCCCTCCCTCCGCCCTCCTCCCATCCAAGGTCGGCGGTTCCAGAAGGACAAAGCGGGATGGGCAGTTTGCCGACAGGCAGAGAACTCATTACTCAGGCAGCGTGCTATCCATGGCATAATTATTAATGGCGACCTGCCTTTAGTCCAGCACCCGTGCGCGTATTTGGGCGTGTGCGCGAGCGCTACCTTGCCCAAGGGTAATGGTTTGGTACACAGTTAGGTTGTTTGGTTGCAACCTCACCCAACGCATGCCTGAAACGACTTCGTATGGGCATTTAAAGCGCAAACCATAATAAGACACAATATCTAGTAATTAGTTTCAATAGTTCGCTGGGCCCCCGTCACCTGGGGTTTCAGTGGATGGATGGGAAAGGATGGAAGAGAGCCTCCATGTCTATATTCCCCGGGAGGTCGTATGTCCACGCTTGCATTGGACCAGTCCCCTGAAGCACTAAGAATGGCCCTGAAAGACTGCGCGCGACGGATGCCACCAATCGGCAGGCTGCGCAGGTTCTCCAAGACCCCTGCTCCCAGGCGTCACGGAACGTTTGTTGCGACGGCATGATTGGCCAATGGGAGGCGGATGGCCCTGGCGGCGGATGGCTCACGGCCGAGGCATGGTGCTCGGGCATTGGGCATTAACTCAGTTAACTAAGTTAAGCGTTCAGAAGCGTCCATTTTCGGCCTTGTAGAGCGCCAGCAAGCCTCTCCGTGCGCCACACTGGAAAGTTGGGCGCGAATAGAGGTCGGGTACCTGCCCGTCCTGCGCCGTGTCCGACGTGTCTTGTGGCTCGTACTTGAATAATATGTGTAGTGCCAGGCAGTACGAACAATCGTATTCCATAAAATAGATTATCTTGGGTACGAACGAAGGCCATAATGCGAATGGATTCTTGGTGAAGAAGTGGGAGCGCAGGCCCCCCAGGCCGCCCGTTGGAACGCCCCCATCCTCTATAATCATCTCCCAGTCAGAGCACGGATGGTGACGAGGGGCACCTGGAAGCTTAGCTCTCCTGCTAACCGGTGGCACGCATGGAGTCGAGGCTGCATTCGTCCAGCCAGTGGTAGCACTAAGAGCATTTCGAAGTGTGGTACGCACCTGCCGTACGAATGCAAGGTACCCTAACGCCCCTGCCCGTCTGGGCGGTGCGATGCGGCCTGCATCATGGCTCCTACTGGCTCCTTTCCCCCTTGTGCTCACCCTGGGCCCGGGCTTGTCTCGCGCTCTGAGGCTTGGACATGGCCACTGGGCCACTGAGCCACCCTGCCCGTTCGCTCGGTGTCTCGTTTGTCTCGCCTCTCCCTCTCCTGTCTTGTCTCTCAGTCTCTCCGCTTGCTCTCTGCTTGCTTCTCGCTTCCCTCTCTCCCGCATTCTCGTTTGCTACCTTTGCGCTTGTTTCTCCTGTGCGTTCACGTTAGCCGTCATTCCAGACCTCGCAACACCGTCTGGCACGAGAGCGAGACCCAGGCTTGCTTTTGCCCACTGTTTGAATCCCCTCCTTTACCAACGCGAACCCGCACGCCACGCTTCATTCCTCGCCAGTTTGCCCAGGGGCACACACCAGACAAAACGATCCACGATCCCGAACTCGCCCACACGCCTGTTCCACTCGATCTCCTCGACCTTGCTGCTTTATTCCTCACACCTGCGGTGTCGAGCCCAGTAGATTCGTCCGGACAGTCCCTCCTTTGATACCAGCTGCACTCGGCCAGCCATCCAACTCTCACCCACAGCCTCGCTTGTTCGTCGCTGTCTTATTCGCCCCTTTTGCCGCTTTGCAACCAAGCCTTACTTTTACCAAACACCGCGTCTCTCCTTTTCGATAGGTTTTGCACCCCTTTCGATAGTAGATATTCGAACCCAAGGACCCCCTCGACGACAACTCTTTTTCCGACATCGAATCTTGAACGCCATGTCATCGTAGACCTTCTGATTTAGTCTCGAAGCTGTCTTTTGGTTATCACGGGAAATCCTGTCGCAATGAGTACACCCGAGCCACCGACGTCGCTGGACGGCTCTTGCTCCGCCATCCACGAAAACACCCTTTACTCTTATTCACCCGCAGGGTTTCTGTCACTGGAACTGAAGGAGGATGCAGAATGGAAGGAATTAAAGAGCGGACAAACGGTCACCGGCGCCACCTGTGTAGGAACCCCTGACAGCTTTTGGGTCATTGGCGGAACTGGTGGTTCAGATGCATACTATGGACTGCAGAGGTACTCTTACGCGACCGGCGAGTGGGCGACCATCACTCCCACTAGACCCGAGGTTACCAAGAACCGCCAGTGGCATGGATCGGGTTACATCAAGGGTGATAATTCCATCCTCATCCTCGCCGGCACCACCGATGGAGTTCAATCCCTCAGCTCCGAGACCTGGTCCCTCCGCACAGAGGAGCCTTTTGTTATCGATGCTCAAGTTGGTAGCAGCTACGCAGTGGCCAAGCCCATTGTCATGAACTGGTCTGATGGCGACATCGCTGCGATTGGCGGTGGCAATGCTGCCGATGCCAACTCGAAGATCATGTTGTTCAACACCGTTACTGGCTGGAGGTATTCCAACAGCGCTCTTGAGACGCCCTTGACCAAGGACTCGTCTTCCATGCAGGCCGTCATTATGTCTGGGGGCGACGGTTCGAAGAGCCTCTACACATTTGATCTCTCGACATCCCCGAACGAGGTTAAACGATTCCTTGTCGTGGACGCGTCCGGCGCCCCAGTCGCTAGCTCACCGGCTATTTCGAACGCAAAGCGCGATCTTTCTGCCAGCGACTGGCCCAAGTACAACTCCACGCTTGCCCCAACCGACGTCCGAACCAACTTTGCTATTGCTCAGAGTTCGGACGGGACCGTCGTTTTCTCTGGCGGGAACGCCGATGAACCTATCGCTATGTTCGATGCGTCCGAGAACTCGTGGATTGATTCTAGTGCGGTTTTCTACGGCGAGGAGCAGCAACGTCTGCAGTCTGCAAGCTCGTCCACCTCTTCCAAAACAAAAACGTCCAGTTCAACCAAGACCAAGTCAACCTCGACGAAGACGAAGTCGGTCACGGAGACCTCAGACATCTCGTCTACTTTTGCGACCTCCACTACTTCCTCATCGACAGCCACAGGCACTTTCACGCTCTCTGATGCCAGTGCTTCGGCCACGTCGACTGATGCTGCTATTGCCGCTGGAAGCAGTGACGATGACCCTGGCATTAGCTCGAATGTTGTTCTAGGGGTCACGCTTGGATCCATTCTTGGATTCATGGCCCTGTTGATCCTGCTTCTGGTGCTTATCCGGCGGAAAAAGGCCAAGCAGCCTCAAGACGACTCCGGCCACAACAGGGGCCTCTCCTCGGATGAAAAGGCCCCCATGGTCTTCCACAATGGCCCCAACCCATCCTCTTTACCTGGACATATGCTCGGACACAACTCCAAGATGTCCCAGGAATCATACTCGTCCATGGCCATCTTGATGGGTCGCGCCGGGAAGCCCAACACGGGCCTGACTAGAAAGCCCAGCCATGACACCGCCCGAAGCTCTGTCAGCTCCCTGCACAAGCAACTGAAGGCCACCATCGGTAAGCCTGTCTTGCAGGAGATGCAGCATCCCGCGCTACAGGGCCAACAGACTAGATGTGTTGCCTTCGATCCCAATGTTGTCGAGCCCCGTCCCCGACAAAGACCTGCTGAGGAGGATGACGGTCTGCGAAGAAGCTCGGGCTGGAATCGGTACTGGTCTGGCGGTAGCGCCCTGCAGATTCTCGGCTTCGGAGGCCCTAAGAGAGTCACTGATGTAGTCGACGACCAGAGCTCACGGTATTCGGAAGCGACTCAGCAACGAAACCCTAGAGTTACCCAAGACTCGGCGACCGTGCCACCTTTAAACTTCGACTTCCGTCCCGAATTTAATCGCGTCAACTCAGGAAGCCCCGTGGTGGAACAGTACAGCAAGATCCCATTCCAAGAAGGCGTTGCCGGCAAGATCGAACGTCATTCAAGGGTCTCGTCTTCTGGCTACTCCAGCGGCATCCCCGAAAGTGTCAACGAACAATGGACCTCGTCTAACCAGGCTGCGAAGCCCTGGGGTGCCGACCGGGCGACCAGCAGTGTCTACAACCCCAGCATGTACTTCGGGACGCCACTCTCCCCTGGCATCCCACCAGGCCAACAACCCCCATCCGGCGTGAGCCACCAGCCTCAGCTCGCCATGGCCTCGACATCATCAGACATGAGCTGGTTGAATCTTGGTGATCGGTCACGAGTGTAGAACAGCTACAGCGTTGACGAAATAGTTACGACGCCCAAGCCAAGTTCTTTCTGCATGTCTTTCTCTCATGAACCCCCGATATACCCCATGACGTTCCTGGGAACATCGTTCCTTTCAACCAAAACCTGCTTGGGCCGTGGCCAAAGTTTTGCATCCCCTGCATGTAACGCCCAATAGCAGCGTCACCAACAGCAGCTTCACCAGCAGCAGCCCACTCGCTCTCTTCCTTTTATGTCTCGAAAACGCGCGTACTCGTGCATACTCTCTCTCGCTCCCTCCAGGGACCTACATCCCTGGAGGACGGGTGGTTTTTTCTTAAATTTTTCTTTTTTTTCTTTTGACAACCCAAGCATGACTCGGCGTCGACATCTCTCCAGTCTCGGCCTAATCTGTCTCATATTCGTTTCTGTTTCCTACGTTTTCTTGTTGTATATTCTAGACGCCGACCCGGGATTGGTCATTATCTTGATGGATTGCTGTGTTATTTATGATACCACCATCTCCCGTTATATGTAATTGGCTTAGAAAGCCTGGAGGAGGAGTAGGAGGAAGCAGAAGGGGTAAAGGGGAGCAAAAAGACACAGGGTGGTGTGGTGTGGGAGTGGATGAATGGTCGGGGGGCGAGGTTGCTGGCCGAGGTTGAGCGGCGGTAACCTGTTTTGTATGTACCATTGTATGTGGTGGTGCTGGAGGTAGTAGTTGAAGTAAGGGCTGCAAAGCCAAACTTCAACAATAAAACAACGTAAAAATCATGGGAAGAAGACTTTTGTGGCTTGAAAGTGCTTGCTGGAGGTTGAAATGGCTGATGCTGAGCTCTGGGAAACAGTCGGAGTAAGGCGAAACAAGTGAAAGAAACGAAAGGAACTCGATCTCAGAGTTAACAATGTTTACAGCTCTGACTGTGAATATCTGACGAAAGACTAAGGCTAGTGTACCCAGACAACCCATCTTGGATAGTCTCAGTACTAAACTGGTCCTTGTTACGGTGTGCCGGGCGACGGGCCGACCCTTGCCTAAAACGTATGCTATCTTCGATGCTTGGGCGCTTGATTTAGGTCGGGTGTGTTCATTGAGTTTTTGGGGTAAGGTACGAAGTACTCTGACATGATAAAAGGTTGCGTGCCTTACTTACTTATGGTTCAGCACTCTTAGTTGGCCTTGTTGCTGGCGCAATGCTTTCAGACAGCCCACGGTGAAGGGGATTGGAGGCTATGGACTAATGTATGGGCCGAGACTATAGAGCAATTCAGTCTTCCCAGGGCGGATTGGAGATAGCAAGCATCGAGCATGCAAACAATAACTGACTGAGTCCCGCCCGACCTACAAGACCGCGTATTCCCATTGGGCAACCTGCAAAACTGGTCGGCAAAGTGAAACGTACCCGCCTCCTTCCCGTAGATAAGTGTAGTTGTTGGTTAGCGGCGGGGGCAGAGACGGAGAAGAATGGCGGACATGGAAGACTTCTGGAAGAATAACAACAGCACAACATAACAGGCAGCAAATCAGAAAGAGGTGCACATGCTTTTTTGTTTTGTTTTTGTGTAGCTTCTTTTAGGCTTCTGTGGGTGGGTGGATGGAATCGCGCGTTTATTCTTGGCTCATCGGGGCTGAGGCGAGGGTGCAGCGTGGGGGCTGTGGCGTCTCGGTGAGAGTTTTGGGGAACTGTCGCATGCAGGAGGCGATTCGCAGGATAGACGCATGGTTACACGGGATAAGTTGCATCGTTGAGACGTGATTTTGTAGAAATGGTAAGGAAAATGGGATGGAAATGGATGCAAAGAGCGCAAGTAAGTTACGGAATATATGGTTAGAGTGAATCTGTGTACGAAGTGGCTTCAGTCTAGCGGTTACAGAGCCTCATTGTGGTTAGGACGGCGGCGGCTGGTTGAGAAGAAAGCCAGGGTGCCTCTGCTAGCTGGGTCCTTTCTCCATATACTGGCGAGATATTTTCTCGGGTTCCATAGCGGGCGGTAGACGGATGAGTGCCCGGTGGTTTTCGGTCTAAGTCGGAAGCATTTGTACTAGAGTTGTTTGCGAAAGGCACTCGATGGAGCTGGCATGGCAGAACGGTAATTTGCACGACATGGGGGCATGTCCACTCTTCAGTCCCCCCATCTCATGACCCATGCCAATGATCCAGGCCCTGGATTTGTTTGCTACTAGTATCTCCGGACGCATGTTGACTCCTACCTAGGAGGCCCAACATCCATCCACCCAACGCGATGGATTTTGCGTGGGCTATTCTCCTCGGAGAAAGCCCTTGCATGAGCCGTTCTCCACTCGCACGACCACGAATAGACGGGCAACTGATGGTAACAGGAATGGGGAACGAGGAATAGGAGGGTAAGTTAGTGGTCAGGACCAATGGCGGTTCGATCCACTGGTGCAGGTAGCCTACCTTGGGTAATTCCAGGGTCAGATACATCCCGAGGGAGGGCGAAAGGATGGACAGAACTCAGTCATCATTTCAGCTGAGGAGCTGTTGGGAGAAGCTGGGCGTCGTATGTTGGCGTAAACGACATGGAATGTGGGCGACAAAACCTGGAGGATCGACGTCGGTAAACCGTGGAGAGAAATCATGAACCCGATGAGCCCCAAGGCGAAGGAAAGTCAGCGGCTCGTCGGTCACCTGAAAAAGAACCAAAACCCTGAAGTTAGCGACCGAGTCCTACTTACAAACCCTGCAGTGCCCGAAAGGGCAACCCGCAAATAAGACGGCACATGCTCAATACAAGGATGAGGGCCTGACATAGTGGTGTGGTGCCTTTGAGAGCGCTGAGAGGAGCGCTGAAGAATTTGGATTGGGACCAGCCGTGGTTGGTTGGCTGGCTGGTTGGTTTCATTGGACGGGATGGATGGAATGGTGTTCTGGAGGTAACTGGTACCTCCCAGGTTCTGACAACCATTATTAACTCCATTTTACCCCGACTGAGATTTGGAAACCTGACAACCTCACTTCAACGTGGGAGCTAGCCGCACGGACCACGGGTTGTCACCGACGTTTGAGGAATCTCAGGGACTGGCTAACGTTAATGCTGGGGGTTTTTTCTTTCTTTTTCTTTCTCTGCGTCCCACCAATAGAGGATTTCCACCCCGCGCCTGCGCCCAGTCGGACGAGCCCCCGGCTGAGATGGACCGGAGCCCATGCAGCCTTTGAGCCTCCCGAGTCTCTGAACTTGAACTCCGACGAAGGGTCTACGCTTTGCTGCTCTTGGTCTCGCGGGCCCGGCGAACTTGTCCCCATTTTGTTCAACTGCCTACTGCACGAGACCGAATGTGTAGAATTAGCAGGCCATGACGTCGGAACGGGGAGTGCGCTGTGGTGACGGGATGGTTCGGGCACCTTACTTTCAGGTCGCTGTAGACCAAGCGGGGTGGCCTCAGGTTTGTCCACTGCCAGTCCTCCACACCACTTCTTCGCTCCCTCCAACACCACCAGACCACCCTCGCCCGACTTCGCTTTCACCTGACCTACATTCCATCTCAGCGATGAGATCTACCGCATACATATGACACATCCCATCAGGTTCTCCTCTCTCCAGTCCCCCCCGTCTCTTGAACATGGAAAAGCCGAAACTGGATGGCTCTGCCCCTCTGCCCTCTGTATAGAACGTACCCGACGCCGCGCCCTCGGCTGAACCAGGACTACACCGACTAATAAATCCCGAACTCGCTAGAGTGTCGTCCACCGCACTAACGAGGGCAAGCGATGGCCGAAATCCCAGCCGGGCGGTGCCTCTTGGTCAACCCAGTTTAACCCAGTTGTCTACTTTCCCGGCTCAACTAACACAGAGAGAGGAATAACCCACCCAAGAAGCCCAGTGCTTGCTTGTAGACCCCCACCCACCACACGTCCCCGAAGTATCCAGTACTTCCCGAATACTTTCCTCCTCCACTCACTTCCATCCACCATTTCTCTCTGCCTTCTCAAACCCACTCACACACTCTCGCCCACTCGCTCACTCACTCGCCCGCTCTTCCAACTGGCTCTAACTCGTACTCTACGTTAGCTGTCTGGCTCTCGTCTGGCTCTCGTCTGGCTCTCGGCCTACCAACCACCTCAGCGTCCTTCGGCCTTCTTCGTCCCTCGCCCGCGTCCACTCACATCTGGCATCACGAACCACGACTTTCCATTCCCCAACCCGTTGCTCTCATTCTCACTCTCGCTCATTCAAACCTGACGTAACTCCCCGCCTTTCCGTCGTCGACACCATCTCGCCTTGCTTGTCAACATCGCAATAAGTGCGCTGCCGTCCCTTTTTTTTCTTTTTCTTGCGGCCTAGCGACACTTGGTGCTAGCCGTCTCGTCGACGACTCCTCCACTCCGGTCCGGTCGCATATGAGCCGAGCCACCTCTTCCAGCTCCTCTGAAAACTCCTCGTTCGAGCCTACTTTCTCGTCGCTCGCTCAGCCAGCACACGACACCTCATCGATTTGCGACTGCACATTGCTCATCAGCTCTTCCATCTCGCGCTTCACGGCGTTCGACGCATTTGTGTCGCTCGCCAGATATTCGCTCTCCCGCCTACGAAGCGGCGCCGATCGGCCACCCACCCTTCGACCCGAATTTCGCCGGCGCCTTGGACATGATGGGCTCAACAGCGTGGGATGCACAAGGCCAGGCAATGGCCACCACCGCCGACGAGGACTTTGGCCAGTTCCTCGACATGAGCGGCATGGCCAACCTTGGTGATAGCATGCATTTCGACTTCCAGGGCTACCAGGATGGGTCCTCCCAGGCAATCATGAACCACCAACCCCGCGACCCTTCCGACACCATCATGACCGACTCCGATAACCAAGGCATCATGTCTGCCAATAGCTCCATGCCCATAACGACTGCCGGCCCCCAAACAAGTATCCCAGCTCACATGATGACACCTACCACCGATCCCATATCGAGCATCGACGCCCAGATCCAATATCTCCAACAACAAAAGTTCCAGCAGCAACAGCGCCAGCTACAGGAGCAGCAGGTCGCCTTCTTCTCCAACCACAACCATTCGGTGCCCCCAACGCCCCAGAGTCTTGAAATGCCCAACAACGGCCATTTCTACTCTCAGGCCGAGCAAGTATCACAAGCGGGTGTCTACGATCCAGGATATCACCAGCGGATGAAAGAGCAAGATGTAAGTGATGCCTTGTCTTTGTCTCATGGTCGCCATGCCGTGCGACTATTGACTGGGTTTTCTGCTGACCGGGACTGTAGATGGCCTTTACCCCCCTTGTATCACCTGCCGTCACTCCGCTCGACCCCAATTTCACCATGGATAGCTCGTCATTTGCCGTTCCTAGTGCCTACTTCAGCCCGTTAACCTCACCTGCCCTTCATGCTCAAAATGACACATCCTCCCTTTATGAGCAGACTCACTCAAATAACTCGCCCGTCGAAATGGAGCTGGACACTTCAGTCGCCCCTGCTATCGGATCGAACATGGACATATCTAAGAAGCCGAGAAAGAAGACGGCGGCAAAGCCCAGGGGCAAGGCCAATGTACGGAGCTCGCCCATCGTGAAACCCCAGCGAAGAAAGACGGGGCCCAGTCCTGCCATTGTCTCTCAAGTCCTCACCGAGGTTGAGGAGAATGGTAACTCGGCCTTCCTCCCCATGCCTGCCACCTCCACCGAAACATCACCTGAAGAGAACTCATCAGTGTCCCCGGAAACTCTATCGGATATGCCACCCCCGCCTGTTCCTACGCGGAGATCGACCAGTAAATCCCCATATATCCAAGCCCTCAGGAGTGGTCAACAGACACCCACCTCGGCTCCTGCAGACCTACAACCAGCTCCCGCCACCCCGGCATCGTTGATGAAACTTCCTGCCTCTCGGGCAAACAAGACACCCACTGGCCACTTGGAATCCACCGGGACGGATCATATTGAGTCGCTCGAGTTGCCAGAATCCGTGTCCAATAAGAAACTCGGTCCAGCTATTAGACGTGCCTCTATGCAGTCTACCCTCATCGAGCCTGCGAGCTCTAAGGGGAGCAATCTTCAACCCCTGCTGTCCCCTGTCTTTCCCAAGCGCTCCGGCACTAATTCTGCGAGCCAAAGCCCGCAGCTGGGTCCCGGTTCCTCCGGTCCCACAGCCCGGAAAACCCCCCAACTGGCTTCCCGGACCAGCAGGACGCGGACAGGATCGGTTCATGTGTCGCCGGCCCTGCTCCCGAGGATCTCCCCCAACATCAAGCCACTGCTCCCAGGTACCCCTGGTGTGTCTTCGGCAGAGGACGCGGCCTCTCGGCTCCTAATGTCAAAGTCCAATTACCAGAATATCCTGGAGGGTAACCAAGTCCCAGGAGTTTCATACCCTAGCGAGCTATCGACCAACTTGACATCGAAACGGACGTCGCACAAGATCGCAGAGCAAGGTCGAAGGAATAGGATAAACTCAGCCCTGCAGGTCATGGCAGGTCTCTTACCTGGTGGCGACCCCGGGAGTGATGCCGAAGGGAGTGGTGATAAGAAGGATGGGAAGCAGTCGCAGGCCAACTCGCAGAACAGCAAGGCGAGTGTGGTTGAGAATGCGATTGTGCACATGAAGGACCTGCAGCAGGAAAACGCGAACCTGAAGGAAGAATTGGCCGAGCTTAAAAAGCAGCTTGAGCAGCTGAGGACGGTGGACAAGGAGGGGTGAGGGGGCTTCAACGCCCGACAAGACTGGACGGTTTGTCCATGTCAACTACAGCCAGGGGCTCACGGTGCGAGGAGGATTTAATGGAGAATTGCGGTTACGGGGTCTACATTTGCATTGGGATCTCGGGAAGAGGCGGCGGAACATTTCTGGATGGGTTGACGCTGATGCGCGAGCGATAGAGGGGCGATCTTGGTAAAACTACCCAAGCTCTAGAATCAGGGATTCCTTTGGGCCTGATAGGAGTGGGCTGGGAGGGATGTGGGGAACAGGTCGGCGGTTTGGCGGTTTGATTCAACATGGAGTATCACCATTGGCTGTGAAATATACCACATATTCGAGAGATGGGGCCCAAGGGGACGGTGCCTCCAACGGCAACGCGAATTTAGTTTGATTGCCCAGTTTCTTGCGGGAGGCCGAGGACGTCGGTGTCTAGCTGTTCCATAACCTCCAGGACCAACTTCAAACTGTCCATGAAGGAGTTGACGGCGACTCGCAACATGCGGTTGGTGGTGGCCTTGTATTCGACCTTGAGAACGCGGGAATCGCCATCGGAAGACTGCAACGCTGGTACGACGGAGAAGTCTCGGGTGACGAGCTGGGAGAGTTCCGGGTCGACCTGGAGGACCTTGAGCGCCGACGTGGCTAGTCTCGGGGTGGGTAACGGGATGTCGAGGGTTCTGCATCGGAGCCAAGGAGCGAGTTAGCCAGAGTGGGTGAGTGAGTGAGTGTGTGTGTGTGCTGTGAAGAACCAGCCCGAGGCCCGTCGCCAGGGAAGCAGGCCAACATTCAGGTCAACATTCAGGCCGCAGGAGATGGATAGAGAGGATAAGACGGATTGAAGGGGATGGAAGGGGAGGGGATGTCTTGCATGGAGCACGGGAATTTGGGATCGGGAGTGGCGGCCATGGCGATCATGAGGCGGGCATCCCGGGCGTCGACAGAGGCGGTGGCGGGGGCAGGAATGCAGGAATGCAGGAATGCAGGCTGGTCGCAAGTCGCAAGTCGCGAGTCTCAAGTCGCGAGTCGCGAGTCACAAGGCGCAAGTGGCAGCAGCGTCGAGTCCAGTGTCTTGCGCGCGTTTGGATGGATGTGTGCTGTCACCTCCAGGTTTGCGATTTTGGGCGCGGGGAGACATCTGGTGGGGTTGATAGGCCGGCCGATAAAGCTTGTGGCTGGAGACCGCTGGAGACGGGGGAACATTTTGGGTGGGCAGTTGACTCTCAGACGCCCTCGCTCAGCTCTCTCAGTGGACGTTACAGGGGTCCAGCCAGCTTTGCCAGTGGAGGCCCGCGGCCGGGTGGTGCAGGGCCGGCCACTGGCAGCGCCTCGCTTCCCGACCTCCATGCGTTGCCATAGTGACGGCAGGGCCACGGCAGCGCTGTAGCTGCTGTTGATGGGGCCCGACCCCCGGGCAGCGCAGAAAAATAACAACGGCAACTCATAAAGAACATCGTGGGCCCATTTCCGGCTCCAGTATCATCAACCACAACATTCTCTTCCCCCATTCTCCTTCTCTGATGCATCTCTAGTCCGTCTTGGAACTCCCGCCTTCCAGTTTATCCCTTTGGCGTCCGTTCGAGCCATCTCTTCAGCTTCCCCCCCCCTTTTCGCCTGCCATTGTCCTCGCCTCCGCTTCCCCGTCACCGCCTGCCGCCTACCGCCATCACTCGCAATCGTGCACATCGTCACTTCTCCGTCTCCGAGATCTCTTTTGTCGACGGGTCCGCCCAGTCGCACCTGAACAGACCGCCCGGTAGCCCATTGCTGCTGGCGTCCGATCTTCAGACAGCAGCCGAGGAGAAGCGCAAAAGCCTGGAAAACAATGGCGCCTTCCTCCCGACTCGCCCAGAACCATGGGCAGATAATCGAGTACATCCCAGGTATGGCATTGCCTCCTCCCAGCTGCCCCGTCCAGACGAGAACCCATGTTCTACCCTGCCTTGCCTTTTGTCCCAATGGCACCTTGAATACTCGAGAAAGCCATGTCGCATTGTTATCCCGTCGCAGCCTCGCAGCGGCAGACGGCCGACCCACACCGCGGCGGCCTCGTCACCACCATCAACATCCACATCCCGATCCCGACCACGTGTCTAACTTTGATCCCAGATCGTCTCTACCTTGCCTCT
The DNA here is from genome assembly GCA_037954305.1 of Neonectria magnoliae. Classification (NCBI taxonomy): domain Eukaryota; kingdom Fungi; phylum Ascomycota; class Sordariomycetes; order Hypocreales; family Nectriaceae; genus Neonectria; species Neonectria magnoliae. Next base: position 99,372 of record JAZAVK010000078.1, on the reverse strand, counting down.
TACACCCATGCTCCCACAGCCGATACCATCTTCCCGTACCCAGAGGTCCCCGTCTCCACGAGGAAACGTGCGCAGCGAGGTGTCGACCCTACCCCGCTCGCAGCCAACAGGATGCCTCCGTGCTACTTCACCGTTGATGACACTCTTCTTTACAACGCCTTTCACCACGACTTTGGCCCTCTGCACATTGGGCACCTCTACCGCTTTGCGATCCAGTTCCACGACATCCTCGGTGCCAAACAGAACAAGGATCGCCCCATTGTCTTCTGGAGCGCCGCCGACCCTCGAAGTAAGTTTCTCCGCTTGCGACAGTTTCGCGAGCGAGCACAAGGCTGACAGAGCGACTCTCGCAAATACAGGCCGCGCCAATGCTGCTTGTATGCTTGCCTGCTACATGGTCCTGATCCAGAACTGGCCTCCCCATCTGGCCTTGGCTCCAATTGCGCAAGTTGACCCCCCGTTGATGCCCTTCCGAGATGCCGGTTACAGCCAGGCCGACTATGGCATCAGCGTCCAGGATGTTGTCTACGGCGTGTGGAAGGCCAAGGAGGAGAAGTGCTGCGATCTCGATAACTTCGACCTGGACATGTATGAGAGGTATGAGCGGGTCGAGCACGGTGACTTCAACTGGATCACCCCCCACTTCCTCGCGTTTGCGTCGCCTCAGCACACTCCGGTTGCGAAGATTACGGAGGGCTCCGACATGTTTCCCTTGTTGCCTCGCACGCTGGCCGCTGTCGAGGCCCACCCGACGCTGCCTCAGCCTTTCAAGAACGTCTTGAGCCACTTCTCCGAGAAGAATATTGGCCTGGTTGTGCGGCTCAACTCCCAGCTGTACTCCCCCTCCTACTTTGAGGCGTTGGGCATCCAGCACCTCGACATGATCTTCGATGATGGCACGTGTCCCTCTCTCACGACTGTCCGAAAGTTCATCCGATTAGCCCACGAGACCATCACCGTCAAGAAGAAGGGGATTGCTGTCCACTGCAAAGCTGGCCTGGGCCGGACAGGCTGCTTGATCGGTGCCTACCTTATCTACCGCCATGGCTTCACTGCCAACGAAGTTATCTCGTTCATGCGATTCATGCGACCTGGTATGGTCGTCGGGCCCCAACAGCACTGGCTGCACCTCAACCAAGGCACCTTTAGGGAATGGTGGATCGAGGAGAGGGTTGAGAGGAAACTCAGGAGGGAGATGGCTGCTGCCAACCCCGTCCTTCCCAGCACGCCCATCCGTGCCATGCAGAAGACGTCTCTGCGCAACGGCCAGGCTTCGACGCCTCCTAACCGAAGCACCTCGAATCGCACACCGCTCAGCGAGGTGGACCATGATCGCAATAACATTGGCGTTCAAGAGGACTACCTACCTGCGCCTACTCCGGGCCAACCACGCAAGACGATCCGGGCTGCGGCAGATCGTCATCATCCCTACTCTCGATCGACCTCCTTCCAGGCTTCGGCTGAGGAGGAGCACGTGGTGGAGCAGGAGACGGAGATTGTGACAATGCACCGCCAGTCTCAGGGCTCCGAGTCGGACGAGGAGTGGCATCTGCGGATGCGTAGCCACCGAAAGGCCTCACAGTCACCAAGACGAGAGAAGTCGCGGTCTGTGAGCCAGACGACCATGACAATCTACACGATCGACAACGACGCATCTCAAGACGCCGAGAACATCGGCTCTATCCGGACGAAGAACGTTGACCGGGTCGCTAGCACCCCTAGCATCATGACCAAGGTCCGCAGCAGCAAGCGTCAGGCCGAGTCTCCTCTCCGAGCCAAGGAGAGTGCCGGTATTCGAAAGACGAGTGGTAGAGTCGGTAGCGCAAGTCACGCCACGTCGGCGACGGCGTCCTCGACCGCTCGCAAGGTCTCCGGGGCTTAGAAGGCCAGGGCTACCCGAGCCTAGGTTCTTCGACACATATCGGTGCACCGTAATGGGTTCTGCGACTACATATAACGATCATGACTCACGGACGTCACGACCGATCTCATGTCCTGCATGTATTGGCGTTTCACGGCTGGAAATGGAAAGGATTGGGGAGGTGTTTGACACGTTGAAAACGATTTTTCTTGCGATTGCTTATTCTGGGGTTCTTTTCGCTACCATTCCCATCAATAACACACAACTCCTTTTGCACGAGCATCCAAGCATCATCATTTGTCCTGGGAGGTGGATTGATTTATCGCCCAAGGAAGGGGGGAAAGGGGGTTGAGTGAGTGGTAGAAGCAGAGAAGAGACTGACACATGGTTTCAAAAGTTGCGATGGCGTATGGGCAAGGGGAGTTTGATATTTTTTTGCTATTGTGTATCCATTGTATTGGTCTGCTCTACCTTTATTCGGCTGCAGAGTTGGTATACGGGTCACGCATTGTCTTGGTTTTCTGCGTATAGGGGTTACAGAGAAGTGTTGAGGCAGTATCCCGACGAACATATATATTTCGCAGGACTGGAATAGATTCAAGTACTTGTTCACATTGATAGCCTCAGCTGATCTGTGAAGTCTCTTGGGGATCTACGAGGCGAATCTGATAAAGAAGCCTTGTTAGATAATTTTATTTTCGGTGAGTGAGCCAAGTCTCCATATTAGGTGTTTGAACATTGTGGATGATTTTCTATGTTGTGATGCCGAACTTTGAACGGGGGGTAGGGCGGCAGGGGCAAGGCAAAATGGTTCGATACTTCAGTTCATTCATATACTCATCATTATCATCATACGTGAATCCCTTCCAGCGTCGCGACTACCGTCTCCATCAGCTTGCCAGCTTCACTACTCGTCATGTCCTCGCCGGCCTTCAGGCACATCTCGACAACCTCGCGGTAGCGGCGACCGACCTTGCTGTTCAGGCCGGGGACGAGAACGGAGAGGACGACCTTGTCGCGCCAGCGTTCGGCGGAGTAGTGAGGCTTGTGGTAGGCCTGCATGACCCTCCAAAGGCCGATCTCGAGGAGGACGAGACCCAGACTGTAGATGTCAAAGGGCTTGCAGTGCGGCATGCCGCGGAGGGAGGCCGGGTGGCGGTGCAGGGTAGCGATGGAGGGGTTGCGGGAGACGACGGAGAGGGCGGTGTCGAGGTCTGGGCGGGAGGCGTCGAAGCCGGTGAGGAACGGGGCGGCGATGTCCGGGATCAGGGCGGCGGTAGCGGTGGGCGAGTGGGCGGACTTGGAGTCGGCGGAGGGGAAGAAGAGGATGTTTGCGCAGCAGAGCGACTTGTGCAGCCAGTCCAGCGAGTGAAGGGACCACAGGGCCACGGCGAGGGTGTGGGCGAGGCGGACGCGGTCATTGAGGTCGGGCGTCTTGAGGTCGGGCGAGAAGATGAGGTGGTGCAGAGTGGAAAAAGACGGCTCCGGGGCCTTGTAGACGAGGCCGTAGCGGTTGTTGGGCGCGTCCTCGGTGTAGCCGACGCAGTCGATGCTGTGCAGGTCCGGGTGGCACTCGGAGGCCGAGTGCATCATGCGGGCGAGGTCGTCGAGGCGGCGGACGTGGGCGACGCGCTCCTCGATGGCCTCGCGGTCGTAGTCAACCCACTCGACGATGACATCGCCGGCGGAGTCGTGACGGGCCTGGCAGCGGCGGCGGTCGGCGTCCTCGGGGACGTGGAGGACGGACGGGGGCACCTTGAGGGCGAAGGTGGGCTTGAATGAGGCCTGGGGTTTGGCGTCGAGGTTGATGCGCAGCCGCTTGAGCGTGGCCGACGCCGTGAGCTGCGGGTAGACGCCCGTGGCGGCCGTTTCCAAGAGCTCGAGCTGGGCGAGGTCGCGCTGCGCCGACTCAAGGAGCTGGTGCGTCCAGGCGCGTTGGAAGGATGGGAGGTGGGACGGCGGAAAGAGGCGTTCGAGGCCGTCGTTGAAGTCTTTAGAAGGGGTGGGAAAGCGGTGGCCCGAGTCTCAGCTTGGGGTTTGGCTTTTTGATATGGCAGGGGAGGGGATTACCTCTTAGGTCCTTGAGTAAGGTTGTGAACTTGTCCTTGTCTGAGAGTGGGAAACGGGAATTAGTTGGAGGGAGTTTGGTGTCATAGGAAGGAATGTGGTTGTTGTTGACGATGTTAGTGGTGGTGTTGATGATGGTGACTTGCCTGATATCACCCACCTGGCTCGGAGACCAAGTTCCTTCTTGAAGCTCCTGTCGCTGCTGGCGGTAGAGGTCTTGGAGAGGGCATTGCCCTTTTCTCCATTGCACGACGGTGATGGTGACGGGGATGGTGACGGCGACGGAGGAGATGTCTTACCGCCCTTGGTCTTTTTTGTTTTGACATCAAGGTTCCCTCCAGCACCAGCACCAGCACCACCATCGCCACCATTACCGCCCTGATCCAGCAACCCATACCGATCCCGCAGCTTGCGAAAGTCGGTGACGGTGGCGTGCAGCTCCTGGAGAATCTCCATGGCCAGCTCGCGCAGCTGCGGGTTCCGCGTGCTGTCGAGATGGGCCTCGAGCTTGCCCTCGGCGACGCCCCAGTCGCGGCCCCAGACCACCAGGCGCATCTCCTCGATGCGCACCTTGCAGAACAGCCGCTGGCTGTCGACGTCTAGGTTGGCCGCCGTCGTGAAGAAGCCGTACGCCTTGAGGCAGCCGTCGAAGAGCTGGCCCATGACGCCCACCACCGCCAGCGTCGTGCCGATGAGCTCGCCCACGCCGCTCATGATGGGATGTGACGGGTGGTGTGATGCTGTCTCCCTCTCTCGTACCACTGAGTAGAGAAAGTAGTAGTGCGAGAAATGCAACAATGCAAAACGTGGGAAATATGAAAGAACAAAAATTGAACCAAAAAAAAAAAAAAAAAAAAGATCCGGTCTTGCTAAATGTGATGCCCGTGTCAATGTTGAGTGTAAATCTGTGTAGGTGGGGGGAATAGTGTTTTAAGTGTGTGGGTTGTTGATCCGTCTAACACCTACCAAGTTAGTCAAAGACCCGGCCATGTTCCAGGCTCGCCCATCGTGCAACCAGAGGATAGGTTAATTGGCCACCGGAATACGAATAGACATTAGTCAGTTACGCTTATGCTTACTCGGCTCAGTGGGAAATCACAGTAGCAATCCCGCCTTGTTCTTCTCTGGCGTGTCTGGATAAGTTGCTGAACCATTGCCGTCACGTGATGCTATGTTCAATCCCACTCTTTCATCTCACCCTCGACGTCTTCTAGACGAAAGGCTTAAAGCAGTGAGCCCCTGGTCTGTCTGGCGTAAAGAGATTGCCTTCTTGAGACACAACCACGAGTCGCCATAAATACTTCATTTTTCTCTCGTCTCACTTGCTACCAAACATCGATTTTCTATGACCCCCCACATGAGAGAAAACATGGTGCTCCTCCGTCTTTCCTGAACCTCGTCGACGGCGGCGACCTAGGCATCTTTTTCATGACCTTCCCAAGATAAATAGAAATTGCCTTGCCAACGCCGGACACCTCGGCGCCCAATTTGTTGTTGATATTGTTGGCTCTACGTGTCCTGGCGGACCTAGTACACCTTCTTCTTCTCGTCGAGACTGAACTGCCCAGGGCCGCTGTTGACCAGCAGGAGGAGTCCACCGACAATCGACAGGATCTGGAAGAAGTCGTACTTGGCAAAGTCCTTGTGGGGATGGTGCTCGTGAAGCTATAAGCCCAGTTAGCCGTGAACTCCCGTACTCTTCCCGACGATTCCTACTTACCGTCCAGAAGTTGTTCACAAACAGGTTGAAGACGCTGAGGATGACCACCAGGAGAGTAGCGCTGTACTTGGCCTTGAACCCAACAACCACCATGATGCAAGCAACGCCGCCCAGAATCGAGACGAGGACGCGCCAGATCGACCACTCGCCGCTGAAGACGAAGCCGATGAAGAGGAAGATGAGCAAAACGCGGCCAGCCAGCTGGAAGTACATCTTGCGATCCTTCTCGTCAATCTGGGGGAGGCCGGCGAATGCCTTGGTCTTGCGCACCCACGAGTCGGAGAGGACCATGACCAAGCCACCGAGAACGGACAGGTTTCGGAAGAAGAAGTTGAGATCGAAGATGAGGCCGTATCCGAGCGCCTGGGTGACGACGACGGCCATGAGACCGGCCACGGCGTAGTCGGAGTGCTTTCGGATGATGACGAGACCGGAACAGGAGAGCATGGCGAGAACGTTGACAATCAAGAAGACGTGGGTGATTCCGGATGGGACTATTAGGCGTTAGAAACGACACCCTTCCCTTCTTTGTTCTTTCCAAGCAGATCGCATCTTACTATGTCTGTAGTCGCGCAGGTACAGGAGCTGGTCGCTCCATTGAGTGATGATGCGGATCGCATCCTCAATGAATGTGACGACAATGAGGAACCGTCCAATGACAGGGAGATAACTGTTCAGCGCCATCAAGGTTAGCCTACGGGTGGCTGGGCCAATGTTGGGGGACTCGCGTGGCTCGACTCACGGCTTCAAGGGCTCGCTCAGGTTGTCCAGGGCGTCCTCGATCTTGCTGGTAAACGGTCGGACTTGGTCGAGGACGCTGCCGCTTTGCAATTCGTTGGGGACACCACCTCCGTAGTTGGCGGGGCCGCCGAGGCTATAGGATGGGATGCGCTGCGACATGGCTCGAGGCTCGAGGCTCGTGTGGATTGGGTGCAGACCTGCTGACGACCGAACGCTGCTGCGACTTCGGTTATAAGAGGGCGGAAGTAAAGGAGTGAGAGGGCGAAGAGGGCAAGGGAGGCAGAGGAAGAGGACGAGAGGAGAAGATGCTATTCAAGGAGGGCGCCTGAATGGGGGCGACGGAAGAAGACGAGTCCGAGCAAGCAAGCTTCTAAACAGCTAGCAAGGATCCTGGGAGCTGGGTCCGGAGCTGGAAAGCGTGGCGCCGCGGGACGTGAAACTGGACGAGGAATACAAAGACGGACGACAAAAGAGAGGAAGGGGATTCAAGAGAGAATGGGGAATGGAGAATAGAGAATGGAGGGGTCGAGGTAAGCTGTCCTTTGCGGGTTTCAATTGGAGATGATGACCTCAGAACGGGAGGAATCCTACAACGGTGTCCTTTCGAGATCCCGTGATGAATGCACGGCGAGTGCCCACTTTTTGGGCCGCCCTGAAAAGAAATCCAGTACCGGCGCACCCGTCGGGACCTGCGACACAGCGCCAAGGGTCCGCGGAGGCAGAGGTATCTGGCTGACCCGGGGTACCTGCAGGGGCTGTCGGCGGGCCAAGACACCAGAAGCTTTTTGCTGCCGGGCGCGATCGAGGTGGCGTGTGCCGCGATCACAGCGTCACTTTGCGGGAGCCTTTCCTTAATCTTTTTTTGCCCCCCTTCCCGATTAGAATATCTGCCAGTCTAGTCCGCATTCGCCGCTCGACGGGCGACGGATACGGAGAACGGGGGACAGAACGCCGCTGATGCGTGTTGGCTGGGCCTGCCTGGGTATAGATGATGCATTCCATCTCTCGGCTTGCAAAATGTCTTTCCTTTCTGAACTCGCTTTTGGTTGCAGGCGAGGCCCATGCCCGCTTCTCCACTTCTTGTGGCAGGGATAGTAAGTCGAGCTTCCCGAATATACGGAGTATGTTACGTGCTGCTGTGGTTGTAAATAACCCAGATAGGTAGGTGCTTAAGAAACAGGACACTTCGATACTTGACACATGGTCTTATGAACCTCTAAGATACGTGAGGAGAGATACTTGGGGAGTGGCCTCATACAGAGCATTGTGGTAGGGAATCGCTGGTTACATTAATATGAAGATTGCGCGGTTCTAATGAGCCCGCAATACGAGGTCAACAGGGCTGAGGTGGTCCGAAACTTCATTACGTTGTAATTGCCTATAGGTACCGAGGTAGCCGGCACCTCGACAGGACAGCATCTAAACTTGGGTTTGGTGAATATATTGTTAGTCAAGGACGCCCTGGCTCCGCACCGGCCACCTTAATGTATCTTTGTTACACTGGTACAGGGATTTTCGGTTTGTATGCCGATATCTCAAGACAACCCTTTAGGGCTACTGGCGGATTGTTATCCTAGACACAGCATCTTCTGTTCATCCTACACTGTCCTCACCACACGCCTCTGTAATCCTCAACCCGCCCGTCTCATCATACTCAACCCTTCCTTCGTTGACAGCCCTCAGCATCTCTTCCCGTAGCACGGTGCGTTCTGCCGTGAAAGGTGACCACTCCCAGCCCTCACGCATCCACATCCAGCGCAGGTACGCTCGAAGCTCCTTGTCCGCGGGCATCACCCTCATCCATTCGGGCTGGAACTCAGGCTCTCGGCCTTTGCCGTTCCAGTCCTCTGCCCGACCCAGTAGCTGGTCGCGACAGAAGATGCGCCAACTATCGATTGCGTATTTGCCCTTGGTAAGGTGCCCAATCTCCCACGCCTCTCGGTCCTCCGTGTCTGCCTCTCGGAGTAATGGGCTCGTCTCGTTGCTGTCTGATCCCCTTTCCCTTGACAGAGGATCAACGTCTCGATAGTCATAATTTTTCACCTTGTATCTCACACCGGCCTTCGGTGGGTCATTCAAGAAACCTCGCGCATACTTTTGCATGAACGCAACGCGAACCACGGAAAGCCCAAGATGATGGATCATGCCAATGAGCTCTTCCGCGTTGGCAGGATCGGCTACATGTTCAGGCGATGGAAAGCGCTCCTTGACCTTGTAGAACGTAGGTATGGCCAGCTTTCCATTTGTCTTGATAAGGAACGTGACCGCGATTAGCAACCAAAACGGATCGTGGGCAAACTCCTCCTGAATAATGCCAAATCTTGACGACGTGAGGGGAGCGAAAGGGACGGTGGCGACAGTGCCTGGAGGTGCCTTTTGCTTGGCCGGTGATTTCTTACTCTGTGCAGTTGATGTTGATGAGAAGTAGGGAGAGACTGTGCTCACCCGCTTGACGACAACATCAGCTACATCAGGAAGAAGGCGCATTTGTGTGAAAGCACTTTGGCTGCAGTTTTGGCCATGCTGTGCATCAAGAGGAGTGGCACTCGCTCGCTCGGGCAATACTGAGAACCTGCCACGACTGCATGTCTGGGACGCAAAAGGGATGGAAGATAAAAACCGAGTTGAATGCGACTGAGCCCCGCTGTCCCACTTGCGGCTTTCTCTCGGGTCTTGTTCTTGAGGCTGATCAAGCCAGTAGTGAGACGCTGTTACACGTGCCTTGGACTTCGGACGTGGCTGGGACGACACGGCCAAATCATCCCCGGTTCTGTTTTCGACTGGAGTTGATAATAACGGTGGCCAAATCTCTGGATCTTGCTCTAGTGCCTTTGCTTGAGCAATGAGACGATCCGTCCGCTCCCAAGGTCCTGCGACAGAAGAGGACGCATCGGCGCCATTGAAAATCTCCCACAAGTAAGCAAGGACATCTTGCCCGTCTAGACTTTGCTCGTCGTTGCCCCGGAGCCACCGAATCGACTCGGCGCAGTGGATAAGGTTCTGCCAGTCCTCGGCGCCGGCCATTAGGCTCTGTCGGAGCAGCCGTTCGGTTTCCGTGGGTGCGCCGAGAGCCTCGATGACGTCGGCGAGGAAGTCTCGGGAATCTTGTTTTACATCGAACACGTAGAGGACATCATGGCCGAAGCGAGGCCTGTTGTAGCCGGTCATCTTGACTGCTGGGCGGTGCTGTGTGAGACTGTTACCGACGAGTAGGAATCAATGAGGCGGCATCGCAGCGAGAACAGTTCGTAAACAGGCTCTAGTACAAGCAAGTTGCTGCCGGTTTGGTGGAACAGGTTGGGTAAAGTGAAAGCGAACAAAAGAGGGTGAGATGTCTTGGTCTCGGGGACTAGACTAGGAAACGGGACAAACGAGTTAGGGCAATGTGGACATGGGAGTGGGCTTATGTTGTAGGAGGGTTGGAGGATATGGGAGAACGTTTTCGACGTCGGCTGGCAGTGATTTTGCGGTATGTTTGGCACTACGCATTGGTGAACTCAGGGATAGAGTGGTTGGCCCCAGCCACAGCAATCAAATAATTCACAGCACAAAGTGACGAATTAAAAAAGACTTCATAGATATAACTTAGATCGAGCCAATGACTAGAGAAGTTTCTAGCTTCCACAACACTTCAATGTTGCTACAGCTAACTAACTATCTTATTGGAGGAGAATGAATACGGTGCGTGATGCCATTGGAAAGCACAAAGCACGTACGAATTACGTCGTCACGCGCCGTTGGTGGCAGCCTTGGGCAGTCGGCAGCGGCACCAAACTCGGTCGGGATGGCCTCGGAGATGGACTATGGGCTGTGGACTGTGGCTACGCACACACGTGTCCTGCGCTCAGCTGCGAGGGGCTCGAAGTTCGGCAATCAAAGTGCCGTTAGATGGGGCTTCAGCCAGTCATGGCCAAGCAGTGCAGTCAGTGTCCACCCACCGTGCACCTCACCCGTGTACCTCGCTCTCTGCCGTCTTGGACGGGCGGTGGCTAGTGGGTGACCACTGCCAGTGCCTGCACTGTACGGGTACAGTGCCTTCCAGCCTCCAGGTGCAGTTGCTGGGAAACACCTGGGTGCACATGATCAGGTCGCGTGATGCGCAAACCCCTACTTCGTACAGTATGAACGAAAACCGTTTAGACAGGCAATCAGGGCAGGCAGGGCAAACAAAAAGTGCAGTCAGTGTCTGCAATAATAAACCTCTAGTCCATCAATTCTTTTCCCGCCTTGCCCATCCATTCTCGTCGCCCGGTCTTATCTTTCTACCCGAGCGCGCTACATCATCTACACGCGAACCTAAGGCATCCAGGCACCCACGGTGATACCGACCACCCTCCCAGAGCCGCTTTTTCCACCTCCTTCCAATCACGCCAACGCCCCATTTCCAGCTAGCCGCATCCATCCTCTTCTCTCATCTCATCCTGGCGCCTCGTCGGACCACATCCCCAGTCCACAGGTCACGTGGAAGTATCGATCGCCCCGACTCGTTCCTTCGCCCAGTCTTCACCTTGTCGCCTCCGCTCCCGCATTCATACCATCCTTCGCTATCCCTCGAGCGCCCTCCTCCCCTTCCCTACCAAATCCCGATCATCGTCATCAGCATCATCCAAGAGATGAGTAGTCGCGGCGGTAAATTAGCCCCAGAAGTCAATCGGTAAGTCAGTCGTCTTGCGACCGCGCGCGCGTTATCCGCCAGCATGAACGCCCCATGCCCCATTCGCCCATCTCCATCCAAACAACGTCCTCCAAGACCCCGGATCCCTAGGTCCCATTGTCGGAATGTCGCTGACCTCTGTCTGTAGAGCTCTGTTCGTCAAGAACCTGAGGTATGCCCTGAACGATATCAGATTCGCCATCGTCGACTGACCGTTGCCGATTTAGCTACAACGTCACTCCGGAGGAGTTGTTCGACCTATTTGGAAAATTCGGCCCAATTCGGTATGGCTCCATCTAACGCCCCGACGACGACAGCCTCGTCCAGTCTCGACAGCATACTGACAATGTCTACAGCCAAGTCCGCCAGGGCATTGCGAATAACACCAAAGGCACGGCCTTCGTTGTCTATGAAGACGTAATGGATGCCAAGCAAGCTTGCGACAAGCTCAACGGCTTCAACTTTCAGAACCGTTACCTCGTCGGTGCGTCACTCCTTGTGCAAAGCGCAGGCCTTCTTCTGGCTTGAATCATGGCTAACAAACTACTACAGTCCTATACCACCAGCCCGACAAGATGGCCAAGTCAAAAGAGGACCTCGAGGCTCGCCGTGAATCTTTAGCTCAGCTCAAGAGACAGCACGGTATCGATTGACAATCCGACCGGCCTGCAGGTAGCCTGCCCAGGAAGTCACATTCTTCATCTGCAGGCCGGTCTTCGTCTTCTCCCAAATCTCCCTCGCCCGATCCGAAGACGATCCTCCGAAACGGCAGGGTGCCGACCAACTCAACCACCAAGGGGCATGCCATCAACCGAGCCGTCCGATTCGTCGATGGATTGCGTCCCGCGCTCCAGACATGCGCATGATGTATCCTGTATTGTAACTGTTGGGGACTCCACCGTGCTGGGAATCGCACGTGTTATCTTTGGGTTCTGGCTCGGGATCACCTGACACACGCCTCGCTCCTTGAACGGCTCTGGGAATGGTGCACTGGGAAATTGAAGGCTGATCTAATTTAGCAAGTGACGATACGACTAGTCACGACAACTGCTTTTGGGACCTGGCCTGGGGATAATAGGCCTGATGACGTCTTTTGACTGTGGATAGCTTTTTTCGCTTCGAAGCCTTTACCACAAGACTGAACTCTCATATCTTTTTGTCGTTGCAATCTGCTTGATGGTTCCCAGGCCGTACAGATTTGTGACGTGAAGCCTTGTCTTTGTGTTATTTTCATATTTGTTTTCATTTCCTTTTATGTAACTTAAATCCCACCTCTCGGTGGACGCAAACGCAAACAAGGAGTCGAACCGCTCAATATATTTTTGATGCTCTTGTCACATCTCTATCTTGATGAGTTCTGATTGAATACTTTACCGTGAGTTGAGTCATGGTCCCCATGATTGTAGGCAGGCATGCATGAAGTGGCTGTTGTAGTTATGTGATCCGTTCTGTGAGTCTTGTTTTTTCCAGTGGAGTTTATCTACTTGCAAGACTTTGAAAACGGTCGCTTCCTTTTTGGTGATGACGGGTGGCGTCCTATTGCAGTCTTCCTTTTCATGGCTACCACGGTGATGACCGAGGCACTACCCAGTCAACTAATGAGTCTACAATAACCAATCCTTCGATTATTTAAGCCATGCATTATCTATGCTAGCCTCACTCTTTAGATTGTCCCATGTGTAGTCGCAGGCAGAAACGAGTTGGCTAAAAAAAAAAAAACTCATCCAATCTTGGGTTGATGCCAGGTTCTGGAGGCCGCTCTGGCAACTTGCAGACAACATGACATGCTGCCCAAAGCCATAAGGGGCAGACTGAATCATCGGAACAGGGATAGAAACTTCAGGCAGCCATGCAAATGACTTCACAGCTAAAGCGAAAGAGGGACGCTCATGGCCTGTGTGTGTGGGATGGGTTGCCCCGGAGTTGCCGGGTTGCATATGTATGGAGTCCCGACAGTCTGGGTCGTTGGGTTGCTCCGCCATTGAGCATGGAATGTGTGTGTGGAACCACCAATCGAGCCATGACTCCTCGGACAAGATGGGCAAGTTGGCACAAGTTTACAGAATTGCTTGGTATGTGTAGGCAGGTGCCTATGAGGAAGGTAGGTTTGAGAGTGGCTATTGGGTCAGTGTTTGAAGCTGATCTCTTGGGAACTCGGGAAGATGCCTATTTCGCCAACACAGCCTCGATACTACTTTGCTTTCTAATTGAGACTACGATAGTACCCTAGAGAAAAGAAGAGCAGGGCGGCACGGGTTGGAAGAAAGAGAGGGGGAGGATCGGTCACTTGATTTGCTCGACATGCGGAGGAGAGATGAGAGCGGAGCAGGAAGACGGCATTCCCCAAGCCACGACAGATGAGAGCAAACAAGCAGACAATTGCCGCGCCTGTATCCATTGCGGTCGTTTTGCTGGCAGGTCTCCATCCATCGTGGCGTGGGAGAAGAACCGAAAGAAGCCAGTTGGACATGGGGCACCCGGGCGCCCGACGGGAGTCTGCCTCTGCGCGGCAGCTTTTCGACCCTTTTTTTTTTCTCTTTTCTTTTCGGTGCGGCGAGAATGCCTCGCCGGGCCGCGAAAGTAGGCCGCATGTTTATTTGCTCCCTCTGTCCTTGTCCGTCTCTCAACTTACTACCTATGTTCTGTGTTTCCCCAAGAATGGGCTGCCCCAGCCCCCAAGACGGTCGCATTAGACGCGGCCACCCTCGGCGGCTCGTGAGTGGTCGTCCAGGCGCTGAAGGTGGGTGGGCGATGCTGCGGGCTGTGGCTGAGTCGCTACTTGAGGCGCTGTGAACTAACTAGTAGTAGTGGTTTTCTTCTTCTTGTTGCTAGAGGACAGGAGCGTCGTTTTTTGCTCACTCACTCAACTAACTGCAAGACCAGGAAAAGAAGTATAGATCATGAACTGTGAGCTGGGTCGCCGGCGGTGGCCGCAGCATAGGGAGGTACTGCCCCAATGCCTTCAGTCGTGACCCGAAAGAAGGGCGACGTGCTCTGGACTCTCGGTCTTTGGGTGTGGCAGTCAGCCTTACACACCCGCACACTCTCACCCGCGAGCACAGCATATCACTGTCTGAGATGGGCATTACTATACCTAGACAATCTACCTGACGGCTTCCATTCTCGGTGATGACTCTGACAATAGTAGCGCATGGCTCAGTTCAGCTCACTGAGATTCTGTCCTTTTTTTATCACCATTTATTTCAGTTCAGTACCTCCTCCATCGACAGTATAAACCGATCTGCAGCGCCGCTACATCGGGCGCCCGCCCCCATGCACCACCCAAAAGGGGCCTGGCCTTCCCTTCCACACAGCCACAAGCTAGAAGCCTCGTCAAACCTGCCATTCTATCATCATTCCGTAGCCGTTGCGGTCTCTGATTGCAAAGCCGGGCCTCAAGAGCCGGAGCCCGTCATCCATGTCCCCGGGCATGGCCAATTGCCCGGCGTATGATGCTCCTCCGTCTCCAGCTCTGACCTCATGCCCCCCCTTCACCTTCACCAACAACCATCATGGGCCGCATTTGCGGTCCCGGCCGTCCCACTTCTCTACCTCCGTCTCTGCTTCTATACTTCTATACCTTTATACATCGATACCTAACCACCTGCCTACCTGCGATCCATACCCCCCATGCCGTGGTCCCTCTATAAAGCCCTAGGCGAGTCCGCCTGGTTCAGAATCATCCATCCCGCTCAGCTTCATCTCCCGGCCTTCTACAGCCTGCTTCCTTCATGTCTCTGCCCGTGTCCCGGTTCAGCAAGTTGACCCTCGAAAGCATGCCTCCAGAGACCAGTTCAAGGACTCGGGCTGAGGGCCGCGTCGAGAGTAGTCATCACGCGGGATCGAGCCAGTATCTCGAGCACGAGATGTCATCCGAGTCGAGCTCCGAGTCGGACCTGGAGTCGGACTCATACAGTTCCGACTTCGAAGACGAGTCTCCCGCCGTCGTCAGGTCCCCCACAAAGCTGGCGTACCTTATCGACCACCTGCCGGAGTCCACCCAGAGCGCCGTCCGCGATGCCTTCAGGGACCCGCCCCGGATCGCCCTCCAGAAGTGCCGCCTCATCAACGACACCTACGCCTTCCAGATGACGGAGCTCGTCACGCGGTCCATCCGCATCCGCGCCTCCGAGGACGGCGCCTCACAGCTGAGCTGCTCCTGCGGCCACGGCGACGAGCCTTGCGAGCACCTCCTCTGGCTGCTCGACCAGGTCGTCAAGCAGACCGTCTACGACCAGGACGCCGCGAAGCCCCTGAAGATGACCAACCGCGGTTTCCCCAGCGAGATGGGAGACCCTTTCCAGAACATCGCCAGCCACCACCTCGACCTGCTCGCCGACGGAATTCACTGCCAAGTCGTCACCCCGGACTCCGAGTACGACAACGAGCTGGACCCGTACCGCGCCGAGGAAGCCCGTGAGCTGCTCTCGGCCGTCTACGGCGCCTCCCCGGAGGACTACCGCCCGGACATCTTCACTCAGCCATCCTCCGGCAAGAAGGTCTTCAAGCGTCACGACTTGGACCGCACCGTCTTCCGCATGCTCCTCGACAACCACCAGTTCTTCCACTACTTCCGCTCCCTCTGCCGCGCCACGGACCCCATCAACGACCCCTTCCGCAAGCTCTCCCAGCGCGTCGACCACGTCCTCCGCGACCTCGACGCCTACGCCGCCGCCCGGGACAACCCCCCTTCCGTGATCCCTTCCCGCGAGACCCCCCGCGACGTCGTCTGGGCCGCGGGCCACATCCTCGGTGCCGTCCGCTTGATCAAGCACGAGCTGTACGCGCGCGACCGCCCGCTCCAGCCCGCCGAGGCCATCTCCGCCGCCCGTAGCCTCGTGCACATCCTCGACGCTGTCGTCGCCCGCAACCGGGACCTCCATCCGGGTGCCGACCGCCGCGCCCGCAACCTGTACCTGAGCCTCGTCGGCGACCGCGACCAGGACTTCGTCATTGGCGTGCTGAGCCTGCTCCCCGAGGCCGCGAGCCAGTTCCTGAACAACCTCGAGGCCATCCTCGACCAGATCGGCGTCCATGGCGCTCCTGCAGCCTACGCGGCTCGCTTCCGCGCCCTCCTCGACAGGCTGAGGACGTCGGGACGGGGATCTGGCCTGAAACGGTCCGTCCAGGGCCAAGGCACTGATCGCAAGTCCAAGAGGATGAAATAAAGGGCGTCGGCCCGAGTCGTTGAAGCTGGCTTCTTCACGTTTGGCGTAGTAGATTGACAACAGGATGGTACAGAATGACTTTGATATCCTTCCGGCTAAAGGCGAATGCTTTCTTTTATATACCTCACAACCAGATTACACCACTACCGATATATAGATTTTCTTTCAAGAGCAGGGCTCGTGCCACCGTATGAAAAATTTATTGCTATTCTGCTACTACTTATGCTCGATTCGTGTCTGTCGTCTTAGGGCTATGTTGGCGTATCTGTGTCCCGCGTCTGTAACAACTGGCCCCCTCCCCCACCAGTTGCCGCTCAAGTGACAAGGCCAGCCTCATCCCGGAACGCCTCCAGCTCCTCGAGAACCTCCTTAAGAGTCGGTCGGTCGTAGTAATTCTCTTTCCAGTCCCCGCGCTTCATGCCATCCATCCTCTCCTTCAACCACTGCTCCGACGTTGCAATCTCCTGCGACCACCAATCTCGCGCTGTCGTCTGAACCCTCTCTGCCGTGGAGAGACCCCGGTTCTCATGTTCACGGAGAACCAGCTGGTTCCTCTCCCTCACGATTAGCCTGCTCATCCCAGGCTTCCTGCCTCGAGTGCAGCGGTCGATGAGGTCGCGGATGCGCCCCGGGGTCCTGGTGTATCCTGGAAACTCCACGGACGGCTCCCATCGATACGACAACCACACAGCGGCTCGCTGGGGGGCACTATTTCCCTCGAAGATGCACCAAAGCACCCTACCCAACATGTAAACTTCACAGGCCTCCTCCTCAGTTCGAGTGAGGCATGCCCATGGCACGTTGTACCCCTTCGACGGCCAAGCATACCCCTCGCCCTCGCCCATAGTTTCCCAACCAGGCAGCATTTCCGTCAGGATCTTTGCGTATTTCTCGCTGACCTCCGTGGGAATCTCGTCGTCAACGGCGAGCAGCCTCACGTACTCCAAGGCGTTGACCTCGGGCGCCGCGAACTCGCACCAGACGCCTCGCTGTTCGAAGTCGACCATGATGGCATTGCGGGAGGATGAGAGTACAATGTTGTCGAGTCTCAGATCCGGATAGAAAATGTCCGAAGTTCCACGCAGGTGGACCAGTGCCGATGCGATTTGAAGAGACCACTTTGTCTCGTCGGTCAATGAAACGTTGTCATGTATCCTCAGGAATGGGATCAAGTCACGGAGGCTGCCGTAGGTATGGTACTCCAGAGTGAACCCAATAGCTGCGACCTTGCTCCCAAAGCTGCATTTCTTTGTCACCAAGTGGACCGGCCGCGAGACGATATTGGGGTGTGGCTGGATGGTCAGGAGTTGCCTCAGCTCATGGTACAGATACTTGGTGTAGCTGGTGAGGGCCTTGAAAATCCACGTCTTGCCATGAATATTGACTAGGCAAACGCTGTCATGCAGCTGCGAGACGTATGTCACCTCACTGATGTCAATAGTCGGAGGCAACTGTACATCGCCCTGCCAGTACTTCTCAAGCGACGCCACAGACAGGAGCTGGCGTTCGAGGTAGTGAGTCGGAGCAATCGATATCTGGGCATCGGCAATGTTGACGGGAAGGTTGTTGAGAACGATCCTGGACCCAAACGGCACGTTGTTGAAGATTTGTGCAGGGTCGTCCATGCGAGACGACCAATACTGCAGAATCCGGAGAAGATGGCGGGTGATGCCCAAAATGGCGATGCGGGACCCGCTGGTAGTGTGGAATGCAACGTCCACATCGAGGACCCTTCGAAAATCCTCTGAGAGTTTGGCTGGCTCCGGGATGAAGACATCCATTCGGATAGGCGAAATGGATTCGACGAAGAGGGGCACAGCGTAGAACTGGCTGCCAAACCCGGTGCAGCCGTCGATACGCCAGAGCGGACGCTCAAGCGGCGCGAGACTGTCAATGCGGTTCTTGGGGTTCAGCAACGAGTCCTGCCAGCTGGGGGGGTGGTTCCGATGCTGATCGTCCAGGGCCGGGGCGGGCGGAGTCTCGGAGAAGGCGGCTGTAGGATGGATGACATCGTGGATGGACTGCTGGCTCAACTCCATGATGCAGCTACGGGTGCACAGCGGGACAACCTAGGCCAGAGAAGCAGATGGTTAGCCCCCGAAACACGAAGCAGCGTTGCAGTACATGACATGATATGATAGAAACTACATGCAGTATGTATAGTTTGCTAGCTGGCAGGCTTGGCAGAGGGCGACAGCTCGAGCCGCGAGGATCAGGCGCCAGGGGGGTTGGAGCCGTGGAGCCGTGGAACTGGAGACTGCTTCGGCCAACGCGACCTCGAAGGGACCAATGCGAAGCGGTCTTGGATATGAAGCCGGCGGGTCCAATAGGCAGAGACCAGACTGTGGCATAGGGCTAACGCTGGTGATGGAAGAGGAGTTGTCGTGCGACCGCGAGGATGACACAGGCAAGTTGGGGCGGCTCTGCATTTGAACCGGGCCTGCACAATGTAGTGTACTGGAGGTGGGATCGAGTTGCCCTTGCTCGCTTGATCACATGATTGGATCTTGCTTGGCTGGCGAGCGAGGAGAAAGGTGACTGATCACACAGGTCGGGCTGTTACATGTCAGACCATGGCCATGAGGGTTAGAGCAGACACCCGTCGCAGAGCCTGTCCCGCCGTGATTTTGGTTTGGTTTGGAGATTAGATCGACTCGGTTGAGACATTGCGTAAGATCCGTGGAGACGGCAATCCAATGTCCCACCTGTGACTTATCCAACTCCTCTATCAACCAGCAGGTTTCGCAACAAACCTGGAAGGCAAGCCAATCGCCGCCCCCAACGCGCAGGCGAGTATCCGTTTTCGCGGACTACTGCTTGGTATTAGTCCTTCGTACTCTCAACTTTGTAGAACGCCAAAACCGAAGTAACGATGAAACGGGCGGGCTAGCGCACTTGGAACGTCACGTCCCGTCCCCCCACGGCTTCAAAGCGTCCGTTTCCTCCGAGTCGTCCAAGTACCAAGCAAGGTATTCGTACTCCGTGCCCCGTGCTCGTACCCCCCGAGTCCCCATGGCCAACAGGCCAGGTACTAATAAAAGGAAACCGCCTTACGATCAGCGGTTTATCCCGATCCCGGCTGCAACGCTGCTTGGTTCCAGTGGCGCTGCCGTGGTCCGTTGTTTAATGTCCGATTGGAGCGGGAGGCTCTGTAAAAATATCCATTTCTTGCCCAAAGTTCGTGCAGTCAATGAGCAACAGTTGCTGGGGCTGTGCATCGCCAAGGTCCGGGATCCGGCGCGCACCTCCCAAGATGGACTTCCCTCAAGTGCTCGAGATAAAAGCAAACCCTCCCACACCGCGTGGTGGCTGACGAAGAGGCCCAGAGATCAGTTTCATAACATGAGTTTTCCTCAAGCCACGGATGGCATGGCAAGGGTAAAGGAGGGTGGCCGTCTCAAAGTAGTAATGGTGCGCAAGGTAAAGGCAAAAGAAAGACGACGCCTCGTGGGACCCTTCCGGTGATCAGCCCTCTGCCTCAGGAGCGATTGGACAACTGCACGGTAACCTGCTTGAAGTCGAGGAAAGTGCAATCCTTCATCCCGTCACGAGCACATTCGCTGGGACACGTCATGACTGCATGAGAGCCGGGATAGATCATTTGACCAAAGAAGGTCGTGTCAGACACATTCTGTCCGGGACCAGGACAGCCGACAGCCGCCATAATCGGGAATGCCTCTGGGTTGAATGGAACGAGACTTTGCGATATAAACCGGTGAACCTGATTTCACAGCGAATAGAAATGCATGGGACGGGGGGGAGGGAGCCGGGTAGGTCGCGTTTGAACAGCCAACTTGAAAGCCTCCAGGCCACGAAGGGCCTGAGCTAGCATTATATATAATAGAACGAGGAGGTTCAACTTGCCACTTGGGCTCCCCGATAAGAGTATATGTGCAAAAAGAACAATGATGACCGCGTGCTTTGTACCGAATGGCTTTAGGTGTTTGATGCACTTTGCACCTCCTTACGACATCCTACCTTCGTAGATCGACAGAAGAAGTATATCATTGTCGAGGTGATACCTGGACTTCAGGTGCAGTGGACTCGCATGCCTTGTCCTAGGTCGCTCTTATAACACGAAAGGGGCCGCACAAGTCGGCGGTCAGACTCGGGGTAAAACGCCACATTGCCGATGATTCAGATATGGCCTCCTATTAGTTGACGATTCCGGCAGGGTGGGAAGTCGGAGTAATTTGGGGCAATGTAGGCATACCATTGACCAAGGATCTAGTTAAGCGGGGAAGCTTCCGAGTGGCTATTCTGGGACATTGTCGTCGGACCACGGTATCTTGTCTCAAATGACGGAGGATTGGCAAACAGAGCTGTTGTACTGTGTGATGTGATGTACGAATATGTGAATCCTGAAAACTGTGCGTCGTACAAACTAGGGCGAGGACAAGGGGCGGGAGCTAAGATGCCCGATACACGGTTGGTTGGACCCACGCGATGATTCTGACAAACCCACATAACGGATGCCGGCCTTGCGTTCGCCTCCAAGGCAGTGGGACGATGCATGATGGTTTGCGCTTCACGGCGAGTCAGCTGGGTGGGTGAATGGATGGGTGGATGTGTGGATGGAATGGGATGGATCAAGGACGGATCACGGTCGGATCACGGTTGGATCGTGGATGGAGAGATGGATCGATTGGCCTAAGGTACCAAGCCTGGGGTAAAGCCCTTTTTGTGTGGTCCAAGAGCCTCAGTTCCATATTGGACTCATTAGAGTTCGATCTAGACTATGCACTGGGCAAGTCTGTAAGGTAGCCGTGCCGCTGTTCTTGGCTGCCCAATTAGGCAATCGAAGTCCCGGTGGCTGCTACCTTCCCGTGGTCCCGTCCGGCCGTTGATTAGTCTACCCAGATAGGCGGGTACGGGGACCGGCGCCTGCGCGCCTTCCGTTGGAATGCACAACAGCTCAGATCACGTTGCCATGTTGCCCAAGCCAAAAGTACCCAACTAACCTCCCGTGTCCATCCAAACCATCCAACGACATCGCACACACTGCTTGCCAATCTACCCGGCGCATGTGATGCTGCCCGGCTTGCTGTGCGCTTTTGCCTGCAGCTGCGTCGCAAGAGACGACAGTTGTCACCAATATACTGCCTGTCGGTCCATGCCGGCCGCCGTGTAGCCGTGTCGCTGGCCCGCTAATTACATGTACGGAACACGCCTGTTGTTGAAGGAAGCCAAGACCTTATCCCGTGTCGATCCTTAGCTCAGTAGCTCACGAGAACGACCTATGACACCTTGCCAGCAACGACAACGACTAGATAGGCAATTGTCCTGGCTTGCCTCATGGATACCTCCTCCCGCTGACAAACAAACAGTCGAGAAAACAAAGGTCTGTACGAAGCCGAACGAGGATCGGACCGATGCCTGGCATTTGCTCGACTGCGCTTGAGGGATATTGATTCCTGGCCTCACCGGTCCCCCGCCTCTGCCTCCCGATCGTACCAACCACAGCATTTGCGTGACGATGGCGTACAGGATTCCCGTCACATGGCATTGGTGGGAGCAAGCATTGCAGCCCTCGCAACCCGGTAGCCGGCCATAACAGCGCTTTTGCGACCGGTCAGCGCCCACTCATCGGGCTGGACGATAATTCAAGGCTCGTGTGGGCGGGCGCAAGTCCAACGCGCCTGGGGTCCGGGGTAGTCTGAGGAGTGAGAATGCCGGTCAGCAGCCCCCGGCTGCGCACCCGCACATTGTTCTTACGATAGTCCATGATCGTATTCGAGGCGTTGAGCGCCTGGTGCATTTGATGCTTCACGCCCAGTCCCTACCGAGTCCGTTCTCTCACGCAAGCCCTGTCCAGCCGACTCTCATGCGCCGCGCATCGTGTTGTATTCTCCGGAATCGATGAACGGCATCGCAGCCAGCACAGGTAGTGAATACCTCGTCAGCCATTGCTTGCCCCAACGGGACCTGCCGTGCCCGGACCATTTCATGATTCCACGCACGACAAAAAGCAAAATGATACCCTATCCACCCCAGGCCGCTCGTGTCACCATAGATGACACTCCCACGTTAATCACATGGACGTTTCCATGCACCAACGGTCGTCGTCCCCCCCCTCCCATTTCCATCGCAATGGAACGCAAGTTCGCAGAGGATTCAGGATGAATGTACGAGGCACCGCGGTTTGGCAAGTCAGCATCCAAAGCCACGCATCGAACCACATCCAACTCTTCTAGCAAGTTCCGGCCGTTCGATGCCGGACCCGGCGTCTACAATCCCTGCCTCTCTTTGGCCTGGGCCCGGCTGCTCTCTCCACATGATCGGGAAGCCCAAGCAGAGAGGTACGTCTATACTGGGCCGTAATAATTCAAAGTGATCCGTCCCAGCACTGCAACCACTGCCAACCAGATAGGCCCCTGTCGCGCCCATGGTACCCCTCAGACCGGTCAAAAACAATTCAGCACGGAGCAATGTCGTCGTCGTCCTCACCGAGTCCACTCTTCTCTCTCACAGACTCGATCATCTTCACCCTTCCCAGCAGCCCGTCGAGCCGCCGCTTCAATCGCTTGACGCCCAGTCACTACGGCCACCACACCGCCAGCCGCCAGCCCACTCAGCCCGCAGCTCGCATCGGCCGTCATCCCTACCTCTATCGCGGCCACAAGCATATCGGCTTGCTCGACACACCAAAGCCCTCACTCCTCCAGCACCAGCGCCAGTACCACAACAGCCGGCTTCGACTTCGCCAGCGGCACCAGCACTAACGGCCAAGTTCAGCCTACTCATCATCTCATCCCACCAGGCAGTCCTCGAAGCCCCCAAGCAGCGGCTACAGGCAACACGGCGCACGCCAAGTTTTTCGGGGACACCACTGTCTCTTCGCCTCCGTCTCTCTCACGTTGAATTTGGAGCGTTGGCTAGTCTCGCCTACTTATCCCCTTTGCGCCTGGCCACACCCCTCCAGTCGACCTCGCCTCTCTTCTTACTGTGTCCGCCTTCTCGTCTCCGACTTTCTTAGCTCTTCTCATCGCCGAAACTTGGTTTTGGTCAACCTGACGCTCCACTCGCCGCACTACGGTGGTTGAGTTTCGCCCGTCCCGGTGATGGCTTTCGTGGCACCTTAGCCTACCACCACCCTCCCCCCCCCCTCTCAAGTCTCTCACCCCGGCGTCGCTGAACCTCTCACCCGGTGGCCTTTGGGCTGAACCCGACCGACCCTAACGCTGCTTGTTCCTGCTTGTATACCATATACTTCGATCCCCACGTGGTGGTACCTT
Source organism: Neonectria magnoliae (assembly GCA_037954305.1). Taxonomy (NCBI): domain Eukaryota; kingdom Fungi; phylum Ascomycota; class Sordariomycetes; order Hypocreales; family Nectriaceae; genus Neonectria; species Neonectria magnoliae. Next base: position 75,926 of record JAZAVK010000078.1, on the reverse strand, counting down.
GACTTTTGTTTCTTGCTGCTGCGCAGCTTTGTTCCACACCCTGTCTCACTGCAGCCATGATGGTAAGAGATTTCCTCTCCCCGGTTGGCGGCAACCTGCATGGATTATATCATTGATCCCTTCCCATCGGTCCCCTTGGTGGCCCCCTGCGACCTTTGCCAATCACGCCCGCGTTTGTCGCCGCCCCATCGGGGCTCTTGTACCCATGGCCCATGGCTCCCGGTCAAGAGCTTTCTTGACCTCGCCCCCCCCCCAATCCCCGTCCTAACACTGCTTCCGACCCGAATGTGCGGTGAATTGATTTTCTATAGAATTCGCATCACCCATTTAAGCCAAAGAGGCCTCGCCCTCAACCGGGGTTTCAAGAGCCAGTACTTCCATCGTCATCATTCATCCCCCCCGAGGAACTCAGTTATCATTCATTACCATCTGATATCCATCTTCACCTTGATCATATTGCCAACTTCTATGGCGTTACTTCTGGTTTTCAAATCCACCAAAACATCCAGCAGGAGCAATCTCGGAAGAAACGGAGACTAGGTCCATACATCCCAATGCCTCAGGAGCCTGGATCGTCTTCGTCCCAGGTATCCCTGGAGAAGTTTGTTACGCCAGTCTCCTATGATCAACGTCACCATAGCCAATATGGAACGTCATCAGGTTGGACTGAGCCTGGATCCTCTCCAATGCCATCTCCTGGCTCGCCACTAGCCAGGCGGATGGCAGACTTGAGCTTGTTCTTATGCCCGTGTTGTGGATTTGGGATAAGACAACTGGATGGTAAGCAACTTACCCTTTCTTGTTTTTTTCTCCCCCCTCCTCATATCTTGTTCCGCTCTGAGTCACACACCAATGAATATGGCTGACCGTGTCTCCAAGGCTACCAACGGCTTCCTGAAGCGCCACCTACGGTGGTGCATGGTTTAAGCAACGCATACTCGGCAGAGAAGCCACCGTCGATGCAAATTCCATCTTCTGAACCGTATGGATCTGCGAATCTAGATATGTCGCAACAGGCTGCCTTCGCTTACACGCAAACCGGTCTAACCTCGCCACCACTCACTGGCTTCCCTCTCATCCCAGACCAGCCAACGTTGACTGTCCCATTGGTTGATGGCACAAATTCGGGACCACCGCAAGGCTTACCAGTGGCCGACTATTACATCGGCCAGCCCCTAAAGCAGGATCCAGACATTTCCAGCCAATCCGCTCTACCTACCGATCCCATCGTAACTCAAGACTTATCTGCAATGCAGTATGGGCCGGATCTCGGCCTTGTCGTTCCGTCAGACATGACACAACAGGCCATGGCAGCCGTCGCGGATATGTCTCAGTACGGCCTTGTGCCGTCGGGGCAGTTAGATGAATCACTTGCTCAAGCCATGCCGCCGCCCACAAATGGCTGGACCGATGTATCTCTGGTAGACCAGCAAGCCAAGTTTGATGTCATTATGCCGAATCAGCGTGGGGGGAAACGAGGGCCATTCAAGGACCTAAACCTCCGTGAACAAACGGCGCAGACCCGGAAGATTGGTTCATGCATCAGATGCAGGATGCAAAGGATCCGCGTTAGTACTCCTCCGTGCCCAACCTGCGATCTCCTTTCTTCCCCTTGCTAGGTGCTGGTGGCGTTGGAAGACTGACTTTATTGATTCAGTGTGAAAACAATCCTGAAGAGGAGGGTGGTCCATGCTTGACTTGCAAAAAAGTGTCCAACTCGAGGGCTGGCCGGTTCCCTTGTCTGAGATACAAGATCACGGACATCAGATTGTACAAACCTGGCCAAGTTCCCGGCTTTGAATGGACACGTAGGTGGAATAACAACATATCGGATCCAATTCAGAATTGGGCGTCGGAGGAACTCAAGACGATTTACATTTCGGACGGCCTCTCCAACAGGTGTGTCGAAGTCCAAGTTCGGCAATTCATCCCTCAATCGGGCGATAAACTCGAACGAACGTGGGACTTTAACGGAACCAAGAAGTCGGTGTCGATTCCGCCTTACGCTCTTGTAAAGCTGGACGAAGTGAAGAAGGCATACTCGGAGCATATTCAGGAGAGCATGCGTGAGGCTTTCGGTAACCTGCTGGGGACCCAGGAGAGCCTCTTGTATCAGACGTATGATCGGGCGTGGCGAATATTCCGCGATCCAGCAACCCCCATGGAGTGCCTGGATCTGATCGGTCGGACGCTGATGTTGTGGATGTCGATTCGCTTGTCGACCAGATCGAGCTTCATCGTTGGGGATGAGACGTTGGGGATGCCCCGAGACATTCTAGATGAGACAAGTCCGAATCACGGGATGATCCCGCTCCCACCAGTGCTCGGCGCGCAACTGGATCTCGTCTTGATTCACCATATTCAGACAAGGCTCCGCAGAGAACTGCTGGACAGGCTTCAGAAGATGATACAAAAGAACAAGCAAAGCACTTGGCTAGTGACATACCTTGTGACTTTTATTCTTTTGCACAACACGGCGCTCATCACAGGACATGACGCCGGGTACGCTAGGAAACATGGGATGAAGGTGAGGACGCCGGAACATGAGGAAGGGAAAAGAAAGCAGGGCGAGGGCCACTTTTAATGCGTGCCCTAGCCACCCGGCACTTACCTTGAGGGTCATGAGGTTTGCTAACGCTTTCGTGTGCTTGCAGCGACGATTCGCCCGGGAGGACAAGGTTAAGGAGTACCACTTGGGTGAGACAAGCGCGCTCCCTTACTGCCCCCACTGGGAAAACCCACGGAGGCAGGAAGAGGAAGAGAGGCTAACAAATGGCGGCAGGTGCCAACATTCTCCTGGCGCATTTCCACTACTGCAACAAGGGCATCTATCCTTTTTCTGAGGGGTGTAAAGACCAGGACTTGAGAACCCTTGCGGGTTTGGATGAGGAGAAGATCCAGTTCGTCCACGCCACTAGGGCGCACGCTAAGCAGAATGGTAAGTCAAAGCTCAATTCCCTCTCCCTTAGTACCGAGTGCCTGGGGCAACGCTAATGTAACATCTGCACCTCGTAGCGCGAGACTGGGAGGAGCTTCGAAACGGAGCCACTTATGACGATGATTATTTCTTCGTCAGCCAGCTGTTTGAGGAAAACTGGCAGCCTCGGTCGACAATGTGATTGGAAAGGGGCGGCAGGGGCCAGCAGAGAGTGTTCAAACATGAGACTAGAGTGACAGTATGCAGATGTCGCATGGGAAACCCCACAAGGTACAGATTGGTTGGGAGCCATGTGAGCCGTGGGAGCCATGGGTGCCATCGCGGCGGTGGTCGTGAGACGCGATGTTATGTTGGTGAGCTGACGCGCGCAGCGAGGCGGCTCAACTTTGACGGAGGCCCCTGTTCGATGAGTACCCGGAGGGTAAAGTCAAAGTCGGTAAGTGCCGGGACGGGCGGGACGGAGTGCGACACGTAAGGCATTGTGAGTAGGAGTAGGAGTACGAGTACGAGTAGGAAAGACCAAGGACAACAGGACAAGCTGGAGGAGCCAGGTGGAGGAGCCAGGTGGAGGAGCTAGGAGGAGGAGGAGGGGAGTGAAACGGGAGAGAACAAGGCCAAGGCCAAGACGGAGGAACGGGACGAGGGGCGAGGAGGAAGTCAGTCTCTCCCACCCCCGAGTGTACGACAACGGCAGACGGCTCCGGCCCATGTCTTTGGTCCGCGTCCTCCGGCGCACACGGGCTACCAATGCGGACTCCGGGACCCGCCAGCCGAAGACTCGTTTCCCTTGAACTTACACGGCCGCAGCCCGCGGTTGGCAGCCAGCACATCTCAAGTTGCACTGTGTGAGTTGTGTGCCGTGGGCGAGTATGAAAAGAAGTAAACAAAAAAAAAAAAGGTTGATGTCAAAATTGCTCACACGCATACCCATGCCTGCCGATGGTCACCCATGTCCACGATGCGACAAGGACGAGGTGTCTGTCGTAGTTTTTGTTGTGCACTTCGTGTGAAGTACAGAGTACGGGTACTTCGTACGAAGATTCTTGTGAAAGACGGGATGTTTGTGTTTTGTTTGGCTTGGCCAGCCCCCAATTAGCAAGCCGAAGTAGACTGTGGTCTAATTACAGCTGCTTCCCGGGTTGTGATACGTGACCACTGGCTTGTCCGAGGCACCGTGCTTCTCTCAGGTTGGTCAGGGCGAGAACCAACTCGGGCCGATGGACGGCTGAGTACTCGGTGACGATTTAAAAGAAGAAACGAGGGAGGAGACAGAGAGAGGGATGAGAGAGAGGAGGATAGAGGACGGGACAGGGGTCAGGTAGGGCTGTGCGACAGTGCGACGGCCGGTGCGACGGGGACAAGCTGGAGGACGGGAAACGGGAGACAACACGGGAGGGAACAACAACAGGTGGCAAACGGGAACTGCGAAAACCGGCGCACGAACTAAGTTTGTCGGTCTACCTCGTACGAAGTAGGCATGTACCTGCATACTTACAGAATTGCTTTGATGATTAGACTCACACATTCCCATGCCCTCCCTGTACCTCCAGAAAACTTGGGCGGGACCTCCTCCCGGCGCTAGATTCACGCCAGGTCGTGCGTCGCTGCTCGTCGGGTCGCTGGGTCGTGGGGAATCGCGGAGCGGTGTCCGGCCTATGAGCCCTTTGCCGTGGTCAACAGGGTCGTTTTAGCAGCACGTTGGAGCTATTCCCAGCCCAAGAGTACAGCAGTAGTCTGAGTTACTGCGTACCTACCTTAGTAAAGTTTAAACCAAAGCAGACACCGCAAGCCACTTGAGCCAGCGCAGTTAGGCGATCGTCAGCGCGCGCTGGGCTCCTCCTCCTCCTCCTCTCCACCCGTCCCTCTCATCTAGCGTTAGGTAGTTGTCCCCAAAGGGTACGTTCCCTCTTTCTTCTGCGACGGCACCGCCTGACAGACTTGGAGACTGGGGATATTTCTGATCTCTCTCTTCTTTTTTCTTTCTTTTTCTCTTCTCTTCTCTTCTTTCTTTCCTTTTTCTTTCCTTTTCTTGGTTTCGCTCTTGTGGTTTTTTTTTTTTTTTTTTTGCGTTCGCCCGCTCGACAGGTCGTCGAGTTCTTTTTGGGGGTTTCTCGCCCTGTCCGTCCGTCCGTCTACCCTGTCCACCCTGTACTGTGGCTGTCTTGTCTCGAATTGCTGCTGCGCCGATCTAGGCCCTCGCCGAATTGTTGCTGGGATTGACTGGGGCATCAGAGGGACGAAGCAGAAACGCCAGGAAGTATCTTCCCGGCGGGCTCGGACAGGGACGAGGACGAGAACGTTAGCTGGCTGGCTGGCTTCCTCGCCTCCGTTATCGTCGCTGCCTTTTGTTATGCGGCTCGCCGTTCACCTCATTTGCTATGCGGCGACCCATAGTGCGGGCTTGCCTTGTGTCCACCTCTATCCGTTGCGCTGTTTCGTTCGTTCTCTCACCTTTCTTCTTCCTTCCCTCTGGTTTCGCCCTGTCGTCTTGTGTCGTCTTGTCCCGCCTCGCCTCGTCCCGTCCCGTACCTGCTTGCGTACCTAGATGAGATGGCCCTGGGGCGTGACCAGTCAGTACTCACCCGTCAAGGTCGAGGTACCTGCGTCTCCGACGTCGATGGTCCTTGCCATGCAATGTAGGTAGCCAGCCAGGAGTTGTGTAAGTGAAAAAAAACAAAGATATTCCGACCGCACCGGGGTAGGAAAGGGCAGTTTTTTTTTTCTTTGGTTCGTTCGTTTCTCTGGCACCTAGCCGTCCGCTCGTCCCTCGACTATAATAAGGCATGGCATCTGGGGATGGCTCCTCTCTCGCCCTTGCTCTCTCGCTCTCCCTCGCACCTTCCCCATTTCTCTCTTCTCCTCCACTCCCCCTCCTGCTTCTCTGATCTTCCCTTTGCTCCTTCCTCAGTGGCCCTCGCCTCAGTGGCCCTCGCCTCAGTGCTTCTCCTGCCTTACAACCAACGTCCTCGCCCCTTGCAGCCTCCAGCTTGAGCAAGAGCGCCGGTCATACCTAGATCTTGCACACCTACCTGCCCACCTACCTACCTTCTTCCTACCTTCCTATCTTCTCAGATCAACAAAGACGGGCTCTGATCACTTCCTCCCTCCTCTTTCAACCTCAACCCCCCATCTTCTCTCAACTCTTTCAGCATTTTACACCCTCTCAACTCATAACTCTCAGCTTGGCAACTCGCAACTCTCAACTCCTCCAACCCCCCTTTACTGTCAACTCCCTCACAACCAACTTGTGATCCTACACTTGGCTTTGATTTTGTGCAGTAATACATCTTTTGTCGAAATAGACTTACCCACATTTACCGTTGTGAGTTTCCATGGCCTCCCATCATGTGGGGGGTGTTGCCGTTCTGCGCTGGCGTGGTGTTGGTGGTACGTGGACTCGATGCTGATACGTTGGCTCCCCAGGAAAAGGAAGAAAACTCGCCCCAAAAAGCATTCCCTTCATGATGGCTTCTTTAATGGCTCGCCCCGTCATTGGCTCGGCCCCCGGCTTTGATCTGGGTCGTGCGGCCACTGGGTGTCCTGTTCGCATGGCAGATGCCCCGGCAGAACTCCCGGACGGTTTCCCACGGGTGATAAATTTGCCCATGGCGTGGACCGGTGCTCAATTTCTGGGCCACGAGTCTGATTACATTCACACGCTCACTGAACCCGAGCTGCACGAAGCCGAAAATGCTCTGATGCACTTCAAAGGTGTGTCTCTGGCAGCTCCCCCACGATGTGGACTAAGACACGTTGCTAACCCCAAAACAGCCCTAGGCCTGGATGGGGATTTGGTCTCTCGAGACAACTTTCCCCTTCCCACCCTTGGTCCACGACTGGACCAAATTCGCCGAGATGTCCATGATGGCAAGGGGTTTGGCGTCATCCGTGGTCTGGACCCACAGAAGTACTCGGTCGAGGACCTGACCGTTCTCTACCTCGGTATCCAGTCGTACATCGCCAACCGTCATGGTCGGCAGGACAAGAAGGGCAATATGCTGGGTTCGTACAACCATACCTAGCTCAACATTACTTGCACTTGGAAAACTGACTTGGACCAGTTCACATTGTTGCCGACAACTCGTCCGTACTCAAGGCTGGGCACCATCGTCACTCCACATCCCCCATTGTGAGTAGCGGAGCCCGCGTCCCCTGCCTCGTCGCTTTTTTGAACACACCTGCTAACTCATACTACGGACCTTCCACAACGAGGAAGCCGGCGACGTCGTTAGCTGGCTAACGAGAAGCACGGCCGCCACGGGAGGGAAATGCATCATCGCCTCATCCTATACCGTTTACAATGTCCTGGCTGCTAGCCGTCCAGATGTGATCCGCACGCTGGCCCGATCCGACTGGCCATTTGCCATGTAAGTAAAAGCAACAAAAAGCCTCTGAAGTTAGTCAATCGCAATCCCCACTAACATGGACAACCACAATAGGCCGCACTTCCAGTGCAGACCGGTGCTCTACTACCACCAAGGACGGCTGATGATTAACTTCGGCAGAGTGCCGCTCACGGGAAACGCCACCCACCCGCGCCCCGAGAATCTTCCCGCCGTGACATCGCGCCAAATGGACGCCTTGGACGCCGTCGAGGCCATCGCAAGGGCTGCGCAGCTTGAAATCAGCACCCGTGCCGGTGACATGCATTTCATCAACAACCTTGCTATCCTACACCGACGAGAAGGGTTCACCAACGGAGAAGCGCCCCAGGAGCGCCGTCACCTTGTGCGCATGAGACTTCGCGATGATGACCTTGGCTGGAACCTTCCCGCGGAACTGACACAGGAGTGGTCGGCCGCGTTTGGAGAAAGCGGGCCCAGTATCTGGCACCTCGAGCCCATGCCCGAGGGCTTCTTTCCACTACGCTGCATGGCAAACTAAAGCAACCCAGCAACGAAACGATATCCTTGGTGAGACGAGAGCGTGTCTGAAAACTTTCTAATACTGGCTAGTACACGAGGAGATGGGTTGGGACATGGCGTCGATGGGGTATTGAACTTGCAAAATGGTTGGCTTACATGAGGCAGGAAGCCTCACGGCAGTCTGGCATAAAAGTGTGTTTGTCTGGTGTCCTGGTCTTGAAAAGCAACGAGTGTGGTCGGCTTCGGTCGATCTTGTGTGTTGGTTTGTTTTGTTTCGGGGGGGTTTACCTAGAACCGGGAAGAGAGGGGCGGGGAAAGAGGTTAATGGACTGGTGACTAATAGATCCTGTTTTAAGGCAGAGAGGTGCAAGAGAAAATACAGGGATTCAATTGCTTCTGACGAATGATGTTTGATACCGGGAGAAAGTTGATGTGACCGTTCGTGGCTTAACGAGTTAGATCCAGATCTAGCTAGCAAGCAATCTTGCTGGGTAGGGGGATGTGCAGACCGGTCAGCAAGGGCCGTCAAACGAGCGAGCCATGACGGGCCACAAACGGGCCAGTAACGGTCCAGCACGGGCCAGCATGGGGCGGGACGTAGTGCCCGAGAATGGCATGTGGATGAATGGCGTGGAAATGCGCAAAGCTGATAGCGGACGAAGATCACGGCCATGGTGACGAAACTAAGGGGAAGGCCAAGGCAGGATAAGACATAAACTCGACGGCTTTGGACCCATCGAGGAGGCTGACGGCAGATACGTGCATACACCTGGCGGCGGGACTGGCCTGCACATCGCTGCAGGTGGCCAGGCCAGTTGTGCCAGATGGGCGGGAATCGGAGATGAGTCTGTGGCGAGCCGACAAGAGACGAGACAAAGAGCGGGAGAGACAGACAGTTACGTTGGCTGGCTGGGGCAAGGTGAGGTGAGGTGAGGTGAGGTGAGGCAGGAAGGGATAGGACAGGACGGTGCAGCGTGTGACCAGGTGGAACATGATGAGAGGTGGCGAGGCAGGGATACCAGACAGAGTCTTTGAAAAAGGATTGGCTTCTTGGGAACCGTTCGGATAGAAGCCGCCGCCGACATGGCTCGAGAAGCGGGCTCTCGTTTGACGAAATGGTTCGGGATCCATCTTGAAACGGTGTTTTACATGACTGGGGCGACACGATATGTTGCCGTGACAAGGTGATGTCTGGCGTTGTTGGTGTGGTTTGCTTTATGTCCGTTCTTTGTGTTGCGTACGCAGTATCTTCCCTCTACATGGTCTCCCCTCTCGGGATTGCTTTCTCATCGTTCGATGTGTCTGTGGCCGGGCTTGATTTGCGATGACATTTGCTTTGCTTCTTCGTCCGAGGAGAAAACTTCCTCGAAGCAAAGGCCCAGATCTCTGAGGCGCATGACGGATCCGATGGGATGGCGGTGAAGAAGGCAGGGCGTTTGAAGGATAGCTAGGATCAGGGAAAGAGGCAGGGGGGAAGGAGACAAGAGACAAGAGGGAAGTACTAGTAGGACAAACAGCGAACGGCCAGTCGGAGATTCAGTGTGGCATGGACTTGTTACGATTCAATGACGAAACGAATATATTGAGGAGCCAATAGGTGGTGACGACTCGGTGACAAACCGTGGGCCTTGGTGGTTGGACGTCGGCGCATGCACAGGCGAGGGCTATTGCATTGTTGCACCGGGGGGGGACCATGCAGAAGCGGGCGCGATACGATACGATGAGATGAGATGAGATACGATAGGATGAGATGCGGTGAGGAGAGGAGAGGGGAGTACGTTGAGGGCGATGCGTGTGCAAAATACGATGGGAGGATGATGGGAGGATGACGGTGGGATGAGGTGTAATGAAAGCAAAGAGAGCCAGATCGAAAACAGAAAACAGAGCAGTGTGTTCCATCGATCCCCGTCACAATGGATGGATACAGTACCTAGGCATAGGTCCTAAGGTACGCAGCCACTCGCAGATTTCTTCCCCCGTTTTGTACCCGCATCGAAGAAAGCCACCGCCGCATTGTCGCATCGATCGATCCGCGGCAGCCTCGAAGACAGATTTGCCATGTAGAAGACACGTCAAATTCCGGAGCAAGTGCCTCCCTCCCTTTCCCAACGGGGGCTCCGCTGTACTGTAATTTACTAGACGAAGTACCTAAGGTAGTGTGCGGAAGTTTCCTCCCCCTGCTTTAGTTGGTCTGGCTCCCGCGGATGCACAGGGCCACTGCCGGCGCGCCGATTGGCCCGTGCGCACGGCCCTCCCCTCTCTCTTCTCGCCTCAACTCAGAGCCCTGCGGATGCTGCCGCGTCGGTCCAACGCCAAAGAAGCACAACCGCTGCCACAACCACCACAGCCCATTCCAAGTGTCACGTCCAAACTCCCCCGACCAACGGCAGCGGTGTCAGCATCAGCCCGGAGCCCAGCTTCGCCTTCAGCCAACGTTCCAGGTTCCAGGTTCCAAGTCCCGGCTCCCGGGTTCCAGGCCCTGCAGCTTGCTTGAGGCTTACTGCTTATCCTGCTCATCCTGTGCTCCCCGTTGGCAAGCTTCAACTTGCCTCCGCTCCTCGGCGTTGTTCTCCCCCCCTCCCCCCCCAAGGACCGGTGACACCTTGACAACTACCGCCTGGAACGTCAGGACCAGGCTGTGCGCCCACTGAAACCCCGAAATATCGCAATTCTTCACCGTCTTCCACGCCAAACGTCCACGTTCACCGGATCGGCCACTAACCGAGTCGAGACGTGGCTGACTTGAACCCCAACTGCCGGCATCATCAACTTGTCTCCTGTCTCCAATCCATTGCCGGCTCCTCTTGTCTCTTTTCTCTTTCGTCCCCCAGTCGTCGTCTCGCATCGACAGTCGTTCGTCAGACCTAAGGCGTACCAGACGTCGTGTACAAAGTACAAAGTACGGCATCCAGCATCATGGCCGCGTCTAAGCACGCCCAGGGTACCGATTCGGGATATCAGCCTGTTTACCAAGATGAAGCGCAGGTCGATGCCCAAGACGAAGGCCGCGGGTTGCCTCCCGTCGTTCCCGTGATGCCCCGTGGACCCAATCGGACCTACCGAACCCTCACCATCGTTCTCTCCGGTCTCGTCGTCATTCTGCTCGGTGCCAATCTCTATCTCACCCTCCCCTGGGCCTTCTCTGGCTCCGGCTCCGGCTCATGTCCGCCCCGACCGGACGTTCCCCAGTATTTCCAGACTTCCCCCCAGCTATGGGCCGGAGCAACCGCCACCGGTCGGCCGGCCTTTATGGCCCAGACTCGTGTGTTTGATCCCACCAACACCTACGTCCCCAATGAGCCGCTGCAGACGGCCATCCCCGTTGAAGGCATGCAGGACGGCAACCAGAGCATCTTCCACCACATGGGCTACTTGTCCCCGTACCACCCGAGCCCTGGTTTTGGTGTCGATGAGTACCCCATCCCCGAGGGCGCCGAGATCGTCCAGGTCCAGATGTTGTCCCGTCACGGCGCCCGATATCCCACTCCAAACTCCGAGGTCGCCGAGCTAGGTGAGCTCATCGCCAATTACTCTGGCAAGATCAAGACCGACGGGCCTCTGGCTTTTCTCAACGACTGGAAGTATGAACTCGGCCACGCGATCCTGGTTCCTAGAGGGCGTGAGGAACTGTTCCAGTCTGGTGAGCAATCCAACCTGGCCAATTCGGGCATTTCCTCCGTCTCCGGCTTACACACGTTTTTGCAGGTATCTTGCATAGCTACATGTATGGGAGCCTATACAACCCCAACACTAAGCTCATTGTTCGAACTACTGTATGCACAAGCATTTCGATACCAACCGCGTCCTGCGTAGACTAACCTTCTCCAGACCCAAGACCGGATGCTGAAGTCTGCTGAGAATTGGATGGCTGGCTTCTTCGGTCTGGAATGGTACGATACCACCTAGCCAATCACTTTGATACCTTGATACTCACACTCGCCAGGACCAACAATGCCACAATCGAGGTCATCATCGAATCCGGCGGCTTCAACAACTCTCTCGCTGGGTCCCTCAACTGCCCCAACGCCTACACTAAGATGGACTGGAAGGAACCCTCCCGCACTTGGGCTGACATATATCTCAAAGACGGTATGCTTGTTGATCTCTCGCTCCCATGGCATGCTTAGTCTCATCTTTGCCTTAGCAACTGCCCGATTCCAAAACATGACGGAAGGATTTGAGTGGACTCCCAAGGACGTCTACGCTGCTCAGACCATGTGTCCATACGAGACTGTCGCATACGGCTATAGCAGTTTCTGCCAACTGTTCACGTATGAAGAATGGCAACATTTCGGGTACTCCATTGACTTGGCATTCTCTGCGGGAAGTGCCTTCCACAGCCCGACTGGCGTAAGTTTTTCCCCGACTCGCCTGTTTGATAACGCTTTCTAACACTCCATGCCATTTAATAGAGAGCCGTGGGTATTGGGTATCAGCAAGAAGTCATTGCACGTCTCAAGAACCATACTCTGGGCTACAGCGGCTCCCAGATCAACACCACGCTTGACAGCAATACCGAGACCTTCCCACTGAATCAGAGTCTCTACTTTGACTTCTCTCACGACACGAACATCGTTTCCATTCTGACTGCATTCGGGATCATCCAGTTCAGAGACGAGCTCCCTGCTGACAAGTATCCCGGCGACCATGAGTTCAATGTCGCGCACGTAACACCTTTCGGTGCCCGCCTGGATATCGAGATCATCAAGGCACCCAAGCCTGTTTCGGCAAACCGAGAAGGATACGAGGACGGCAAGGAGACCAAATACATCCACTTCATCCTCAACCAACGAACGCTGCCCCTCGGCAAGAGTTTCCCAGAATGCGGCGCTGACCGCAAGGACGGATGGTGCGAACTGGACACCTTCCTAGAGGTACAGGAGAAGATGGCCGAAAAGGCCGACTACGACTATGCCTGCTTCGGCGACTACGACTGGGTCTCGTACGGCGATGCGACGGATGGCAGACCCCCGGTTTGAGATTTGCATGTATGATATGGCATGGGATGTAAGATATATAGACGGACCATTGATAGGGAGTTGGCACATTTACACTACATGCCTTACCCTGGAGGAAATATTCTTGGATAGTTACAGATTGGCGGCATACATTAGCGGCTCTAAGTATTTGTCAACACAGTTTGAAAGACACGAGACAGATCGCTTGTCATTCCTCATCCAGCACGCGTCCCTTATTTCTTACCTCATGGTGAGCTCCCCGTGGTGAATTGGACCTTACAGCTTTACGGGAGTCTTACATCAAGCGTTGCAAGGCGACACTAGAGCCACGAGTTTTAGTATTTCGACGTAAATAATAAAACGCATCACTGGCCACTGAAGTAGGAGTTTTGCTCTAAGAAGATATGGTCATTCTGTTTCCACGATTATCTAAAGAATCAGACCACAGAAGCGCTATATGTGCCTTCTAACTGACTTGCATGTCGCTTTTTCAAAGCCGGATACATCTACCATGCGGGTATTACAATTGTACAAGCGCAAAAAAAAGAGAACATCAACCCAAGACGCCTGTGCCGGCTTGCCCCCAACGACCGATTTGGAAACAAACGAAAATTCGACTCTATCCCACAACTGCGACCTCGCTCAGCCCGAGACACCTAGTCGCGCTTTTCGCTAGTGTTTTCGGGGATCTTCTCGACGGAAGCCGCCTTGGTGACGGGGGTGTCGTCGGAGAAGCTGGGGGAGTGCATCATGGACTGGTGCTCCTGGATGCCGTGGGTGGGCTCGAGGACATCGCCATCCTCGGCGGGCTCATCGCGGTGAGGGGACCAGGCCAGGAAGTCACGGCGGACCTCGACGTAGTCGTAGGAGAACTCGCCGTGCTGGTCGTCGTCCATGCCGAGAAGCTCGGCCTCCTCAGAGGCGCGGAGCTTCAGACCGGGGACGAAGTCGATGATCTTCGCAATGATGGCGGACATGACGAAGGCGTAGGAGGAGGCGGCCACAATGGCAGCGATCTGCCAGCCGAGGACCACGTAGTTGCCGTCAAGGAAGCCGCCCATGGTGCCGGTGTTGACGCCGTCGAGGCCGATAACCTTTCCAGTGGCGAAGAAGGCGTTGAAGATGAGACCGACCATGCCGCCGACACCGTGCTCAGCGAAGACATCGAGAGAGTCGTCGATCTTGATGAGGAACTTGACTGTAAGAAAGCGGGTTAGCTTTTATTCAGTGGACTCCGATATAAGATGAGAAACGTACTCTTGGTGGCAAAATTGCAGGCGACACCGGCAACGACACCCAGAATGATGGATGCCCAGGGGTCGATAAAACCAGAGGCGGGAGTGGCAGCAACGAGACCGGAAATGGTACCAGAGCACCAGCCGACCATGGACCACTTACGGGCAAGACGGAAATCGAGAAGGCACCAGGTCATGGCGGCGAACATGGCAGTGAGGCAAGAGTTCCAGCAGGCCATGGCAGCACGGAGGTTGGCGCCGAAGGCAGAGCCACCGTTGAATCCCAGCCATCCGAACCAGAGGAGAATAGTGCCGAGAGTGATGAGAGAGATGTTGTGAGGGCGGAAGTTCATCATCATCTTCTCGTTACGTCGACCAAGAACCCAGGAGTAGGCAAGGGCAGACATTCCGGAGCCGATCTCGACGGGGACACCGCCGGCGTAGTCGAAGACGCCGTTCTTGAAGCACCATCCGTTGGCGTTCCAGACCCAGTAGGCGAGGGGGCAGTAGACGAGAGTGGCCCAGAAGAAGACGAAGACCATGCTGGGAATGACGCGGCCACGCTCGGCCACGGCGCCGACAGTGAGAGCGCCGGTGACGGCGCAGAACATCATCTGGTAGAAGGAGTAGAGAAGGGCCGGGACGAGTGGGGATCCGGCGGAGGGGGTGCCCATGACCTTCATGAGGCCGAAGTGACGGAGATCGCCGATGTAGGGGTTGCCAGAGGTGGCGCTGAAAGCGAGCGAGTATCCCCAGAAATACCACTGGAAGACAATGACGCTGAAGGACATCATGACGACCCAGAGCATGGAGAGGGCCGACTTTCTTCGGGCGAGACCGGAGTAGAGGAAGGCGATACCGGGAACCATGATGAGGACGAGACAGGCGCTGACGAGAATGAAGGCCTGGTCACCAGACTGGTACCATTGGTTGAGGTTGGTGGTGGCTGTGAGAGCGACGCGTATTAGTCCCATGTTTTCGCTCCTTTCATTGCCTCCTCCAGGGCAGACGCAGACGCAGACGCAGACGCAGACGCAGACATACTGGAATCACCGCCGAGGTCATCGGTGCCGTTGAAGACGGCCGGAGCGCCGACTGTGCTGTAAGACATGGTGGGCGTCGGTCGAATGGGTGTGTTTCTCGATTCGCGGTATAGGACAGGGCGTCACGATGCGTCGAGGTGGGAGAGAGAGGAGGGCTCTCGAAGGTGTGCCCAGGATCTGGGGGATGTTGAGTTGATTTGTGCCCGGAGGATGAAGAAGAAGTAGCGTCACACAGAACAAGAGTCAAGGAGAGAAGAGAACCCGACAATGGAACAAGTGGACGGGGGCTTGTTCGAGTCAGGGGCGGGGAAGATGGATGGGAATATCGTGATGGAGGCGGGAGAAGCGAGAGGGAACGGGGAGAGTGTATAGTCTATATAACAGAGGAGAGAGGAGCCAGAGACAAGCGAAGAGAGGAGCCCTGGAGCCCATCCGGCCCTGGTCCGAACAAGACTAGGAACAAGCACGAAAAGCCACGGCGTGGGCATGACCATGCCGGGTTCGCAGATCCCTGGATACGTCGAGATAGAGGAGAGGAGCCAGCGAGTGCCCCAGGCGAAGCGAAGCGGCAGCGCAGCATACGGGAAGGGTAAGAAAAGAAAGAAGGAAAAAAAAACCCCACTAGCTAGCCACTGCGTAACTGCTATGATGCTGTAGATAGATAGTAGATAAACCAGAGATTGTGTCGTGTACGTACATTGGAGCGATACGCGAGCCTGTGTGCGCTCTGTGTGGTTTGTATGTGTGAGTGGGAAAGAAAGCCATGCATAACCAGATGGACACATAGTTTAGGGGTACGTACCTCGCGATAGAGATAACGCCACACCCCCTCCCCTGTCCCCGGTCGCCCATACCAGTTTGGCCAGGTACCGGCCGGATTCCCGTGTGGAAGGAGCCCACCCCTCCTGGATCGAGCTTGGCTTTTCTTTCTTTGGCCCTTTTTTTTTTTACCTTCTTTCCCTCTTCGGATTGATGGACGCCCCCCCCCCTCCCTCGGAGGACCGGGGGTTGCCATCCCAGCTTTTGGTTGAAGTTTGGTTGAAGTTGAGTTTTTGTCGAATGTCGATTTTAACCAGAAGCCGGAAAAGACGAAACCCCCTGGGCTGAAACTCGGGGATCCCCGTACAGAGAGAGAGAAAAAGACTCCATTATCACTTTCCGGTTGTAACAGATTCTGCCTATAAAAAAAAGCATACTCATCCGAGCCAGCCACACAGCATCACACGGTATGTACTGGGTTGTAAGGTCCAGGGCGCAAAAAAAGCGACAGGAAGAAAAAGTCGAGATGGATAATATATTGAAACACTCACACACAAACACACACACACACTCACACTGACAACAAGCTATAGATGCGATATCCCCGACCGTCGTTGATAACCCGTCGAGATTTGCAAGAGCTGGATTGATCAAATTACCTTGTCTTGTCTGGGCGGGGGGAATAGTTCAGCTGCAAGATACGCCGTCTACGGGCCTCGGCTGTAGGTCATGGGCTGATGATCTGTTTTGTGGCTTCTTGTGTGGGCGAAACCGCGTCGAACAGATCATGGTGGTTGTGCTGGTATCTCCCTTGGCTTTGAGCTAGAAGCGATAGGCTGGACTCCGACATCTACACCGTACACGCGACACAGAGCGAGCCCGACGGTGGACGGTAGACGGAGGGAGCCATCAATCCGGCAAGCGACCATGCCATTACACATTGGCCACGGTAAAGTCACGTTCAAATCTATCAACGCCGCAGTCCGGCGTGGCCTTCGTCATCGGTATTGTCCACGGGCCGTCAACGTCTCCCCCAATCCTCGTCCATCTCCGGGGCCTGAATCATCAGCTCAGCTCAGCTGCGCTCTAGCCCCAGTCCTTAAACCCGGGGCTACCGTCCGGATCTCTCCGAGACCACTCCGTCGTCTCTTGTCAGTTTCGTGTCTTAATTCATTCCACTTCCTCCTCGTCCCTTATTTTACGTGTATCTAGATTCATGCGTGTTGTTATTCTTGAGGGTATCTTTGTATTCTGTGGAGAGACAGCGAGACAGGGCTTCAAAGTGTGGGTGGATGTGCGAGTTGGTGTGCGTGATGCACGAGGCGCAACGTGATGTGATGTAGTTAATTCCTAAGCTTTCGTCCAAGTAACAGCGTCCCCCGCAACCCCAAAGGACCGGGAAGCGAGATATGGATACTTTGGGGGCATCATCTTGATAGCCGTCCCAGAAGTTACCATGGTAAAGAAATATCCCCGGATTCTCGTCAAAGCACGCAGGGCCACAGCTCACTGGTGTAGATCCGCACCACGATACCCTCGCAAAAGCACACAGGTCTATGGAAAATCTCTTGCCGAACGGAACGCGTCCCAATTCTCCCAGAGGAGGATCATGGAAAAATGTACGAAGTACCTGGCATGTGTACGAATAAAGGTGACATGTGTGAGCAATCTGTGGTTCGTAGCTTCCGCAGATGTGCTGTAAGTATGTAGACTAAGGCAGGAAGGGGAAAAGTTTAAACATTTCGTTACTTCATCACTCCCAAGATAAGGAATCAGAGATCTGACGGCGGTGATTGGTCAATGCTGGAAAAACACACCCAAATCAGTGATCAACCCACCCGGACTCGCTTTAGAGGTGGATGCATGCACGCCACTCGCGCGCACTGACCATGATGACCACACGCCACCAGCCCACCTTTTCGTGAACTCCTCCAGACCTTGGACTGCTAAGTACGACGCGCTCTGCCGCTCCAGCTTCAGTCAGCCCAAACCCAGCGCAGCTCTGAGTCCCAGGTCTCACGCCACCCCCATCGCAACGCTTCACAATCTCGTTCGCAGTCACAATCGTACTGATATTGGCACTTACACTGGCGGTTAATACAGCGCCCCCATCACCAGCTCGTCAGCTGCTCTCTCTCAATACCTCACGCCTTCACGCGACTCGACGACCTCGATAAGAAGCCTCCCGAGACCTCCAGACTCGAGACGGATGCAAGTTCCAAAATAGAGCCCCTGCTTGGTCTCCCCGGTTCGCTCCCCCCGTCCACTTCTCCATTTTCTTCCCACCACCCCCAGCGCTGGGCCCTTGGCCTTGTGGGGGAGGGAGGCGGTGCGGTCCATTCGGTGACACAAAAGGTGATTAAATCATTATTTTTGCCAATTGCTAACACCCGAGACTCTTCTGACCACCCAGCTTAGCCCAGTAGATAACCCGGAGATCGAGTCCCCCCTGGCCGTGGCCAATCGCAGCTTCATCCCGTTGGCTCGGACGCCTTTCGCCAACACCCATCGCTTTGGGGGGGTAAGTTAGACGTTGCGTTGGAATAAGTACTCGGTACCTCCATGCACATCTTTCCTATGTTATACCCAGTGGTCAGCACCCACCACTACATCGCATCTCTTGGCTCTATGCGAGGCCTCACGGGCCCTGGCACGGCGCTGCATCTGCATGCACCTCCTCGTTGACTCTCACCTTGGCCACTGTAACTACAGTACAAGTTCAATGGCTTTGGCTCCCGCCGCTCACTCTCCGCGCGACTGTTCACCACCTCCTTGAATGAAATGACGATGGGGGTTGGTCCGTTGAATTGGGATTTGGGTTTGGGTTTAGGTTCGGGCTGGGGCTTCGTGGACGACCGTTCATGGCATGGCATGCCATCATGGCTTCTCTACAATGGCACGCTCGCGTCCCCAGCAACCCGCAAGCTACACCCGCTCACCCGCTCACCCGCTCACCCGCACCATGTCCAACCGTCATCCCGGAGCTTGTTCGTCTTGCTTGCAGGTGAGTCGTGACAAGGCCTTGCTTGACCAAGACCATGATGAACACATTGAAACTAGGGAGCATCCGAGGAATCGGACAATGTTCCCCCCCCCAAACTTATTAGTCGTCCTTTTTCCCCCCATCAACGCCATCCGCCACCATGCCTCACCCCAGCTGATCCGGGCCCAAATATGCTGACTGACTTTCTCAAGGCCAACATCTTGCGCAGAGCAACCGGTACTAATTGAAAACCCTCGAGTTTCCTTGTTCTGCATGCGTGGTTTCCCCCCCGCTCCATCTTCCTCTACCGAGCAGTCCGTAGTCCGTTCCAAGCATCGAAGCCACTTGAGCCTCCATCCCTTGGCGCTGGTCGCTGCCATGTCAAGGTTTTCCACCTTATCTGCGCAGCCGCGTGGCCAATCATACGGCGTCCCCAGTCTGCCAACACAAATTCCAACTGGTCATGCTGGGTGGGTCCCCCGTAATGCCCATTACTCATCGCACTCCCCCCGGTTCTATCTGTCATCCTCAGTCGTCAGGCCTTTTCTAGAAGCCCTTTCCCTTTCTCCCTCTTCCCCAATTCCTCCCTCCCCAAATCCGGCCCAACTAGGCTAATACCCGCCTTTTCCTCCCCCGGACTCGGTGGATCCTTTCCAGGGCCCGCCTACCCGGCACCCCGAGATACGTATCCACACTCGAATACCTAATTCATACTTGTCACCACTCCCGAGCGCCCCGATCGCCCCCGTGCCTTCCCCCGATCCTCCGTGCCGCGCTCTCCTCCGGCTCCGCCGCATCCGCTTCTTGCTGAATCGCGGAACCAGAAACGGACGGCTTTCTCGCCAGTTGCCCTCTTGCCAACTACCCACTGTCTCTTTACCGAACAAAATCCCCATTGTCCATTCGCGTATCCATTCACGTATCCATTGTTACCCCGCACGTCTGTTCGTGGGGCTGCTGCTCCCATGCTGAGCGAGCCATCCGGTACCGGCCATCTGCAGAACTCGGTAACCTTCCCGTGACCATGTCGAAACAGCAATAGTCATAGACGAAGCCCCCTTATCAGGCCCGTCTATCAATTAATATCAAATCAATACACGTACATGTATGAGTGTGTGATGCCTTGCGTCGAACCCAAGCGTATGAACGCGAAACGACATGACTCCCGCGTGGGAAATCAACGATGCAATCCTCAACTCCGCCGCTGCATCAGTACTGTATCAAAGGCAGCGGGTATCGATGAACCAAAACCAATTCGTCCTTCCAGCAAACCATAGACGCACCTCCACGAACAGAACAAAACCACCCGCATTCAAATGATGCCTCTCTCACCCACCCTCAGAATATGCACAGTTTGCCCGTCTGCTCCTCGCGCGTAATCTCGTACGATAAAATGTCGTGGTTGCGGTAGTGCAGCATCAGCCGATATGTCCGCGGCAATGCCGCACTTCCTCCTCCACCGTCACCGACATCGATACTGTCTCTGTCTCCGTCACCCAGCTGAACCGGGCCCAACGCCATGCCGTGCAATGGCCGAAGAACCTTTCTGTGTGTTTCTTCGTCTGCCCGAGTCGGCAGAACCCATTCCACGCGAAACCCATATTCCCATACCGCTTCCGGCTGATCCATTGGTACAGGTACAGCCCTTCGAGTTAACGTCAATAGCACGACGCGTCCCGTCGGCGACCCGACTACCACAAGGGCCAGCTCCGGTGCGTGAGCAATCATGTTGAGGCGACTTGTCGCATGAAAGTGATGCCGCAGACCTTGGTCGCGAAAGTGTCCAAAGTTCAACACATCCGGGCATAGAACTCCAGACTCCTTGCGGCCCGTTTCAGGAGATTGATAGAAACCCCGCATCTCGATATCTTTCTCGTATGTCCGCAGCAAGTGGAGCTTGTTGCCGTACTTTGCCATGGCCTGCTCATCTTGTCGTGGGTGGTCATTGTATTCAAATGGGCGCTCTAGAAATGCCAGGAGCCGATTCTTGTCCCGTGGTGTCTTATAAACAAGTCCGTTGTGTGGGAAGAAGGTCATGTCAAGTCGCGTTGGATATGAATCGGATAGCCTGTCGTCGGGTATTGGGGCCTGCTCCTCCGATGGCAGGTTGTTGCCCGTCTTCTCGGGCGTGTCCAATTGATGACCTTCGTTCAACCCTGCAATTCCCTGCTGGAACTCATCATACGCCTCCTCCAGCGCCCCGAGCGCTTGGTTAAGCTCCCCAAACGCTGCTTGGAAAATAAAAGGAGCCGTGCCATTGAGGAAAATGGGTATATCATGGTCCGGTTCATCCATAGCACCATCAATCTCGCCAGTCCCGGCCTCGTCTAAGACGTCTTGCTCCTGGTCTTCTTCCATCTCCTCCTCTGCCCCGTCACTATCGGGTTCTGTATCCCCAAAACCGCCATCGCTCGCGTCACTAAAATCCTCCAGCACAGCGGGGACTTCCGGCACTTGGGCTTGGGCCGGAAAGATCATCGGAGGAAGCTGATTCAAAACAATGGTTGCGATTGCCGCCGAAGCCAACCGACAAGGGTTGCCAGGGATATTGCTGAGGATGTGCCTAACATTGACCAGGGACTGACCGCCTCGGGCCGAGGTTTCTGAAACCATTTCCAACCGACTCGTGGGGAGTCCAAACAGCTCCTCCGTTGTCTTAACCTGGATGAAGCTGGTCTCAGGAATTACAAGGACACCCCAGCCCCTAACACAAAGATCTCTGTCAGCGGGAATGCATGTTATTGCGGCTCCAGTGCTCACCTCGAAAGAGCTGGGTAGAACTCCTCGCTCTTGAGTTGGGGGTGACAGAGGGGAGAGATGTATATCGGCGGCTGGTACAGCTTCCAGATGTCTGCCAGCCACATAGCCCCCTTGATATCGACAGCACAGACTTTGTCTGCATAGCCGTCGTCGTCGTCGACGAAGCAAACATTCGGTACATTGCCAGCCTGAGTTCCCAACAGTACCACGATTCTCCAATTCCGGGCTCGTCGGCGGACGTTTGTATCAGGCTGGTCGTGGAGAGCCCGAACCATTGAGTCTCTTGATACGCGACGGTCCGAAGCAAGACCAAAGGCAAAAACAGTAACTTCATGGCGGTTTGAGCTCACAGCGATAAGGCGCGATTTCCGATGTACTGCTAGTCCCCACGCAGAAATGCCAACATTCTCGTGGAAGAACAGTTTGGGCGGTCTCTTGGACGATGCGCCAGTGTCTGCGCCATGTTGGTCGGAGATGCACTCATCCAACTCTTTCACGTAATAAGCCACCACGTCGCCGTCATCGTAGCATGCCACAACAATCTCATCTCTGCCCAGAAGCCCAGTGACGATATTGTTGATCAGGTGCGGTCGTCGTATATCAAGAAACCCACCGATTGAGCGAGCGACGAAACTGGGCGTGGGAGCAAGTTGCAAGTCAGGTTGGCGGGGGATGGTCTGTGTCGGGACCATGCGCGGTCTATAAATGAAGATTCGGCCTTGGTATGCGACAAAGTAAAGCTAAGACCGAGGTCAATCAGCATTGGAAAATACAGGGAAAGCATCCCAAAGGTGGTCGGTTGGGGACGGGGAGGTCGCACATTGTACACCTGGGAAAGCGCCGTCAGGTTGTTCCGGAACTTCTGCATGCTAGGAATCAGCCTATAAATGGATGAGCCTGGCTCCTGCTCATCGTCCGAGTCGAGGCCGGGCCAGGTGAATGGCGTCTCGGTGTTTTGGGGATGCAATCCCAACGAGGCCCGTTCGCGGGCCCGAACAGCAGCCTTTGCGCCATCGCCAAACTGTTATTTCGCAATGGCATCGACTCGTCAGCAAGCATGGCACTGGAGAACAGCAACATGGACAGACTCACCCGTTCTGTACAGGACTGGGCATAGCATTTCCCAACTGATATAGGCTGGAATTTCCGGGGCGGCATGGACGCGGACGTTTGGCTTTCCATCAGCGACGGGGAGGGGCCGAGGGGGCCTTCACGGTAGAGTTGCACATGCGCATTCGGGGAGGCGGGTGGAAGGTGTTGACCATCCACAGAGGGCGCGAGATGATTGCGGGATGACGAGAGGGGGGGCGATCGGGGACGTGTTCGTGGGAGAGGGCTGCTGACAGTCGGCGAGGAATGAGAGCAGAGGAGAGACGGAGCAGAAGTGAGGGGAGATGGAAAGTTGACGTTGCGGTTGCGCTGCGTTGCGTTACGCTGCGTAATATTGAGTCTGTTGGCCACCTGCCCACTTGTAAGGTAAGGTAGATAGGTACGGTAGTCCAGATGGGTAGTCACTGCTGCAGGTAGAACTGCGCTGCTGACTCCTTCCAGCTAATACACGGGGTCCACGAAGGGGCGTCGGTGAGAAGGACGTGGGAGCTTCCTTAATAAAAGGTGGAGGAGGCGAGAGGCGAGAGGCGACAGGTCACAGACGCAACGAGCAGGCGAGAGCGGGAGCCATACAGCCAAGGTGAGAGGTGAGAGGTGACAGACAAGCGGGTGAGTGGGTGGGAGCATGGCGGGGCCGCGGGTGCACGGGCATGTGTCAGTGGCCATATCGCTTATCGATAAGTAAAATAGCGGCCATTGTCGACGGCAAGTGGGTGAGAGTGCGATGGAGTCATCGGCTAGTAAATTTACGTACTTTGTCTTTCACGCCCCGCTACATGAACTACTAGGTCGGATTGCAAGAGGGATGGATTGGATACAAAGAAAACATCAAGGTGTATATAATTAACAATCAAGACTTCCTTTGTTATAGTACTTTCGTAGGCTTGACTTATACGTCGAGGACAACCCATGATTCTCTGTAAAGTAGTAGGGTCCGATTGGTCGGTAGAGACACCACGCAGTACATACCAAGACATTCGCTAATCAATACCAAACCCGAGGTGTCAGTTATGACCGAGCGTGCGAAGCATCAATACGAGCATCGCCCAATCCGGCGAGGAACCTTCCATCTTCCACGGCCTTTAGGCAGGATGAATGTCGATCCATAACAAAGCTAATCACATCTCCATGTCCACAGCACCAACGTATATCCAACAACGTACATAAAACCACAAACCAAGATTCGTATCGTATTTTCCATAAAAGGCACACCAGTCATTCAACGCCAAGTCATAACATCTTCACTCATCCGTATTCCTTCCATCTAAACCCTCATAAGCTCCACCATGTCCTTCATCCGATAATCCAAGACTGGCGTCACCCAGTCGTCCTGGACCAGCGAGTACGATTCCGTCACGTTGCCCGCCGGTTTGCGCGGGTTGACCGCCCAGTATCCAAAATCGGCGTCCACCCCCTTCAGGAAACGCATCAAGTTCTGCCAGTAGTTGGCCGAGCCCACAGATGGATTGCTCCCCGAGCCAATCTCGCCCACCCACACCGGCGCTCTGTCGCCCTCGAGCAGGTATCCCCAGTTATGCCGCATCGTCTCGGCGAAAGATTCGTAGGTACGCTGAAGGAACCGGCCCTCGGTGCTGCCCCAGCCGGACCACGCATATACGTGCGCCGAGTAAACCACCCGATCCTCCACATCGAGCTGGATAGGCCGTTCGCCGACGTGGGAGAGATCGTTGGAAGACTCTGTGCCTTCGACAACGACGAGCCAACTCGGGTTCATCCCCAGGAGTCGGTTCCCGCACTTTTCAGCCGCCGGTGCCCACTTGGACCATGGCATCGTGCCCCAGAGACCGCGGATCTCGTTGCGAAGGTCAACCCCGATGACGAGCGGGTTGTCCACGAGGGGCCGCATAATCGTCTCCCAATGCTCTATCCACTCTTCCTCGGTTTGCTTCACGGGACAGATGGGCCCAAGGTAGTCGTTTGCCCATGCCGCATCACAAGGATCTGCACCACAGCACCAGGTGGCGCTGGTGATATGGTTGTTGACAATGACCGCGATGCCGCCTTCAGTTAAGGCTTTCACAACGGCATAGAACACATCCAGCGCGCGCATGCCAACCATGTCCAGGTTTGCACTCAGATGCTGGGCTTCCACAACCGGATTCTTCATGACCAACTCGTCCGCATAGGGGAGGCGCACGCTGTTGAACCCCAATCGCTTGATCGTCTTGACAATGGTATCGCGGTGTTGAATATCCAGTCCGCCCGCCACAAAAAGCTCATCGCTGGCTCCATACCAGTTGACCGAAGCAAGCTTGAAGCGACGCCCGTTGGCGTCAACAACATGTCGGCCTTGGGTACGCAGAGGCAGGGCGTAATCAGCAATGCGAGTGTGCTCTGACGGGGGCTGCAGCGGTTGTTGGCTGAACAGCTCTGTTTCCGGGTCTGGCACCCATCGCTCACTCAAAGTGGCTTCCGTGCACCTGAAGTAGACCCAGACGCCGCCGACGAGAAGCAACGTCACCAGCAGGCTGATGGCACATCTAGGGCGACGAAACCGTCTCCGCTTCCCGGGACAACCCCATGAACAGGACCGCGTTGGGCGGGACACGGCCTCAACATCGAGACCATGAACATAATCGATACATCCGACGTGTTCGAGGTCGCGGCTGGCGCTTGCACGGGTACTGTCGCTATCTTCAGCATCGCTCCAGTCGTTCAAGAGGCGGACGCCTTGCGCCGTGTTGGTGTTGGTGTTAGTTGTCGCCGCTTTGCGGGGCCGGTGGGCGCTGAAGAAACCCGGAAGTTGGAGAGCTCCGCCAACCATGGCATCCGGGATGTGGATGAGGTCAAAGATCACGTAGGATAGATCTCACACCCACAAAGTGTCAATGGAGAAGCGATTCGGGAATCTTCACCAGCTTCCGAGGAGCAGGAGAAAGTCGACCACGACAGTTGGTGCCAGCCGCTCTCGCGCTCTTTTGATGATTGCTATCCAAAGAGGAAGTCTGCGTGTATTCTCGTGCTGAATTGATCATAATACCACAACGCTATCCGCCTAGGACTGTCGAATAGGCTGTTGAGACATCAGTGAGTGCATGAGCCAGCGAAATCAACCAACCTGCGCTGAGGACAGGGCTTACGCATGAGAAGACAAACCCGCAGAATACAAAAGGAATGTTGCGGGGTATGTCGACATCATTATATCACTCCCAATCTACCGTCAGATCTACGATGGGGTTCTTCGGAACAGCCGGGATGGGTGCTGACTGAGTCCGAAGCGTGGACTGGCCATGATTTTCCAACAAGCACGCGACGCACGCGACACCATGGGCCACCCCAGTCTCCCTTGCTGCAGGCACACACACCTAAGGTAGACAGCCAGTTTAAAACATTTTTAGTGCCATCAGGTCACCCAGTTCAGTGTACATTTAGCAGAAGAATACGAATATGTAACTGTCATTATTATTAGACTTTCTTTTTGCCTCCTTGATGGCCCACGGCCAGCCCCCTCGACAGTCGGGGGTCGAGAGTCAAGGAACATCCTCAATGCGAGAGTCCTAGATCGACCCGACGCTTCTTCTCGGCGGTTCGCGCTTATTGCAAACCCCGTCGTCGTATGTCGTACCTGGCAATGGCTCGCATAGCTCTTGGGCCCGCGGCGCAGGGACCACGATCTAATCCCGTCCCTCCCGCTCAGCGGCGCACCTTCAAATTATCTTCAAGTTCCATCCAAGCGACCCAGTATCCAATCCCATACTTCAGGTTCCCCTCTTTATTGGACATCGGGTTTGACAGACAGGAACCTACATTTAAGGCTCTAACCTTGGCTTGGCTTTGCCTTTGAGCCTATTATCGATGCTCAGCTCACTATCCGCTCAAAAAACAATTGCCCCGGCCAACGCCACGCTTTCTCTCCTATAGTTCCTCATTGTACATAGTAAATCAAGTGATCGGCTTCGTCAGCCTTGATCTCGTCACGGCTTTCACTGCCGATGTCGATGTCGAGTCTCGGCGGTACTGCGCAGGCCTTCGTTCGTCATGTTGGTGTTATGTGTATCGTGCGTCCACGCTGTCCAGAGCAGCATCCCGCCGCGTGGCGGGCTCGTTGGCGCGTTGCGAATTCTTCGTTTTCATATGCATTATTCCTCGGGTATTTCCTTGCGACGGTCCAACCTCCTCTTTCTTATTTATTTTCCTTGACAAAGTAAAAATCGCTCATGTTCGGTTCATGCTCAGCTCGTATGATTCTTTGTACGGGCTCGAGGGGGCGTATGTACCTTCGGGGTCCCACGAAGCCACCGGCGGGGGCCGTGGGCTCGAAAATGATCGTACTGGTGCATGGTATCGTTCGGTTCGGCCGAAATAGTCGGGTGTTCTTCGTCCATCGTTCGCAGATTTCACTGGAGAAGGGGATGTTACCACGGCGCTCGGATCCCGCGAGAGCATTTCGTACGAACGTGTATCTTTTTTGTCTTCGGTTCGGGCATCGACAGACACAAACTCCTTCTTGCTCCGACCAAAGGGCTGCATAATCAACTCTGCCCATCCCTTGGCCATAGACCATCGTCCAAGTAGGAAGAGGAGCCAAACGCCGTTGAGCTACGACTTATTAGCGGTCATCAAACGCGTCTTCGGAACGAAACACCTACAGCAAGGAGAAGCAAGACAGCAGTAACAGTTGCCTCGTTGATAACCAAAGAGCTTGCCTCATGAAGACACTTATCCTTGTCTCCTGATGCGCCAATAAGACAGCGTACCCAGTCTTCGCCGACCTTGGGGTCGTGGGTGACAGACTGAACAACGTTGTCCTGGAAAACAAAGATGACGGAAAAGAATATGACGTCGGCAATAATAATAAGTACAATGGCAATTCCTCGCCATTGGAGAGAAATCACTCGACGCACACGACGGTAGGCCTGGCGAGGACTCAAGGTCTTGACGCTGTTGGAGTACGTAGGGAGGCTCGATCCTTCGGATGATGCGCTACTGTCAGACAGAGAAGCCAAGTAGACCTTGATACAATAACCGAAGGTAGCAAATGTGATGACGACGGTCAGACCCGCAAAGAGAAGCAGCGGGATCCAGAAGTCGGCCAAGCTGTTCTCGTGGTTGATATGGCACGTCGCGCCAAAGCGGAAAGAGAGTCCACTAAAGACGAGGGCGAGGGTGATCCCAAGGATAGGTACGCCCCATCCTGCCGCCTGGGCGAAGATCATGAAGCTGCGGCCGACCAAGACTTGCCAGCAGATCTGGAGGTGGAGAGAGACAGAGCGCAGAAATGCCCACATGACACCTGCCCAGCCGCCGAGGAGAAGAAACGAACCCGAGGCACCGCAGAACTTACTGGTCTTCATGCTGTGGGGTGTGATTTTGTTGTAACATTGGTCCGGTTGAGCAGCCAGCGGGATGACGAATCCGAGCTACGACCTTTGTGAGTCACTCTCGTCCATCATTAAGGAGAGAAAGAAACTCACATTCATCAGTAGGACGGCGATGGTCAGGCAGATGCTGAGGTAGTGACGGTTGGTTTTCTCCACTGGCAAAAAAGCCCAAGAAACCAGAAGAAATGTGCAACATATCACGCTGGCCAGCGCGACCCAGTTGGCAACTGCAGTCAACGTGACGAAGTAATCGGGATAGACCCAGTCCGTCATAGGACATGGCAAACAACATTGCATCTCACCAACGGATTGGCAAAGCCGTCCATCGACAACTAACCATGGGATGTCAGTACTGTAGACTCCAACGTAACAAGGCTCTCGAGTTCTTACATCCACCCACGTCTGTGAATAAATTGGCGTCGAAGAACGGCGGCGGGCACAGGTTGACCCCAGAAGAGTTGGCCATGGTGAACGAAATCAAGGGCGGGAACAGTTCGGTGTTAGAGAAGATGAGAGATGAGGCGCAACGGGCGCCGTCTGCGTTAGGAACTCTCTCTGTTTCGGTTGCTGAAGATGCTAGTTCTGCCGAGGCAAGGTAATCAGCGGTGACGGTGGTTGACGCTCGATCGAAGAACAACGAAATCGTATGGCAGGCTGCGGTATAGTTCCAAGGCTGGGATACAGAGCAGGATAATTCGTCGAGCAAGCTTCGAGTATGCCAGGTTGGGCGGGGACACCGAGACGGGTTCGACAAGAGCGGCAACGATGATGTGTACGAGAGGATGTTCAGAAGTAGGACACTAAGGAAGCGAGCCTAAAACAGAGGGGCAATGGATGGTGTTGTGGTGGGTGGATGGGTGATATGAGTATTACACGAGAATGGGGAATGGGATAGTCAAAGTCAACACAGAATCAATATGGCAACACCGAAAACGATGTGGCAGGGCTGGGGATCAAGCAAGAGTCGGACAGCGAGAAACGAGGCCGCGCGCGAGGATGGAGGGCACGCGGGCCATAAAGTAGTCATCTGGATGGTAGACAGATAGAGATGGGCCACCCACACCAACAGGAACAAATGTCAAGGCGAGGGCGGAGACGGAGGTCCCCTAGGTTTCTCAACTGCCTCGAGTCCCTCGTCTCGCCACCCCTGCCATGCTGGACCGAAGAGGCTTCTCTGCATCTCACAGCATCCTCTCCCATCCACTCGGAGCCATGGGGACTAAGAGCGGAGGGCCCTGCCAGAGTTGGTTGGGTAGGGCACAGGGACCAGGGACCGTTGCGCAAGGACCAATGGGGCCGATGTGGGCGGCCGAATTGACGCGTGCTCTGGACTCTCGGTGCTGCGAGCCACCATGTCTCGACGGGCTGTGTCTTGCCATTGGGGGGGAGGGCTGTCGGCCATGACGAGTGAGGGCGCCCATCGACGAAAGCGGCGGGGAGGAGGGTGGAGGGGGGAGAGCCCATCAGACAGGGATGTAGAGGGATCCACCATCGCACTGCCAGGACCTGGAAGGGATCTGCTATGATGGATGCGTGAGTGTGTGTATGCTAATGTCAGGGGAAGAGGCGAGGTTTAGCAGAGCCGGAGGTTTTCGAGTGGAGGTCGGGCTGGCAGATGGCCTGGGGGGGGTGTCCTAGGCCTGTCAGCCTGCCAGGGGTCTGCGAGGACGTTCAAGACTCCCATCACAGCACCTCCAAGGAAGACTCTTCCCATCTCCCAACCCCAGGCCCTGGCATCCAGATACGGCCAATGCTATGAGTAAAGTCACTCAACCCACGGGTCGCTTCCTGAGTGGTAGGCTGCTGCTGTAGGTATCAGGTCGGCCGTTTGTCGAGACCCAGATCCGGGGCCCGTGACCTCGTAACACGGTGAACCTACCACCCGGGTTCTGGGCTCTGAAGCATGGGCAGACTGTTAAATGGACGGACTCTATTCGTAGGATGCCTGACATGGAGGGCGCGAAGATATGGGGGAGCCCTACGAACCATGTCGGAAAGATCACCTCGAGCCACCAACCAGGGCATCAGGGACGTTCTTCTCATCTTCGCCTAGAGATGAGTACCTCTTCAGCGATCACTGATAGGTACGAGGTGCGTCGTACCTAGCAGATAGTCGCCTCTTTTCGCCAAGGTGTTGTTAGACGGGACGCCGACGCTTCTTCGAGGAATTGGCAGCCACCGTCTTAGGTCCCATCCAGTGGAGGATACCTACGCGGTAGGAGCCGTAGAGCAGGTGGTTTGTCAGAGTGTGGCTTGTACCTGTACCTGTACGCCGTCGCGTAAATCGCATACAGGCATGCATCCAGCATGACCTGCTGCGGCCATGCCGCTCCCGGCACGGCAGACCCAACTCCCACAGCGGGCCTCCAAAAGGCGGTGCTGTCCATGGTTCTAGCGGGGTGGCGTCTCCTGAGGCCTCAACTCCACAGCTGACGAGCCGTTAGATATGATAGAATTTAGAAATGGCGGACACTCAGACCAAGTCTCTCCTCCGCAGCGACTTGTGATATCTCGGCATGTCGGCGAGTGGGGTCCACAAGGTATTTCTGTCACCATCGTCATCATCGTCGTCGTCGCCGTCGGCCCGCGCCTCGTGTCGTGCCGATATTGTTTCACCAGATGGAAAGCTTACGCACAGGTCTCGCCGGCCACGTTCTTTATTAGCCGAGTACCTGCGCAGTAACTTACGTATTAATTGGTCACGCTCTCCATGGCATGTCGCACCGCCGATGCTAAACTATTCTAGATGGGCTCCATTCTGGGGGCCCCAGACGTCTAACAGTCGACTTACGGGGGGAGGAGAGTCAAGAACAGCGATTTCAACAGCAAACAGACACTAGCCGCCGCGGCATTATCGAAGGTTCGCAATACGAGAGAACGTCATGCGTCAAACCTGAGGGTTTGTCCCACCTGGCCAAGGACAGTGCGGCCATCTAGACTATCTGCTAATAAACAACCTAGATGCCGAACCCTCGCAAGGAGGCCCCTGGAAAAGTCACCGGACCCAGCTGGCCACTTTGTTTTCAGCATCCTCCCGTCTCCTAGGGCTGAGGCAATCAGATACCACCTTTCTTCCCATCTACGGATTCTCAACTTCTTGGGGAGCCTCCCTGGGCCAAGAGAGTAGATGCATCGTCTTCCATCACCGTTATGTGCAAAGTCTCCGTCGCGAATGAGGTCTCTGCAGCAGAGAGACTGGTCGGTTTTAGTTTTTTGGTCATTCTCCCCATGGCCAGAACCAACAGACCAATCCTCGCATCCATATGCCCTTTTCGGATAACTACGAATACACCAAGATCCAAGCTCGTACCGGTACCTGTCCCTCCATCCAGCGTGGTAGCATTCGCCAACATCTTACCTACTAAGTACGAGCAACATGTCCGTCCAGCACAACGAATCCTTGTCTGAGGCACCCGCCTCCCGTCTCCCCCGTTTCCGGCTAAAGGCGCCCATCCCGTTGGTGTTGGATTCAAAACTCCGAAGAGCCCACTGCCTGCGTGGTTTTTTCAAGCCTGTGGCTTGATGCTAGCACTTGACTAGTTATTCCTGCTAGCAGCTGGCTATTCCTGGACATCCAGCCTATCCAATTGTCTGCACCAGCGACGACTCGGGTGTGACTGATGAGAGGGCGGCAGTGACAGTTGGTTAGTTGCAGACGCGCGAGCGTTAATATCGACCTCTGTTAAGACTTTTGTTTAAGACTGTTAGGGACGTCAACATTGCACTCAGCGCGGCAGTCCTGAGCCAGTCACACCCGCTCATCAGCCGTCGCCCATCGCCGCGCGCCGTGTGCTGCTTTTCTCGGGGAGTCATTCGCTCAGCCCCTTGAAGCCTCTCAGACGGCCAGGACGCGTTCCTTTGCTGTGAGTGGCTTCTCGGCCCTTCTTTCCCCTCCTTCTCCACAACCACCACACCCGTCAATCCTCGTCACTCTCATCACGCCCCTTGTCACCATCGCCATCCCAATGTCCATGCTGATTGACCATGCTCGTTGTTCATTGTGTCCAGTCCTTTGGCTGCTGGTCGGAACTCACCCCTTGTCCGTTGCTTCGCCCAATCGAGCTTACGATTGGCCTCGCCACCTGGAAACACCAAGTTACCATGTTCCTGGTGCCGTGCCGCCGAGTCTGCACTCTGGCAATCAATCTCCGCAGATCCCTAGTCATTGCCAGAGCGTGTACTCGTTGTGCAGCAGTAATTTCGCTTGATCTACAGCCCTAAATACACGTCAAGACTGCCAACCTACAATAACCCTGGGACTTCCGTTGGGCTCGTCTTGTCCAATTGAGATCTCATACCAGAGCCACATCTACGCGTGGGACAAGGCATCGGACAAAGCATATTCGTCAGTATTTGGAATGACGTCTCGAAGCCCCAGACTAATTAAGAACAGATGGGTCCAACGGTTGACCGTTTGGCGTAGTCTCCGCTTGCCGCCAGCCATCGCCGTGTTGTCTTTACTTTTGCTCACAGCTCCCGAGACACGACTTGACTTGACAGTGCAAAGTACGACGGTCACATCACCGTCTATCAAACCCGTCACTCGCAGCAAATTCTATCTGATCTATCGTATCCGGAGCTGCAGCACCGTCGCATGATGTCGAGATTTTGGGCATTCACTCGGCCAGTCGGTGTGCCACACTGGTGCATAACGTACCTTGCATCTACACCACCACCACCACCCAACACCCAAAATTCAGCCACCTCCAGGATTCACTCGTGCACATTGGGTTGATGAGAATTTTCACTTTTTTCCGGCCCTTCACTGCAGGGTCTGAGGCAGCAGACGTTGTTCTGTCCCCATCCATATACGAAACACCCAACAGTTCGGCCGAGTGAGACGCTGCCTCCTCTCTATTGTCGAGGATGATAGTAGTGAGCTGACTATTCGTGCTTTGATCCAGCGACCCACCTCATATTGCTGTGTATTGAGCATCCCTCACAAGATCTTTAAATTATCTTGGTTTATTAAGCTACGAAAAACCTTGGCAAGTGTGTCGAGAGTCAATGGGACCAACCCCAGGTTCAACATGGTCACCATGCCGTCTCCATCTACAAGATCCCCTCTTCATCTCTTTTCCCGCATTATAATATTACTAGACCAGCAGGCCTCTTTTCAACAAGCTCGGCATCATCATCGACGAGTCTGTTGTTCAGCATGTGAAAGCCATTATCAGGTGCTTCTTCAGTCTAGAGAGCCTCATCACAACAACCATTCCTCCAAAACCCATGGCGATGGCCATCCAGCCTTGCGCATGAAGTGTTCCGTCGGAGAGACGGTCTGGCTTCCTCAAAACCCTGGGTCGTGTGGCTGCATTACCTCAAGCCATCTCACTGGACGGGTCTGTGTTCAGGCGGTTCAGATGCCGTTTCTGGAAATCGACACCGTGGAACTAAGCTCCCGGTCTCGAATCTTGTAGGAGCTCAACCAGCACGGTCAACTCTCCCGGTTTTAGATAATTTGCTGCTGTCCATAGTTTGATCAGCCTCCCAAAACCTCAACCGTCACGTCTCTCACCATCTTCGCCTAAAGGACATGCAAGAGCATATCACTTATATCCGTCCCTCTTACGGAGCGTGCCGAGACCGGATTGTTACGCAGAGACAGCGAAATGCAACCATCTGGACACGGCTTTCTCCGTCCGCCGCTGCGGCTGTCTAAAACGCGCGGTTAAGGCAGCCACCTTTCGAGGCGCGATAGACCGGATGGGATAGCGACGGCGCACTCAAATCAATAACCAAGAACATGCCTCTTCATCCAGATCCCGGCTGTCGGGAACGTTCTTTGAATTCGGTACGCTAATCTTGGCGTGGTTACAAAGGCGAGACCAGGGGTACTCGCTTAGTTTCCGCAAGGATAAAACTCAAACGTCACATCGCCTCTCTAACGACGTTCCCCAGCACGCCGAAGGCAAGCGAAGTCGGGCAAGGTCGGCATGAAACTAAGAGGCTAAAAGAAATCTGTGTAAGGCGTTGCAAAAATGGGCCCGTTCGGCCGTTAGAACTACGCACCCTTGCTCGACGATGACGATCCAAATCGAGGTAAACGCATTTCTGACATCCCGGAGACACTACGGACAATTCGCAAATCCACAACTGAAGTTCAGGCAATTAGTTCCATCCTTAGGACAGTGCACGATCGCTATATCGTTTCTCGTTACAAGGCTAATAGGAAACTAGGGCGTTTTGATTGAGATTTAACCCCAATTGGAGGAAGCGGAGGACGTGGAGATGCATGTCGCCGATTTTGTTTTCCGGGACAGAGTGAGGGGGGACAACTACCTGATAAATCACCACAGCGTTTGAGTCAATTGGGCGGGGATGCTTCATCTGTTCTGTGCAACTTGGAACAACTAATCCTTAGCGACACGGTTTTGTCAAGTTCTCGTCGTCTCTACCCGCAGACACGTCTCAGCTCCTACAAAGCTGCTCGTTCACACCATTTACAGATACTTAGCCTCGGGCGTAAAGGACCGTCCACGCCGCCACGCCTGCATTGAAAACGGCGGGCTTTTTCGGGTCCACGAGAGGTCCAAACGTCAAAGAAGCGATCTTCGGCCAAAGAGACTCGTCAACAAGCTTGTTCGCAGGTTGGCTGCCACTGGTTTCCACCTCAGGCGTGTAGGGTGTGCCCCAGACCTCGAGAAAGATGCTAGCTTCATTTGGCGTCAACTCCGAAATGGTTTACCACGCTTCAGGCCATTTTTGAGCTGGGTGCGATCATATGCCCCTTGCTCCTGGGCCCGGATCCCCGCAGTTTCTTTCTCCGCCCCCAAAGATCACCTAGAAAACTTCCTTACAGTTGCCTTCAACCCTTGCGTGGCCAGGGCAGGGGAAGCTCCCGTCTTGCAGATAACGTGGTTTGAGAGGCTTGTTCTTGGCTGACAGCTCAAAGCAGAATGAGACCGGTGTCACTTCTGACCCCTCCCAACTCGTTCTCCCCTTCCAGAACAGGATACTAATCTTAACTGTCATGAACCATCCCAGGCTAGAAGGTAATGGTTCCCGCTGAAACTGGCGTAGCAAAGGATGCTAATGAAAAGTCGAACCTAGTCGTTAGCCACCAGAGAAGAAGTCCCCTGTGCGGTCCTACTCCGGGGGGCCTGACCGCATCAAGCAGTTTTCGGTCTCCATGATATTCTGCAGAATGCAGCCCCGTGTATGGAGTAGGTCCGGATAACCGTCTAGGCCGGGCCAACCATCTACGGCTTCACCTCCTGCAACAACCTCCATACGGTGAAGAGAACCACTCTACTCGAGGCCACACCCAGGGTGAGCAGTAATGTAGTGAAGAACGACCTGGTCGGCGACATGTCGAAATCTGGAAGCCGGATCGATGGCCAGAACTGAGGCTCATCATGGCGCCGCCGCGGTGGTGAGTTGGGCTGCTATGGTGTCATCTAATCAGGCCCACCGCGTTTCACTGCCTGGGTTGGACGGACCACCAACCAGCCTTGGCGATTAGCTCCAAGACCCACCGTCCAGGAACTCACGAACCCGATATATCGGTCGCTTAACTAGTGGCGTCGCGTCCGTCTGGGCGTTTCTAGACATGAAGGGTTTCCCAGTTGTTGCGGATTTGCTAAAGGGCTGAAGGGCTGATGAAGATTCATTTGATCCACCAAATAAAATGGAGGTTGACTTTCAGGGTTGGACGATAGTTTTGACACTTTCCAGTTCGGGTTTACTCTTGCGTCTCTCATCGCCTCGTTCCTCAGGCTATTGCAGACCTGCCGCTTCAGGATGCCTGCCCAGGACCTTTGTTATCATGGGCCGGAGACACTCGAGGAACAATGCTTTATGCATGCATTGTTCGGCTTAGTCTGGAGCTCTTCCGAATGGGCATCCACAAATGCGATCTCACAGAGCATGTCCGACCGTTGGTTGCGTTCCCTCCAGCTGCGCTTTACAGGTCGCAAGGGGGAATATTCCAGAAGCGACGTTGGAGGCTCAACAAAGGGGAAAACATACGTTTGCTCATACGACACGAGGTAGAGGCGTTCATTCAGGGTCGTGAGACCCATGCAGGGGCACAGCGCGAGAGCCAGTCCGACTGGCTATCGGTGCGTCCCTGTCCTAAGTCCCGGCCAAGCATAACAAATCCTACGAACCGGTGCAGCGGGAAGGAATGGGGTCGGTCGCGGGAAGGGTTTACTCACCTGTGCATGAGGTCTCGTGGGTCCATGTAAGTGATCACTCGACTGTGACTTTAGATGTGGTAGGTTCATGCCGTAGTCGAGGTTGCAGATGATTCGGGAAAAAGCAAATATCTGAGATGAGTGCAACAGATACTTTGAAGTCATGCCACATATATATATCATGGGTATGCGGCGTCTTCTTGCTTAGGCTCTGTGTGATTTATGCGGAAGGTCGTGGAGGATTGTCCCGATGTAGCTCGTCTCAAGCCGATTTCATGACCATGTGTAGGGTAGGGAAATTTGCGTGGACACATCAAACTTGCCCAAGGTATCACAAGCATCCCCAACCACCTGTCTATGAGGGATAAACGGTCAATGGAATAAGGATCAGTAGTCTCTTTTAGATCCGACCTGTAATTTTCTCCCACTTTCACAGAATTGTAACCTGTTGTTATGGATCTGAAAGCTTGAACGATAACCGCTCACAACACCCTGAATGAGCTACCCCGCCACACCTCATTTTCAACTCGAGTTTTACCGTGGCCAACATCAACCTCATCAACTCATTTTATTCTATCGTCCCGGAGCTTCCACGTAACAGCCAGACTTGAACCGACATACTCCATCGAGACATATGCGTCGACAATACCGACGCTTGGACTGGCTCACCCCGATCAACGACTTGCACTTCACCCCTCCACACCAACTCAGCCATGGATGTCCCCATCCAGACTTCCTGGCAGCTCCAGAATGCCGAGGGAGAGCCCCACGGCTTGGTACGCGTGAGAAACCTCCAGTCAGCTATCCAGGGCCCTCAGGACGCCTGGGGTCGCCCTGGGAGACCGCAGCCCATTCTCGTGTCTGCTGAGGTCTCCCTTACACACCCGTTTGGTTCGTCATCAACGACAGATACCGTGGCATCGGACACTGTGCATTATGGATTACTCAGTAAGGCGGTCATGGCGACCCTGGCACGCCTAGAGGTGCAGGCAGCGGCTGGTGAAGTTGCCTCCCTGCACGCTGTCTTGAGCAGTATCTGGACGGATCTTACGGGAGTCAACACCCTAGGTGTACCCGCGAAGGCCGCTGAGAGGAGTGCATTCTTGAACCTGAGATACGTCCGTCGCCTCACGGTTTCAATTATCCTAAAAAAGGCGTCGTTGCTGGGAAGTGGTGTCGGCCTTTCCACGTCGGCTGTGTTTCAACAGTCGTCTATGCAAGCTCGAGGCTTGACGCTGAGTGTCCAAGGACTCCGAGTGCCAACGCTCATCGGCGTCAACGACAACGAGCGCCTGGCCAAGCAGATAGTGGTGGCAAACATCGGCGTCGAGATGTACGCCAACACCGAGGATGACTACGTCCCGCTGGAGGCAGTGGTGGTTGACGTGAGTTTTGAGGAAGCGTAAACCCGAGAGTGAAACAACTGACACTTCCGTATAGGCTATGACGAAGTCGTCATTTGAAACGCTGGAAGCGCTGGCGACCGACCTCGCGTTCCATATCAAAACGCACTTGTTGAGAACTTCCGCTGATTCTCCGGAAACACCGACCTGGCAACTCCAGATTGGGTTGGAGAAGCCCACGGCGGTCCCCTTTGCGGATGCGGCTTGCGTAGAGCTGAGGTTGAGCACTGACGACGTGGCTGCGTTGTGACACAGAGAAATCTCAATCAAGAGTAAGGGGTAAATGGGAAACAAGCTCTATATAAACGCGCTGCATATGTGACTGTGCCCCCAAATTTCATTAAGTACGCTCGTCGTGAATGCGATATGGGAGGCGTTCTATCTGATAACCTTCACCGGATCTAGCTCGGACCTGCGAAGCTAATTCTCGAAGCCTTGACACTGCGGGATATCGCCGTTTGTGACAGTGCGAACAAATTTGGGATCTGGGTTGAACATCATGACGTGTAAGTGTTCCACGGCATTGACCGACTTGAGGTTGCGCCAGTTCTTGAACCAGATAATCTGTCAAGCTTGGTTAGTTTATAGCTCTATGATATGTGGAACGCTTAGAAGCTTGAAAAACTTACATGGTCATCTGGCACATGAGATCGGAACGTCCTCGTGACAAACTCATCAATCTCCTTCCGTGCGTGGTCAGTGAGATCTCCCGTGTCAGGATCCTCCTGAAGATCGAACTTGGTCCATACAACCAAGTGCACAATACGGGGGTCGATTCCATAGGGCCAGTCGTTGATGAGAATCTTGAAGTCATCATCGAACTCAAAGGGACGACCGCGGGCTTGTATAGGCGCGCTCCACTGGAGGCGTTGGTTGAGGACGAAGTTGGCGACGCTGCCGTAGGTCTTGGCGAGATTGAAGGTGTAGGCTTTGTAGCGACGCAACTCGGAGGGCACTCGCTGGAACTGGTCGAGTCGGTTGGCTCCGGCGATCTGGCGGACCTCGTCCCAGCTGAGGACGTGATAGTCCGAGTCTGGAGTGGAAATGATGCCACGATCTTTGTCGGATATGTCGAGGAGGAAGCCGGGACACTCGCGGGGCCTTTCGGACTCTGGGACGTTGACTTGCCAGTACGGCAGGGCTATTTGGCTACCCATGTCGTTGAATTTTCAGGCAATACAGTAACTCTGCAGATTGCTATCAGAGATCCTTGGCACGAGGCGTGATATGTCAAGGTCGTTACCGTTGCGGTGTGAGACACGGAACAGCGGCGACCAGCGGTTTCTCTTTTCAAAGGCAATGACTGGGCTGCGCGACTCGACGCGAAGTAGTTTTCCAGACCGGGAGGCGGGCTCATAAACGACAGACAAAAGAGGGGATCACGGCTATGGCGGGACTCGACGTTGACCGTTGCAACAACGATGGAGCCGCGTTGGACGAGGCGTGAAGCTTTCTGGAGCTACGGCGTGGAGAAAAGTGGCACAACACTGGGCAGATCTCATGACGACCCGCTCGCTCTTTGGGCCCGCGTCCGACGGAGGCGGGCAATTCTACTAAGAGCGACGACAACGGCTTTTGCTTGCCACTTGTCGAAACGCTGGATTGGCGACTTATACGACGCCGAGAAGCTTATATATTCTCACGCTTTCATAAACGCCCAGTGAACGGCGGGCGACTGTCTGCTGTCTTAGACCCATCTGCAGCCCTGTGGAGAGAGGCGCGGGATGGCCTTTTTTGGCGGGATTTAGCCGCTGCTCTGCATCGATCGTCTCCGGTAGCTGCTGTAGTTTCCCGAAGAGAGGAGAAAAGGAGCTGCAAGAGGCATCGGGGTGCATCGACAGCGTCTTGGAAGATGGGGGCAACTTGTCTAAGTGGATTCCTGTGTTCGCAGAGTATAGTTGGTTGTGACTGTGAACAGCCTTGACAAGGTTGTTCACGGGCATTATCCGAGAAATGTGTCCGGCTTGGAAACACATAAAACACATCTTGAACAACCTCCCGGTCCAGAGCCCTGTATCCGAATATTGACACGCATGCGACGAGTAGGAGCGTAGGATTGAAGCCAGTAGTTGCACTTTCTTGTCCAGTGCTAGGCCCACGTGGCTAGGAGCAAGAGATTAGAGAGGTTTAGTAGCAGAGGGCCCGACAGATCTAGATGCAATCAAGTAACGCACTCACGCACGCATGTAATTAATCTGTCTTGTCGGAAGGGTCCAATGCACGATTATCAATGGATCGGAACGGGACGGCATCCGATATTCCTGGCCCGTCTAAATACTAGTCATTGCTATAGTCGCAGTTAATAATTAACTATATTATTAGGCGTTATCGTGAGGAATACAGAGCCGTAAACACCGAAACGCCCCTTTTCTCTTTTACAAATGGCACCAAAGCCGCCACCAGATACCCAACGGGCGCCTGATGACCGAAGTACATTGACATGACCTCGGTCTCTGGGCGAGGCTACGTCGTAGGTCAGACAGACAGACGGCCACGGGACGAGCCAGCCCACTCTTCATTTCGCTGAGCGATAGACCCATCGCGCAGGGCCAATTGCAGGTGTCAGATATCCCAGAGCCGCCGTCTTGGTCGCCGCGGGTTCTAATTATTGCCTACCATCCCCTGTGGTTATCGGGCGCACGGGGCCCGGGACCTGTCTACTATTATGTAGCAAAGGAGCTTGGGGACCGGTGGGACGTGCTGGCGGCGGGCCACTTCGTTGGTGTTGTTTATGTGGGTTTGGCGGGTTGGTGGCTGTGGCCCAGGCTCTTTCAAGGGCGGGGCTCGTTCTTGTTGAAGATAATGATGACACCTGTACAATACTTGAGTTGCCTACCCGACAGGACCAACAGTACTTGCCAGCACGGAACTGTTGACGGGCGTGTTGAGGGCGAGAGTGATTTGATTGTCTGATTGTGTGCGTATCCGCGACGTTAATTATCCGGAACCAAGGTGGCGACGAACAAGTGGGATATTATGTGCGCACCAAGCAGGACTCGTTCATGATCGCCTATCATGATGCATGCAGCCACGGCTTCGGTTGGGCTGCATGCTTCATCCTGTAGTCTCATCATTTCATGGAGCTATGGATCTTCACATGCCCCCATGCCAACCAACCCACGAGCCAGCCATCAGTGATGGAGAAATTTGCTCAGTTCACAGCGGTAGACCGTCTATTACAAGAAACCCACGGTACCAAAGTATTCGTAGCCTCGTATAATGCCTAGCACACCCAGACAGAGAGGGAAACAACCGGGGATCCTGGCCCGTTGCCACGCCACAGATCGCTGCGAGCGGTGGGCGCCCAGGTTGGCGAAATCAGAAATTAGCCATTACGACGAGCAGAGAGCAAAACAGTCCGACAAGAGGACGACACTCGGCGAGCAGGTGCGATAAAAAGAGACACATGGCATCATCCAATCCTGCCTGCACACGTCCTCGTTCTCCCTTGTGTTCTCTCACCCCTTCTCCCATCTCTCTATGTGAGTGTGTTCATTCCCACGGCGCGGCGAGACATTATCATTGCAAAGCGTCCCGAAGAACGAAGGGCAAAATTGCAATTCCAGGGCCACGCTCGCCAGTCGGAACCAGAGCAACAGAGCTAACAAGTGTTTAAAAATCGCTAGACCTGTCATAACAAATTAAAAGGAAGAAGAGGAAGAGAAGAAAAAAAGGAGACGACGTCCTGGGAAACTACCTTACATACAAACCAGCTCGCTCCCTGCCCGCTGCCGGCCACTCACCCCCACCAAACCCATCGCCGCCCCGCACCCGCCTCCTTACCTCATTCATTCCCTGACCTAGGTTCCTTGACCGTACTTCACCTTCGACAAACCTCCTCCCGACATCATCTCTGAGTGAATCTCGCCCGCCATCCTTCTCTTCGAACCCGCCCGAATCCCATCCGCCCAGACATCCTCTACAATGGCCAGTGCAATCAAGAGTGCGCTGCCGTCCCACCTGAAGCCCAGCTCTGCTGCTGGCGCTGATCAGGAGGGCGTCTTCGAGCGCCGTCATGGCAAGACTCGTAGCCACATGGCAAGTTGAACCCCTTTCTTCACTCTTTTTCTCCTTTCCAAAGCCTGCCACGATACCTCCGGGTCCATCATGTATGTCCTGGAGAGCCACCGCAAGTAACGGAGCTGCATCGAGCTTCGGAATCTTCATCTGGCTGTGGACGAAATCCACGAGGCACACCCGCTACCGAGTTCGCCACCGGGTCGCATTGCAAGGGCCGGAGTTGTCTCCGACTCTTCATCTCTACGAGACGAGGAAATTTCGGCCCTAGCAAGCAGTCTTAGGGAGCTCAAGCATCGAGCTTCCACCCGAGCTTGAGCTTTGTTCCAGAGCCCGTGCCGGGAGTGAACAAGGTAGTGTGGGTGGGCTCCTTCATGATGCCCGATGTCCGTATCTACATCCTTTGCTTGACCGCCCACTTGGACGCAGCTTCACGCTCATATCCCTCAC
Source organism: Neonectria magnoliae (assembly GCA_037954305.1). Taxonomy (NCBI): domain Eukaryota; kingdom Fungi; phylum Ascomycota; class Sordariomycetes; order Hypocreales; family Nectriaceae; genus Neonectria; species Neonectria magnoliae. The sequence goes on along the minus strand of JAZAVK010000078.1, from coordinate 33,925 downwards.
GACAACAAGCACTTGAACCTTGCGTCCCTCAACACCAAGCCACTTCCAAAGCAAGATGATTCCAAGGCAACTGGCTAACATCCTATCTCGCAGGCCTTCGAGAACACCTCGACCAACGTCGCTGCCGCCCAGATGCGAAATTCCCTGACCAATCTCGCCGAGTCTGTCAAGGATGCCGATCAGAAGAAGGCAAGCTTGCCACCCAATTGGATATCAAGCCCCCGGCTCCGGCTAACACGAGAGTCAATAGCTCTTCGAGACGGAGATGGACAACTTCTTTGCCCTCTTCCGACGATACCTGAACGACAAGGCCAAGGGCAATGCAGTGTATGTCTCACGTCCGAAATGATACAATGGGATGGCCACTAACAGGCACACAGTGACTGGGACCGCATCACCCCTCCCGCCCAGGGACAAGTTGTGGACTATGAGGATCTCGCCAATACCGAGTCTGTTCAGTTCCTCAGCAAGCTCGCTGTTCTCAAGCTCAACGGTGGTCTGGGTACCTCGATGGGTTGTGTCGGCCCCAAGTCCGTTATTGAGGTCCGTGACGGCATGTCCTTCCTGGACCTGTCGGTGCGACAGATTGAGTTCCTCAACCGCACCTACGACGTCAACGTCCCCTTTATCCTGATGAACTCGTTCAACACCAACGACGACACGGCTGCCATCATCAAGAAGTACGAGGGCCACAACGTGGACATCCTGACCTTCAACCAGTCTCGTTACCCCCGAATTTACAAGGACTCGCTGCTGCCCGTCCCCAAGGACTACGACTCATCCATCACTGAGTGGTACCCCCCTGGTCACGGTGACGTTTTCGAGTCGCTGTACAACTCGGGCATCCTGGATAAGCTCCTGGAGCGTGGCATTGAGATCATCTTCCTGTCCAACGTGGACAACCTGGGCGCCGTCGTGGATCTGCGAATCCTCCAGCACATGATGGAGACCAACGCCGAGTACATCATGGAGTTGACCAACAAGACCAAGGCCGATGTCAAGGGTGGTACCATCATTGACTACGAGGGCTCCGTCCGCCTGCTGGAGATTGCTCAGGTGCCCAAGGAGCACGTCAACGAGTTCAAGTCGATCAAGAAGTTCAAGTACTTCAACACCAACAACTTGTGGCTCAACCTCAAGGCCATCAAGCGAGTGGTGGAGAACGATGAGCTCGAGATGGAGATCATCCCCAACGGCAAGACGATCCCCGGCGACAAGAAGGGCGAGTCGGACATCTCCATCATCCAGCTCGAGACGGCCGTCGGTGCGGCCATCCGTCACTTCAAGAACGCCCATGGTGTCAACGTGCCCCGCAGACGCTTCTTGCCCGTCAAGACGTGCTCCGATCTGATGTTGGTCAAGTCTGATCTTTACACGCTCAAGCACGGCCAGCTCCAAATGAGCGCGGCCCGATTCGGCGATGCCCCCCTCATCAAGTTGGGTGGCGACTTCAAAAAGGTCTCGGACTTTCAGAAGCGGATCCCGTCGATCCCCAAGGTGCTGGAGCTGGACCACCTCACCATCACTGGTGCGGTGAACCTGGGTCGCGGTGTGACGCTCAAGGGCACGGTCATTATCGTCGCCACCGAGGGTAGCACCATCGACATCCCTCCAGGCTCAATTCTGGAGAACGTCGTCGTGCAGGGTAGCTTGCGTCTGCTGGAGCACTAAATGTGAGATGTTTATGGGTTGGGCGATGCCGCATAAAAAGACAACGGCTGGCAAACCAAGGACGTCATCTTAGATATGTCATGATGGATGGGGTAGAAGCCTGTCAACAACGGGAGTGGTCGACGGTGTGTTAATATGAGTGGTTCAGAAGAAGACGCGCTTCCGGGCTTGCGGACAAAAGGGATGGACTCAAACCCACCCACTCTTTGTCAAACCGAGGATGGTCGAGTGCACCAGCTGGCAGCTGCTACCAAACTAGGTATATACAGAGAGCGTATTAATTGAAGGAGAATTCGTCAAAAGCGCACACAATGTAACTAAACCCCAGTGACGTTGAGGCACCTGACCTGAAGCCAGATGACGATGGGCAGTGGTAGATCTACAACGACTTAAATTGCAGTTGCCGAGTCAAGGCGGCGAAGCGAAACACCGGTGGCAATAGCATTGGAAAGTTGCCAAGGGAAACTGAACAATGTTAGGTGAGGCTAATAATGAGGCTAATAATACGGCGCGACGAAACCTGAAAGAGAGTTGAGAGACAGAAACGGATCGACGGCTAACCAGGTGCGTAGTACCAGCCAACCTCGTCCACATCACCGGGTGGCAAACATTCCTAGGACGGAAAGTCCTACATAGTAGGCTACGAACGAAGAATAGCGTTTGGCGCCGAGAAGCTGGTTTGGGCTGGCTGGAGCAGGTATTATTATACGGGATGGCTTCCTGAGCGCCAACCACGCAAATATTGGTTGACAAGACTTATTTGGATGTGCCGGTGGCTGAGTTAGTCCCTCTCCGAGGTGCGGCGACGCGCCAGAGCAAAGCCACCGATAGATAGCCTGAGCATCGGTTCAGCCTTCGGGGATCATCAATCACCCTAATCCGTTCGCGGTGGGTGGCTTCTCTGGGAGGAGGCGCTGATATGTCAGCCGGTCTTCTTCTGGAGATTGGGGACAAAGGAGAGCAGATGAAGGGGACGGCCACGGACGGTTCCCGCTGACGGCTTCTGACTTCCGTCACTCCCGCTTCCCTGCTGTTCGTTCCCCTTGGCGCCCTGGATCGCCTTTTTTCCCCTTCTTTCTTCTTCTTTTTTTTTTTTTTCCAACGCCGAGGCGCCGTCATTCCAGGGCGGATGGCGGGGCAGGGGGGGGGGGTGTACGGTGATGCACCGTGGTTGGGCGCGTGCCAGGGAGGGGGGCTGTGGGAGATGAAAAAGAATGAAAGGAAAAGAAAGGAGGACGACGACGCTAATCTACTTCGTGCGTAGGGAGGTACCATGTAAGTCAGTACCTGATGCAACGTCCATCCGGCCTTGATTTTTTTTCTTTTGAGGTGAAAAGGGTAAAGTTCTTAAAGCTTGGATGGAAGCGGCACTCTAGGAAGTTGGAACAGGGTGGGAGGGGGATCTAGAAATAGAAGCTTTCCGTAGCATCCATCTAGAGCTTCTTTCTCGTATCGGAAGCAAAAGGTGTGGGCGATGGGAGGGGGACGCTATCCGTCGGGTTGACAACCTTAACTTGATTGGGCCTTGAATTCACACTCCCTTTAATTGAGACGTCTACTAAGTATAGAGGACTACGCGCTGTAAGTTCACCAATGATTCATCGTTGAGAATTGCGATAGCACCACCTTCGCCGGTCTTGTCTTGGTCCTCAAGAATATAGTACGTATCTTACTGATTTCTTCTTTATTGCTCTTCTTCCTCTCCACTCTTCCGGGATCTTTTCTGCCGTTCCATCCTTGCCTGCCCAAGCAGGAAAGCGCCGGCCGGGGGGGTTCCTTGAAGGGGCCGTGTGGGCTCGTGCTGCGCCGAGGATAGCCTTAGCCCGGCAGCAGGTTTTTTGGCCTTGCAAGATCTCATCATGACAGGACGTGTCTACAGTAGGCTCGACCGAGTGTCTCACTCTTAGGGAAAGGGGGGGGTCTGGACGGGAAGAATAGGACCATGATGAGGTAGAGACGTGTCTGACTGACCTGACAACAATGATTTCCCCCGTCGGGTCCAGGCCAGATGAAGAGAAACAAGACAAAAGAAAACCTAGAGGGAAAACGAAGATGAGTCTAGATTCGCTGATGCGACGACAACAGCCGCTTGAGGCGGGCTGCTCAGCCTGTAAATGGTGTGGCGTGGCGCGGGGAAGATGGTGTGCGGTGTAAGACCGTGGACGACTCCGTGTGTGCTATCTTCGCGGTGCGCGCCTCCGATGGTGTTTTGTGTGTGGGTTGCAACGGCAACCATTGGCGATGACGACGGTTGTTTTTCCAAATTCAATAGTTTAGGCTCGCCCGTCTCGGGTAGGACGCCACGGCGAGCATGATGCCCGCCTAGCCAGAAGCCGGCGGCATGCGGATTACGCGACTGCGTGCGTCTCTTGGCTTTGGGGAGAAACACGTACGAATGCCCTCCTCGGCGATATAGGCTGGGCCTCTGTCTACTGGGGAGGCATTAGCAGCCGGGAACTATGCAACCCGCCAGCTAAGGGAACTGCCGGTGCTGACCTTCGTCGTTTCCTCCCCGTTCCCGGAGTATTGGAGACCAAAGCCGGGGGACTTAGGCGGCATGGATGGAGTCATGGCATGCCAGTTGCCAATTGCCCGGCCGGGGTTGGAATTCGGTTCGAGGCCGGACTGGACGAACGAAACAGTGGAGGTTTGAAGAAGGCCTGTCTGTATCAGTGCTACGTAGTTCCTCTCTGGCTGGGCATCTGGGTCGATCCCATGGAACCGACCACGACCGCCCCGCACCGGGGGCTGTGTGTATGTGCATCCGTACCACCACCGGCTTGCTGCTTGCTATGATGCTATCCCATCGGCGTGCCATCCTGTGGCTGCCTGGCGTTATGCGAAGGCGTTGTACGCGGTGGAACCAGACCTGCCTGCGTGTGTGAGTTGTTTGCCGTCGACAATGGCTGACGACGACGATGGAAGATGCACACACTTCCAATCGAGGCGCAAGGGATCGTTCAGCCCAGCAGAGGATGGAAGCCAATCCCGCCGCGACGCCACCCCCCTAAACTAAGGACCCTGCGTAGGGCCGCCTTAGCGAACTCCAAGCTGAAGCGTGGCTCAGTCAGACCAGTCCGTCCAGCGCCGTTTGTTGGCTTTAGAGCTCAGAGCAGCGACAAAGAAATCAGCCGCAGGGTGAGCAAACAAACAATCACCAGGACCTCACCTCCTCATTATCTCCCTACTACTATGTAATTACTGCATACAGTACGTCCATAGTAGCACACGACTAATATCATGTCCGTTAATTGCCTAGGGAGGTGGCCCCAGAGGAAGGATGAGCCAACAGCGCGCTGCAAGCAAGTTAACAGTCCATTCAATCAAAAGACCTGTCCCAATCAGGAATCGATGTGGGCTCCGAGGGGCGGCCCTTTGCCAATAGTGGCAGCCTCCAGACCGCTTGGAGGGGGCTAATCTTACTGCAGAGCGTAGTGCCGAACTGGCACCAGGCACAAGTGACAATGGACAGACGAGGACGAAGAGGAGAGGGGAGGGACATTGGACAACGGGCCAAGTAATTGGCTTCAAGGCGCCATTCGCGGCGTTCTTCAGGAGAGAAGATATTTCAATCTGGAACCAGTGGCAGGCGCGAAGCGTGTTTGCTGTACCAAGTACTGGAATGAGTTTGTCCCAGGAGCTTGGAGTGGGATGGAGTGAAGTGAAAGTCGGCTAGCACGGAGCACGGCACAGCAAGCGGGCAGGATTCGAGGTAAGGTCTCCTTGCTGCTCCGGGGGGGGGGGCCGCAGCTTGTAGGCAATAAGGCTCCCCGACTTCCCGGCTTGTCCACTGTAGTTCTGTGATCTGGATGATCCTGCTGGTGGTCGGCGGTCACACGTCGTAGACTCGTAGGTACCTCGAGCGCCTCCTGAAGTGCCTGAAGTCAAGATGCACTTTAGCATGGACCAACCATGGAGCTCAGACGACGGGGCTTAGGCTAGACCAGATACCCCCTGGTGGCCTAGCGGGACAGCCCCAGAAGACAATTTTGCCTCTTGATGCACTTCATCCCATAGCGCATTGGGCCAGTCAGATGGCTCACGGGGCCTCGGGCTGGGTCCAGTTTTGTCGTCAGGCACAGGCCAGAGACAGGTCGCAGGCGACCACGGTGAGTGGGTGGGCCGCTGCCCGGACAGGGACTGTGACGGCGGCCCAGAAGCGTTGTGCGTGTGCGTGTGCGTGTGTGCATGGATGCTTGGGTGGCCCTGGCATGCTCCAACGAGGCTTGGTCAAATTTCTCCATCCATGCCAGGGTCTGCATCGTCCATGGTCCGTTGAGTGTCGGGGCGCATTTGGCGGGTCGAGGTCACCGGTCAGCGGGCGTGTGGGAGTTGGAATGTGTGGTGATGAGGCAGGCAACTTTGCCAAGGAGCCGCCTGGCCTGGAGGGAGAAAGGAAGGAAGGAAGGAAGGAAGAAAGCTGGGTGGGTGGATATCGAGACACCTCCCCTTGTTTGCCTGAGGTGTTGTATACCCGCCATGCAAGGCAAGGTACCTTCATCTGGACAAAGGGTACGCCCCTCACTCTATCAGTTGTTCCATGTAAGGTGGTAGCCAAAGGATGCTGCGAGGTACATCGCAATCTGGGGCAGCACCAACCAGTTCCTCTACCGGCAGATTCCCGTTGCTCGCTCGCAGCATCGTCCCGCGCTCCTTCCTCCCTTTTAATACCCTCCCTCCTGCCCTCCACCTTCGTTTGTTCTCTCCCTCTTCACCAACGTCTTGTCAACTCACCACCCCGTTGCTCCTACTTATTGTAAGTCTACCATCTCCTGCATCCAACCTAGAACGGACACACCCAAGCACCAGTATCAACATGGATCTCGATATCGATGTTGAATTCTCCGAATACGCACGCCTCTTTCCGTACCATACCCATTCACCTATCACCTGCTGTGCTCTGCGAGATCGTTCGGTTGTGCCAATCGGGGCTGTGGGTGTCTTTGTCCGCCATCATGTTGGCAGCTGTCCTGGCAGTGCCTGCCAGCTGTCGACGGCCGCCCCAAGCTCCCTCGCCCTTATGTCTCGCACCTCACACGCGACCTCCTGCCCTCGCTTGATCACAACATCGACACACGTCTCGTCTCACTACGCTTCACCACAACTCTGACTGGAACTCTCGACTAACTCGCGACGCGCAGTAATTACCAGTCACTCTTTAATCGAATCACCGATTCCGCCTTACATTCAAAATGCAGTACTCTATCGCTACTCTGGCCACTCTGGCCACCGCTGTCTTGGCTGTTCGCCCTGCCTTCACCAACACGGCTTTCGACGTCGTTGAGGGCTCTCCCTTCACCATCACCTTCAGTGGCTGCGCCGATGGCTGCACCATCGTTCTCCAGAACGGCGACTCTAAGGACCTGAAGGACTACGACACCCTCACCGGTATACCCCCTCCAATATTCTCTGCCTAATACTGCCTGCTAATACTCTCAAGCCTCTGCCGAGGGTGGTTCTTTCACCTTTACTCCTACTGATCTTCCCACCGACAAGTACAACTTCAAGATCACCGACAACGACAGCAAGGAGTTCAACTACAGCGACCAGTTCGACTACGAGGGTTCGGCCGTTGCCACCACCGAGACCAGCTCTGCCGCTACCTCTACCAAGGCTGCCACCTCCACCACTGAGGAGACTACTTCCACCACTGAGGAGGCTACTTCTACTACCGAGGAGGCCACCACTCCCACTTCCAAGGCTGTCTCCACCACCGAGAAGGCTACCACCTTGACCAAGGCTGTTTCCACTCCCAGCCAGAACAACACCACCCCTGTCAGCACCGCTGCCTCTTCCACCGAGGACTCCTCCTCTACCGCTACTGAGGGTTCGTCACGCCTGTTTTCTCTGTCGTGAATCACTTGTACTAACGCGGTGATAGATTCTACCTCCACCGCTGCTGAGACTACCGCCGCTACTACCGTTCCTGACAGCGGTGCTGCCCGCATCTCCTCTTCCATTGCTCTGATCGCTGGTGCCGTTATGGCCATGGTCTACCTCAACTAAATTTTCGGGTATGATGAGTATGTGTTGAGCAACTGGGCGGAAGATTGATGAGTTTCTTGGCTTCGGTGTACACATTTAATGGCCTCTTGTTTTTGTTTCGGTTACCCCCAGGAGGCGTCTACGGCAAGGAGGATAAACCGGAGGATGGTTGCGCGCCTTCTCTCTGCGTGTCTCGAGCGCCAGTATTTAAACAACAATTGGAGCCATTACGGTTGTCACTTGAGCTTCCCATCTGTGACGTGATGTTTTGCTGTATGTGCGTTGGTTGAGGGTGTTCGTTCCATCTTGGACCGCATGGCTCGTGCTCTGACGGTTGGCTGCTTCGCCTTGAGTTGACGTGCATTGGTCCTCGTATTGATGCGCATTGGCGCTTGTTCCTCGTAGCTGACAGCGATTTATACTTGTGGGGGAGCCATTTCAGCGTTCCTGTTGGACGTTTGACGTTGAGCATTTGACGTCAGATGTAAGACGTCAAATCAATCAAGACGTTACATGCCGATCTCCGGCCGCATTTACCGTCGCCAATTGTCGCACTCGCCGACCGTTGTCAAGCCGGGCCGTCAACATGGGGCACCATGAAGGGCACCACGGTCGCTGTCGTCGTCGGCGCCAATCGACACGCGTCGGGGTCATGGCCGACAAAACGAAAAGTGGACAACATATCAGCGGGTACAAGGAAAGGAATGTGGGCATGCGTGGCAACGTCCTACGTAAACGAAACATGCAAGCAAGATCGGGCGGTCGCGCGGCTGGGAGATCTATCTGTCTGATGATCTGATCTCCGCCGGCATGCAACGAATTCTTCGCGCAGGTGTGGAGATGTGGTGTGTCGATCGGTTCTGACGTCAAGCCACGCGTTCATGCGTGGTGGTGGAATGCCAACGAGTGGCTGTGAGGTTGGGATGGCGATGCATAGTGGTTGTGAAGGTGGTGGAGGTGTATTTTATTGACAAACTTTAGTTTGGAAATCCCTTGCATAGTGACGTTTCATCTCGGATGGTACTAACACCATCACTGTAGCCCTTTTCTATCGTACAAACCCTAAAGTCCTCAGCATGTGTTGTAGACTGCTTCGTAGATGCGACGTCGATCCTGCAATCGAGGATGGTGGAAACTTAGTGAACAAGGAGACGTCACTTAAACAACACCCAAACTCCCCGCCCGTCCTGGACAAAAAAAACCTTATGGCAAACCCCGAAGGCGAAAAGAAAGGATCGACAGAAAGAAAGAAGAGAAGAAAGTAAAGAAGAAGAAAATTCAAGGGAGACGCCGCAGCAGGTGTCTACAGCATCGGGGGTCGCGCAGTATCGGCCCAGGCGCCGATCCCAAACATGCTGGAGGCCGGGCCGTCGACGCAGAACGGGCCGAAGGGCTCGCCGAGTTCGATGGAGGTGTTGGAGGAGGTGTAAGGGAAGGTGACGATGGTGCTGTGACCGCGCTGACGGCTCCAGATGCGCTCGTGGATGGAGCCGCGGCTGTACATGATATCGTGAAGACGCATGTTGGAGGCGGTGAGTTTGTGCAGGGCCAGCAGGGATGTCGAGGTCAAGGCGGCGCTGGGGTTAGCGGGGATGGAAGTGGAGGTGGGCGTCGAGGCCCGGGCGGCCAGATCCGCACCGGATGCGGAGGTGGACGGGGCGGTCGGGGCGCAGGGCTCCGAGCCAATGTCCTGCCAACCGGCGTCGATGGGATCTTCGGCGTCGGGCGCCTGCATGGCGGTTGCAGGTCCGGCAGGTTCGAGGACTAGATGGTGCTGTTTCTCGGCAGCAGCCTGGCCGTGCTCGGCGGCGGACATGTTGTCCGAGTTGTACTGCGGATGGCGCGCCTTGGTGTGGGAGGCCAGAGGCGTGTGGGCGTCGTGACGGTGGTTCATTGTGCCAGCAGGGCGAGGGGGTTGGAGGAGACTGGAGTCTTGATGGCTGGATGATGGGGCGATTTACGTACGGAGGGAGGAGGTTTGCTTATAGATGAGACGGACGGCGCTGGAGCGGGGTTGGTTGAAACTGAGACGGAGCGTCTAAGTCGGAGCGACGTTGTTGTCCGTCACTGACGACTCGAGATACGCACAAAGAAGGAAGAAAAGCCCTTGTGAGATAGACGGGTGCGCTCAATATGTATTCTCCACGCGGTCTGCAGTAAATCTAGGAGAGAGAGAGAGGTCCCCTCGCGGGAGGGGAGGGCGAGCATATATATAATCACAGCTTGCTGAACTGGAGCACGGCGTCTAGAGCACGAAGCACACGCGACAAGCTATAGCCCGGGCGCTGGCGTGAGATTTGTCAACGGATCTCGTATCCAATCCGCGGAGGTGGAGGGCGTGGGGTGTGCGTGTGATGGTGATGCAGTAGCAGCAGCAGTAGTAGTAGTAGGTAACTGTGCTTTCGTGGGAGGAGGGGGTGAACGACTTGAGAGTCCTGTCGCACATGAAGGGCGCCGCTGTGGGATGCGTTGGCGCGGTGCTAATAGACAGGCGAGCTTTCAGCCTCTTGGCTTTTTCTTTCTTTTTCTTCTTTTTTTTTGGTGTTAGGGGTTCTCACACCCCTCCTTGTGATGGATGCATGCCTTGTTTTCTTCGGGAGGGAGGGATGGATGGAAGAGGCGCTGTGAGATAACCTGATGGAGGGTGTTGGTGTTGTTGCTGTCTGGGGTTGCACTGTGTGGTTGAGGTGTGTTGTTCGACACCAACGACGATGCCAACACCCAATCCTTTCCCTCTGCTCTCCCATTCACCCAAACTCGGCATCCGTGGCTTCGTTTAGCGCCTCTCTCTCGCCTGATCCGATGCACATGAAATCTCCCGCTACACATGCATCTAGAAACCTTCCATGCCCTCTGGAGAGCCATGATTGCTCGCCTCGTTTTCCCGTGGTTGTTGGAACCGCCCCTCCGAAGGCGGAGGCGAGAGGGAGATATCTCCAAGCTAGTCCGATCTACAGAGGGTAAGTAGAAAAAGGCCGGAAACCCTTCCGCTCCGTCTGCCGGATGAGCCCGACGGCTGCCGAGAGGGCGGTTCGCCCAGCGCAGGCAGATAGAAAAACGTCACCGTCGCACAAAGTTGTTCCTTGGTTTGTTCTGCGCAAGTGCGCTGTGTCGATCCGTGACGCAGGACCAGGCAGGTCTCACCCAACCCGCCGCTGGGGAGGGGAGGGGTGGAAGGGGGAACCAGGAACCTTCGAATTAGTAGTATGCGTGTGTCTTTGTTCTGACACACATCGCGACATTGAGTGTGGCTGTTCCGTATCTCATCTTTCCCCCTCCTGGAAGAAACGATGGCCGGCCAGGCTTCCCCGCAAATGGCAATCGGTGATGCCAGATAGAGGAGGGCTTGTTTCAACGTCTGACCGGCCGGTGCTTATCAGAAGAGGTTCGTCGTCAGCCGGCACGCCCCAAAGAGATAGACAATTTACGCCATTGGGAATGTCAACTCGATGCCATTGAGCTTATCAACGAATCCAAGGAATCTCGCACTGTCATCCATGTTGTCAGTCTACTGGCCGATTAACCGGCTGCACCGGGCCCAAGTATAGCAGCCAACCAAGGCTGCAGACGAACTCCTCCTCTTCATCATCTTCCCACCGTTGCTGACTGTCGTCCCGTCCTAGACACATGCATCGAGTTTCGGGTTGCGGCATGCCCGTCTTGCTCGATCCAGTCTAAAATGCCCCAATTCATTGGCGCTGGGCTAGCCGCCCTACTTTTGTTTTGTTTTGGCCAGTACATTTCCACCGCAAAGAGACACGGGCATTGCACAATGAGGTCGGGCCCGAAGTGTGATGGTCCCAAGGGAGCGTTCACGACATCGGGGCCACGCATGTGACGCGAGAGGCTAGATGTCGCAGGGGAAAGTGTGACATACATGATGGGAACGGCTTGCTAGAGAGGGAGCGATACCGGATCATGGAAACGTGCATTCGGAGGTTGGATACGATTTGCTGTGCACCCAGTCTACTAGTGTACATGAAATGGATGGAGTACTGTACTCTTCTGTTCGTACTCGCTTGAAAATACACACGGTGTGGGAATAACTAGACTACCACAGAGGGCGATTGACGCTGACGTGCCCCGGACTCTTGTCCTGCATGAATCCTACGTGGGGACGTCTAAACAGTTGATGAGTGATAACTTGACGCCCTTTTTGACGCTCTCTTTGACGCCCTTGGGTGTGTTCGCTCGTTCGTTCGCTCCCCCGCGATAGACTACTCCACGTCATTCACCCAGACGTCCCGTGATATCATTCGGCCCTTGGCGATGGCAAAGAACCTCATAGACCTCACACATACCGCCGAAGAAAAAGAACAAAAAAAGCAAGAAAAATAACACAGGAGGCCTTTTTCTCCTTTGCACCGAGGTGGCTGTCTGATCGATCCCTTGCTTACCAAAGAACCGGGTTTGTGGTTGGCTACCGAACCCGTGATACGTAAGGGACGTTGATAAAGGACATGGCGTCTGGATGGGGAATATGATGCGACGAGATACATGTGTACTCGAACCACATGACCGGGCGTTAGGGCAGGGCGATCAATGTTTGTTTGCTGGGGATCGTTGTTATTCGGATGATGACGTTAAGTCTATTGGGAGGGCATCCGTCATCCATTTGCACTCTGAGATGAAGTATACGATCATGGAATATGTCAGCTACGAATAAGTGCCCTCTGAGACAACACATGTTCGCCTCATGTCCTCTAACGTCCAGATATCGCGATCGCATGTTGATCAATGATCACGACGATTACAGATACTCATTAACAGACATCATTTACAAATACCACTTACACAGAGCTTACGTTGTTGGGAGTAGATGTTTCGGGCAAGTCAATCAATGTACTGTACTAGTCCATACTTATGCAATACTATCTTGTGATGCATCCGTTCTGCTCCAGCCTCGAATCAAACCATAGGCTGAGCTGCTCTGTCACGAACACACCCCCTAGGCGAACGCGTACTCTGTCTCATCCCGTCCAGCCGTGTCTCTCATCCCTCTAAGACGCCTCAGCTGCAGCGCCGCCCTTCAACTCGGGGTTCCCCAAGGCCATATTCGCAATGCCCTCTCGTAGCCCAAATGTCCCGATGTTCTCATTCAGGATAGTCAAGAGGAACTCCTGCAAAGCGCCGTGGCTAACCAGGTGGTCGCCTTCCTCTAGGTTCTTGAACTTGACCTGGAATCCGAGCTTCCGGAGGACTTCAAGGGCCTCCTTGCCGTGAGTCCGGGGCACGTACGTGTCGTGGGCGGCATGTACTAGCACCACGGGGGTGTCGACGGCCGTCAGCGAGGCGTTCTGGCCGTCCGTGTTTGTGTCGAGGAAGCAGCGGAGGAAGGTAACCACTCGTGTGAGGCGGTCTTCGCTGCTCTGCTGAGGCAGGTTGTTCATCGGCATCCGCTGGGGTATGGCCCGAGGAGAAGCAGTCGACTCCGAGTCTGGCTCGCTCTCAGGTTCTCCCTCTGGTTCTCCCTCTGGCTGTCCCTCCGACTCGCTCTCTCGCAGAACCTCCAACTGGCGAGAACCATTCCATGAATCGAGCTCGGCTTCGAAAAAAATCCGCAGGTTCTCGGCGATATCCATATCTCTATCCTCGTCGGACTGCATCATCGGCGTCAGAGCAGACCATATGATTTCCTGCATTTGGTTCTCGAGCACTGCATCGATACCCGGAACCTGGTACAGACCACCAGGAGGCATCAGCGACTCCCAAGCCCGCTGACCTCGGTGCGTGGTAGCGCCATGGACATAGACGCAATCGTCACCCTTTCTGCCTCCGAAGATGGGTGCCTCGTAGTCGGCCCGGAAAGGACGATCCACGAGACTTGGTTCAAGGGGAATCGGTGCGTCTTTCTCCCCCTGGGGACGGTCCACGACGATGATGGGGACCTGGGGCTTAGAGGTGTCGTCAGACTTCTGCGAGGCGAGATCATCCACTGAGGGAGGCGAGATCACGGCTGGAAGCACGTCTCTGTCGAGAGTGTCCCGAGTTGCGATGGAGGCTATGTCGTCGACAAAGGGCATCCATCCACCCAACCCGAAGAATCCTCCCAGCTTGGTAGTAGTCTGTAGCAGGAACGCCATCCCAACCGCGGCGCCCATGCCGATGCCTCCCACGAAGACATTATCCCAGCCCACCTTCATGGCTTCAGCCGTGACGAGAGTATCCAGCTTATGTGCAGCGTCCGCGACCATTCGCCACTCAGCCTCCCGTCCGCGTCGGTCCGTCTCCCCGAGCTGGCTGAGGGAGAACCAGTTGAGGTGGCCCGGGAAACCCGGAGTGGCGTGGTCTCCGCTGGGGAAGACGAAGAGGACCTGGGGCAGGATGTCCCTGACGGCGATCGGCGCCAGAGCGGCCTCGAGCTCGGCGCACAGGGCTGCGCCATTGGACACGCAGTCGTGCAGGAGAATGAAAGTGTGCGTGTGAGCTTTAGAAGGCTGGACCGTGTGAGTTGGTATCTGCGCCGGCTCGGCCATGATGAGCTTGACTTACCGTGTTCTTGTCGGTAGTTGTGTAAGTGTTGGTCGAGTTGTTTAGAGAAGTAATTGTAACGGTCGATGAAGCTTTAGTTACTGCGAAAACAATCGGGAGCGGAAACAGGTATTTTATAGTTATACATGGGCACTCATGTTCACTCCGTTGGATCTGTGTTAGAGGGAGAACTCGCATTGCGTGTTCGTATGTGAATCACTGAATATCTTGACTGTGTTCATTGATACGGTTGTATGCACAAAGAAGTGTTCGCAATGTAGTTGAGTAGAAACTCGAGAGCGTATACGTGCTAGCCAAGTAAAATAAAAGTGCTCTAACACATGTTATTTGGGTCCGTATGGTCAACTAGCGCATGATTTGGGCCATAGATTATGTTCGGGCAGCGTTGCCCAGCATAATAATTCGTATTCGTTGATAGGTAGAGGTTTGTTTCTTGTGTCTTCATGATTCGTGCCTTGTTCGTTGTTCCACGGCCTTGTAGTGCTTTGTTCTCAGCTTCCGTCGTGATCTGCGCCCGAAGTGCCTCCAACAGCGTTGGTCCGATTCCTGTCTCTGCGCTCGGCATCCATCGTCGCTGCCATGCTCCCCTTGCGTCGTAGCCCGGGAGCCTTGAACTTCCTCACTACCTGATACGATCGATCGAGCTCATTCTCAACGGCGCAACGGATCCGCAGGGCGGCGACCGCGGGCCACACACTCCGCTCGCCTCTCAAGATCCAGTAGTTCAAAGTCTCACGCGTAGGTGTTTCCAACAGTCGGACAAAGTCTCCCCCGGTCACCTCGGGAACCAACATCATCGAAGCGGCCGGGACTTGTTCGTCAACGAGAAAGCGCCTTATGTTTGCGGGGAGCAGGCGCAGTGTATCCAACTGGCGCAGGCGGTGCCGTATTTCTAGCCCAACCATCCTAACCAAAAAGGCAGACACCTGCGTGGTCTTACTCCGTGCTTCGACCAAGGACGGAC
Source organism: Neonectria magnoliae (assembly GCA_037954305.1). Lineage (NCBI taxonomy): Eukaryota > Fungi > Ascomycota > Sordariomycetes > Hypocreales > Nectriaceae > Neonectria > Neonectria magnoliae. The sequence goes on along the minus strand of JAZAVK010000078.1, from coordinate 18,813 downwards.
CATGCATGTCGGACTGAATGAAGGGAATAAGATAAGGGCGAGCCTGGCTGACGATGAAGTGGTTGACATTGAACAATTCGGCGATACGTCGAAGAGGGGAGTCGCGATCGGAATATGATGTATGTGTCCAATGACGAAAGTCGATGGTGTTTGCGGGGGCCCACGGCACGATGTTACCGTGTGCATCTTTACAGAGCATCGTCGTCTTCCGATGACCGTACAGCGAAGCCGAAGACGCGTTGGATGCCACAGCAGCGGTCCAGATCAACTGGCACAAATTAATTTGCATGTTTTGAACATATCAAGATAAGGAACTCAAGACTTACCACGTTGGGCGCTGTAAGGTAGTTGAGGAGCGTGGGAACACCACCTTGACCTTCTGTGGCGACGGTGATATTCAATACCCTCTTACTTCGGTTGTACGCCTCCTCAAAGGTCAGGTCCCCAACGTTGGATCGCACACACTCTTCTAGGACGGTGACATCGAGGAAGTATCCTTCCCGCGTGAAACGGCGGACTCTCCGGAGTAGGGTTTCCCACCGTGATCGAGATGTCTGGCTGCTGGAAGTCTCGATGCCACCTTTGGATGCAAAGGCTGAGAGGTCGATCCCATCGCCGCTCAGGACGGCTGGCAGCTCGTCTTCCGTATGAATGGAAACGAGAGCTGCGATCAAGGCTCCGGTGGCCGTGCCGGTGATGATCCGCGGGAGAAGGCCACGGAGGAACAAGGCCTTGACCACACCAAGGTGGCACATTCCAAAGATGGCGCCGCCCTGCAAGACGAGGGTGCTTCTTCCAAAGGCTTGTCTCGTATCGTGGATGCAGTCCAGCTTCATCTGCGTCGTCAGCGTGGTGGGATTTCCATGGCCCGTGGACGAAGGGCTGGTTGGGAGGGCGCGGATGTCCTCGACCGACTCCGCGACCTGGGTAATATATTCTTCGATGAGATACTTGGTGCCGGCGAAGGAACGATTGTAGAGCTTAGGCGCCGTGATGTTGCCCAAGTTCCGGACCAGACCTGACCGCAGGAGGTTGACTAGCTGCTGGAAGTTGCTGCCCTCGCGAGCGGTGGCAAGGGAGTCGAGTCGGTGGGTGATGAGGCGCCAGTCATAGTACTTTGAGGTCGGGTTGTTACGCCTACGAGCGAATCAGCGCAGCTCATCGACAAGACGGCGATGGCTACCGTACCAGAGATCGAGGCCGAGCAGGTTGTCCAGGTGCAGAGCGGCTTCTTCCCAATCCTCAAAGGTCTCGGCATTGCGCAGGAGATGCAGCCAGAGCTCGACCGGGCTCTTGCGCGTGTACCAACTGCTCAGCTTCTGCAGCAACATGGTCAGAGAATAGATCGCAGATGGCCGTGAAAATCACCAACGGCGGCGGAAGCACCAGCTTACCCTCTTCCAGAACTTGGCTACGTCCACGACGACGCCCCAGACAGTCACAGTTACCCCCATGGTTGCCGAGGGACGATCACAAGCACCATCGAAGACAGCCGGAGCGATAGATGGGGTCGGGTTGAGCGCAGGAGGAGGCACGCGCGCCTAGTCTAGGTCATTGTAGGGAGCGCTGGGCCACATGCAAGGCAGCTAATAGGTTCGCGACGCCAATAGAGCGGTGCAAATAGAAGGGAGGCAAAGGAGGGTGTAGAACGGGGTTGTTGTTGTTGTTGGGCCCGTGGAGCTCCCCGCAGCGAAGCCCTTCAACAACCGTGACGCTAAACACAAGCATGTGATTGCCGATGAGATCATCACCAACCGACAATATCGGGCCCGAGGTCTCACAGCCTGAGCCACAATACCACCTCGCAAGCCTCTTGCGCATCATTGCAGCTGGGAGGAATGTTCAGCAGGTATGCGTAGGTACGGATAAGGATTATGCAGTGCTTTGGTATACTCGGGCTGCCGTGTTCGCGCGAACTAGATACACGATCATTTGATCACATAATATCAGGAACAAAGACAGTCAAAGTGAGCATCGCTGTGTCTGTTTTCTTCATTCTAACCTCCACGCCGTCGAATCGTCCCCCGCAGCACGTCCTCAGAATTGCCTATTATTATCATACATTGCCCGCCCAGCTCCTTCGTCCCCTTGCCAGGTTTCTCCCCAAGGCGTACTGGCGACACCCACCTCGTCAGCGGCGGCGAGGATGTATCTAGTCATCGTCGTCGTCAATAACATTGCGCCGCCGACCTCGTCCCGATGCTTCGAGATCAGATCCATCAGCATCTGAGTCACGATCTCGAGTTCTTCGCTTCTTCGAGCGTGGCTTCTCTTCCTCGTCGTCGAACATGTCATCGTCACCATCTCCACTCTCCAATTCCTCTTCATCGCTACCGACGACAAAGTCATCTTCGAGGTCGTACTCATCCTGCGGGCGGCGCACACCCTGAGGCAAGTCGTCATCGGAATCATATTCCGGACCCCGTCGTTTGGGCTTGGCAGATCCCGGCGCACCGCGTTTCCGGGAAGAGCCAGCACCCCGTCTGCCACCCTCAAGGTCTCCGATAGAGAGACCCCCACGATTGGACCTGCCAAACCCACCATCCATCTTTGCGGCCGCATTGTCGCGTCGTCGCTGGGCCTTGAGCCTCTCCTTCTCTGCCATCTCAGCCTGCTTCTTCTGAAGCTCGGGGTCGCGAGTAGTTCTGATGATCATGTCGCCTCCAGATGAAGTCTTGCTCGCCATGGCCATTCTCTCAGCCAGAACAGACAGCGCATCGTCGCCGACAGCCTTGTTCGGGCGCACATTGTACTGTTCGGTGATGTGGCCAACTGTCATCAGAAGGTTGCTTCTCAACTCAGCGACGGCGGCATAGTAGTGACCATCGTGTAGCTCGTTGTATGGCTTGTCGGCAGCGGGTGCGAGATTCTTCTTCTGAATTTCGTATTGCTCGCCGCCAACTGAAATCGTAACCGATCCATCGCTCCAGCGGAATATGTTGGTGTTGCTCTTCAGCTCGCCAGTGCTGTGATCTCTGCGGACTCTCGCGACATGTTTGGGGTTTTGAGACTTGGCATTGGCCAGGTCGAACTCGCTCGGTTCGTACGTCTCCGGGTCGTATTCCTCAGGATTGATTTTGATGAACTTGGGGACTCGTAGGACTCGAAGCTGTAGAACTCTGTGAGCGCATGTAACGAGACAGGGAGGTCGTGGCACCTACAGCGCCATCTTTAGGCTTTGGGATTCGGTGTCGATACATCTGAATAGCACTGACGACTCGATCCTTAGTCTCCTGCGGTGGCTGTTCATCCTCGTAGTTGCGGTATTGGCCGGAGTTGTCTCCTTCTGGGTCAGAAGCGAGCTCGTCGTCGTCGAGGACGCGTTCCTTGGTGGACGCAACCTCGTCGTCGCCCTCGTCTCCGAAGAGATCCTCGCCACCCTCATCGACAGGGTCAATTGGGTCTTCTGAATCGGACATGGCGCAATATAAGCGGTTGCGTAGCTAAGTGTGAAAGCGATGGGGGAGCTACGAAAGGAAGCTCTAGTTGTTTGCGAAATGATAAAAAGGCATGCGGTCGCGAGGCTTTGACCTTTGGTAGCGTCGGCTCTACTGTCTTTGGCGACAAGCTAACCTTTGCAGGACGGACTCTGGGCCTGAGGCTGGATATGCACTAGCCACCCAGGCCAGAAACAAGTGACAGCACCAGCCACAGATCCTGCGGGACGAGCCAGAAAGAGGCAAGGAGGGAAGGGGGTCATGGCGGAGTGGCGGTAGACGCTCGCTTAGATGCCCAAAACAAGCATAGCGTGCTTCAGGTGCTTCGAAACCGCGTCAAGTTTAGGGACTAGCGAGGAAGGAGACAACTGGGGCAACTGGCACTTGCACTTGGGCAGTTACGGAGCTCCATCTCCAGCGTACCGACCAGCGACCGACACCTCTTGACCTCCAAAACCCCTTTCTCGAGAGTTGCGACCGCGATACTTCTCTCACGCCCGCCTGCTCGAAGCCTCGATCCAAACCTCAACGGTCCGGATACTCACGATTCTCCTCTTCCTTCCTCGTCTTGGGCGACACCACCAGACAGTCCTCCGCCGTCGACCGCCCGCCACGCAAAGTCCTTTCTCCTGGGCCCCTCGCGACCTGTTACAGCGCTTCTCACCCCGCCTTTCTACCTACCGACCATGTCGAACCTCTTCTCCGGCATGTAAGTTGTCCTTTTGGGTTGTTCTCAATCGTTCTCGCTTCACCGCTCTCCCGACCTGGACACTGGCTTCATCGACCCAACCTGGCGAACGACAATGATGCTCTACTCGGACGTGGATGTTTGGGGCCTCGGTCATTTGGGGCGGTTTCGGTTCACGACTCATGACACCGCCCCAGCCAGCTCCCAGCCATTGCAGTGGCGAGTGCCACCTCACCCCGAGCAGCCTTCGGGCAACGCAACACCAAGCCACTTCGTCACGATGCACTGAATCACCACCTTCACAAAAATACTTTCGCAAAGGCAGTCGATGGCGATAACTCTAGTGCTTCGTCTGGAGCTGGTCGGTTTGGAGTCAACCTGGCACAAGGCGGATGTGATTCCGGCACGATATCCAAGACTCTCTCTCGACGTGACTGGTCACAATATACCCCTTTTCCTGTCTCAGTGGTATCGGAAAGATGTCCCAAGATGCCGTGTCGATTGCAGACCAGGAAGAAGAGATAGCTTCTCTTCGCAAATCCCTAAGATGATGAGATTCCATCCGCCACCTCCTTGATCCAAGCCATCACCTCGCGTAATTGCTGCAACGCGATGACCCAGTCCCCCCACGAGGCGCATTGCAGTCGCCATCATCAACAACTGGTACCGATATGTTTCAACCAACTCCAGCTGTCTCAGCACCGTGTACCGTCACCTCGATTAGGACCCATACAGCCTCGGGAACCCTGTTGCTCTGACTAACTTAACACAATGTGTTTTCATATCCATGGCCAGCTGCTGACGAGTTGTCCCATTTAGCAACGCCCGGTTTCGAGGCGGGTCGGGCAAACCTTCTGGTCCACAAAAGAGTCCTACCTCGTCCACTGCTAGCCAGCCTCCCCCTCTGGAACACGCTTCTCAAGGGAGCCAGTCGTCGTCTTCTAGCCTGGCCCCTAGAGTTCCTCCCTTGCCCAACTCACCCTCACTTGCTTTGACCATCGGCATGGACGACTCCAGCAGCGCCATGGCTCCTAACGACGACCTCATTTCTTCGTATCACTTGCCTCGACCACTCCCGCTGTGGCTCAACTCCCAGTATGCCAAACACATTGTCAAGGGCAACTTCATGACCCTGAGTGCCCGGCCCAAGACAGTAGAGCAGGGTGAATGGATTGCACACCAAGGTAAGGCCCCATGTTGCTATACCTCGGTTCATTGATTGCTGACCAATGATGCCAGTTGTCGAGCACTACCGCAACCTCTGGAACTTCGTCCGCGTCCTCCACGAGAAAGAAGAGGATGGTTTGTCCATCTGCAACTCTACCTCCTGCCCACGCATGTCAGCTGGAGTGTAGGCAATCCCCCGGCTCTCTCATTGGATTGATTTTGTTGCACGGCCTGCTAACTAGTTGCTAGAAACCACTCCTTCACTTGGTTGAACCACAGAAGGGAGCCTGTTGAGCTCCCTGCACACGAGTACATGACGCTCATGCAGCGATGGATCTCAGGAAAAATTGACGACAACAACATCTTCCCCACCGATCCCTCTGGAATCTCTTATGCCCACAACCCCGCCATCACTACCACTCCTCTCTCTCAACTTACGAACCCTGGCGAACCTGAGTGGATCGGCAAGCGATCTGGCTTCCCTGACAAGTTCGTTGAGATTTGCCAGATGATCTTCCGACAAATGTTCCGCGTCTACGCCCACCTGTACTGGGCACACTTTACCGAGCCATTCTATCACCTGAACCTGGAGAAGCAGCTCAACAGCTGCTTCTCTCACTTTGTCCTGACCGCTACGGCGCTGGACATGCTCAAGCCCGCCGAGCTCGAGCCCATGCAGCCTCTAATTGATCTCTGGGCTGCGAACGGGACGTTCCCGCCGGAGTCCAAGGCGCACGAGTACGCCAATGTCCGTGCCGGTGAACGCCTTCTGCAGCTTGCCGGCATTCCCCAATAGGCGCGCAACGCATGAAGGCCGGAAGCACCCAAGGGCGCACGATGATGTGTTTTGAGACATGAGGGGACGGCAACTAAGGAATACCCGCAGCGCGGACCAAATAGAAATTGTACAAGTGTGGAAGCCATGTATTGCATCTGAGGATGAGAAGCATGTGACGGGGCGCAGAAACCAGAGCTGCAGAATGGAGTTTCAGATCTTCTCTCAATATAGAGTCGAATGCAGATATGAGAAGCCACAGGAGGAACAAGTTGGCGTCGGTGATGTTGAACAGGGTACTGAAACCTATCCTTCCGATAGCGAATTGACTTGGAACTATTGGAAACAAAACCTACAAAGACCAACGTTAAGCAGAACTTCCCCCCATGCGCCTCTGATTCGAGCAGCGATTTCGCAGTCTTATGCCAGCTCCCGTTCTCCTTCGCAAGGTGCCCCCACTTCGCTGATCTTGTACTCGACGATGATGGGCTTGTTGACCTCGACAACGAACCTCCCGGAACCAACATACATCTTCTCCTCCAGGAGCTTGAGGCCAGGGCTGTCCGTTTCAAACCTCACCTGCACGACTGGACGCTCGCTAGTCAGCCAGCAAACCCTTTTGATGGGGGCAAGTTACCGCCTCGGCTCATCACTCACAGGCATTCCCAAAGCCCGTAGTCGTGGCGTTGTCCTCGCCGCGGATGACCTTGCCCTCGTCGCCGGTCATGCCGACGACGCCGTTGTAGTTGAAGCGCAGCAGGGCGCCGGAGGAGTCGCGGGCGACGCTGGTGACGTCGAGGCGGACGATCTGGCCGTCCGGGTCGCGCCGCAGGAAGTCACTCCCGTGGACGAAGGTGGCGCGCAGGGCCGGGCGGTAGTCGGGCTCCGATACGATGGTGCCGGCGCGCGGGAGGAACGGGATGTTGAGGAGGTCGGCGGTGATGGGGAGGGGCGTGTCGATGCAGATCTGGGGGAGGAGGGTTTCGAGATGTCAGCGGCAGAAGGGGTGGGAGGATGAGGAAGTGTTGTCTTCTTTTCCTTTTCTTGCTGGAGTTTTTGTTGTGTACATAGGGTTTTAACTGCACTGGAGGATATATGATACGGGAGACGGAGAAGGACGAAAACTCACTCGCGCGGTAAAGGCCGGGATGAGGATAGGGAAGTTGGCGAACTTCATGATGCAGGGCGTCTCGATCAACCGTTCCAGTCTCATTTCCTCTGCGCGAACAAAGGAAGCTCTCTCTCTGGCCAGTGGCTCGGTTGCATTTTCTGCCTCTCCTGGTTTCCGCAACTGCCTCCAACCGCGTCAAACTCCCCTTTTCATTATCTGTCTCTTCGTTATATCTGCGGCCTTCTTCAACCTGTCCGTCCCCCGGGCAGCGCGACCGACGAGTCGACCCAAGCGAGCGGCGGGTACGGCTCATGGGCACACTTGCGGCACTGGCAGCGTATCTACCGAAGGACGCTGTGTGTGCTTGGGGTCACCGCGAGCTCAATGGGCCTTTGTGCTACTGGGGGGCGCAGGGGGGGGGGAAAGCTGAGCTCGTAGCAGAAGTGTTGGTCTACGAGGACGGACATGGCCTTGGGTACGAAGCACAAGGGACGCGGGGATCCCACGAGACCCTCGAGGACAGGGCTTGTTTCTGGTGTTTCTGGTGTTTCTGGTGTTTCTGGGGGACAAAAGCAGGCACCGGAGCCGGCGAGGGTCAAATCGCATCTCTTTCCTGGGCTGCGGTGACATGCACCGAGTCCACGAGCACGCCGATCCCGACGACTGAACCATTCATTCATTACCAGGCCACCGTTGGAGATGCATGCACCGCTACGCAGCCGTCAGGAACAAGGCACCACAACAAGGCATGAGTCACGAGCCCTCGACGAGACCGGAGACTCGACGACGCCCAACTCACGACGAGTCTATCTCGCGCTTGACCGACATTGCCGGCTTGTTGGAGCTCTTACTTAGTTAGTCAGTTAGTTCCTCCAAGCCTAGCCGTGGGCTCCGTTCGCCATGCACTGCCTACCTATCACGAGGTTCTCCGACGTGGGAAGAGCCACGAAGTACCATACTTTGTGTTGTGTGCGTCCATTCAGAGCCACCATTATACCGGGCCGGTCGTGGCGGTATGGCATCGCTTCGACTAGGCTCGACCTCTCGCCCATTCAGAGCCAGCTCAAACACATGGATCTCAGGCCACACCTCGGTCCGAGTGTTGCCATGTCGCGGCGTCGTCATGGCAGTGTGGTGGTGAGCCGCAACAGGAACGCAAGTTCATGACGACGAGGGTCCATCACTCGTTCCTCGCTGCTTGTAAGCCAACCCAACCAACTCCCATCCATCCGTCTGCCCGCCCGGTTTATTCCCCCACAACCACACGTCTCGTCTCGTACCGTGAAACATGGAGCGAGATCCTCTGTAGCTCCAAATAGTCGTAGACGTAGAGCCATGGCTGAACCCTGGACGTCGTCCATCTTGGTTTTCGTGTCGGGGATATCCCCGTCTCGCCGTCTCCAGACTTTGGAAACCCAGCCATCAGCCCCAAAGCCACTTGTTTCAGAAGCACGTCGCGTTGTGAGATCTAGTGGCTATGAGCCTGCTCTCCCCTCGACCGTCGTCCCGGATCCCCAGATGTGGCAAGGCGCAAGGTACCCAACGTGCTTCACCGCCAAACCGGATATGGGCTCCAACCAACAACCTTCCTGGGGCTAGGAGCTAGGAGCCAAAGAGCCAAGAGCCAAAAGCAAGGTCCTGGTTGACATTTGATTCCAAGAATGGAATCTCCAGGTACGAACCCTCGTGCTGCGCCCACATCTGATTTCTATTTTTCCGTGCAACAATTCTTGGATACGCCTAGTCTTTCTGCACCCAGCACGTGTAACTCGATCTGAAGGATCATGCGGATGGTGCGATGGATGGCTGCTTTACGAACGAACATCGGGCTTGCATGTCTGCCGAATGCACGTTTCCGTACCCAAGAGGCAAGGTTTCAGATCTCGAGAGCTCTGCTGGGAGATCCTGTCGTTGCATCAGCACTGTGGCTTGGACAAAGATTCGTATCCGTGACAGCTGAACCGGACTCCATGTTCGCAAAACACACTCCATTCGGCCAGTCTGATATCGCACTTGCAAAACACCACTTCGTCATTGTTTTGTCCATTTAGGCCTATGGAGCTGTGTTGCACAGCTGTGTGTCTTAGAAGGTCCTAAACAGCGATGCTCGCAGACCCCGGTTGCGACGTCAGACGTCAAACTGTTGACGTCTATTATCTGGCTGACACTTGTTTCGCGGAAAAGTCCACCGCCTCGACCATCTTGCAGCCCCTGCGACGGACGGGTTTAGACGCGGAAACTTGGCAGGAGTCGGATTTTTGCTCCGCTGTCCAAGTTTCAGATATGGCCAACGAACAGGAATGGTGGGGGCTCTCGTTCCAGCGTCATGTACAGCAACGGAAATAGAGCTTCTTTTTGGTTCCCTAGCCTTTCCATCCACAGCCTCGTGAACTTGTATCGCACAAGCCAAGGGAATTGATGTCTGAGATCCCAACTCGTGATTTGCAATCGCAATCTCCAGACCTGTGGAGCATTATGCTGAAAAATCTGTCGTTATCACGGCGTGGGTGTTGAGTCGACATTGGTCAGGGATACCCAGACCGTACGTTTGCGGGACAGTGATTTTTTCTTCTCTTCTTGGCATAGAATTTTTGGGATCCTCTCGCGCCGATGAGCGCCGTACTTTTCCGCAGTGTGCCAAAGGCCTTGGATATTAGGGCCGTCTCCCTGGCTGCGGACGATTCAGGGTGGTCCCATCCACAAGAAGCCGAGGATGGAATCAATCCCTCTGTTGGAGGTCAGCTCGGGTGCATGGAATCCGCACTAGCATTTTATAAAGGGCTGGGGTTAGCGGGAAGTGTCCTGGGATCAGGGTTTAATCTGCCGAGGACCTAGAATTCTCTTAATTACTGCTCGAGGCAAGAGTTTCGGGCTTCTCGGCGCGCCGCGTCATGGTAGGCATCGACCGTTTTGCGATCGGAATGTCTCGTAGGCAAACATTCGTAGGCAAGTATTTTGATGCTCATGGGTGGAAGGCTGAAGGAACGTCATGGGTCCCTCAGCCTGGCTAGGTCTGAGTAGGCAGCAAAATGAAAGCGGCCATGGCATCGAGAGCGCGGCCCCAGTGACGCTCTTCCTCCGCGGCCCGTCTCCCTCGTGGGGGTCAGTATCCGAGATCGCGGGTTGGAGTCATACTGGCGGTCTCGCTGCTCGCCAATGAAGCAAGGTGAGGCAGTTGGGCAACGACTTGGGCAGAATTTTGTCCAGGAACGGTGAGCAATACCCCCTTAGTGCGGTGACGAAAAGGCCACTGAGAGCCGGTCAAACCCATCTCTCGCCGATGCGGTCGGCCCCAAGGTGTGATGCAACGCCTTGTCCTGCTCCCGTGAGCCACAAGTTGGGTTCCAGAAAGCTGGGAGGTTGCGCACAGTCCGCAGCCCTGGCATGGGAAGCATAGCCTAATTTGGCTCAAGATCATACGCCAGGAGGGGGAAGGGGAGGACCTGGTTTCTTGGACGGGCAACTTAGGAAGCAAATGGGGATGTCGAGATGGGCGCGGGTCAACCCTCTGGTGTCTGGAGCAGCAGAGTTGCTCGCCTCACCAGAGCGATTGGCTGTCGTTGCAAGCTGGGGCCGTTTTGGACGGCGCCGGCCGACGTTGACCCAATCTGATGCTGCCGGATCGTGATCCGAACGGAGTCGAGGACGGCCGAGGCATTGGATGGCTGGATGGCAGCTCCAGCATGGATCAAGGCGCACACCGAGCTTGTGTTTGGGCCACGGCCGTGACCATGACGCCAGGGTCCGTCTGCGAGAAGGGAGCGGACCAGCAAGGAAGATGGGTGACTGGATGACTGGATGCCTGACTTGACAGAAGGGAGGACGCGCATGCGCGACGGGGCCAAGCAGAAACACACCGACAAAACAAAGACCTCAAAAGGAGAAGCACCATGGCCGGCCATTATGCGGCCGTGAAGCACAGTGGAGTCGTGATTGTTCAGGCTGACCAGCCTAGTGGTTGGGCCCTGAGGGCGTGTGCGGGAGTGTGCGGGGGTGTGCGGAAGTCGCATGTGGTTTTTTGTTTCCCCAGCCACCCACTGAGGCGGATGGGATGGAAAAGAAGCATCAATCAGATTGGCGAGCAGGGCGCGGTTACGCGGGCATCAGACCATGGCGAGAAAGTCGACGGGTGATGTAGGCGGCGGTATCATTGATCGGAGGAGCTAGTATTCTGCTTGGGTGTGGTCAGCAAGTTGCAAGCCGGGTAGACTAGTGCAGCAGATGCTTGGTGGGATTCCGTCTAAGACGTCCATTCAGAGTTTGCCTGGGGCATTGAATGCCTGAGGCCCCAGAATGACCTCCTTCGAACTTGGGTCGTGTGAACTTCGGGGACGGGAGAGGTCAGGTTGTCAGGCAAATTCAGGTAGGGCCGGAGAGGAGGTACCTTCCAGATTGGTACATGTTTGCGCTTCTCTTGCAATTGAGTGCCCAGATTGGGTCGGGTTGCAAGGCAGAGGGTACGTATCTGTCAAGTTCATCAATCTGGCGGGACGGGAGCTGAAGTGCAGCAAGATCCGAATGACGCCCCCATCCAGATCTGCCGGGTACATTGGGTTTGTCGCTCCTCGGTCATCGGTCTGGGGCTGGAGCTGGATGCTGGATGTCCTGGTGACAACAGGACGTGAACACGCGAAGCTGTCAGGGAAAGCGAGGCGCGGTGTGGTGTGGCGCGGGTAAGGATACCGCATCGCATGGCATAGCATGGCAAAGCTGGAGTAGCTCCAGGATGGAGCAACAGGCGCATTATCGTCGTTGCCTCCTTCGTCTTGGACCGGACCTCGTCGTCGTCGTCGACTGGCCGCAGTTGCTCGCGATCGCAGGTCAGCGAAGTGTGCGAGGTGCCTGGACAACCCTGTGTACCGCCCCTTCCCCACGACGCTGAGCTGCCGAGCAATAGGAAGCCCGCCAGACGAGTTAGTGGCTCTGGGCTGCAGCAATCCAGTGGCCCATCGGCCATCGGGATGGCCCAGCGGACGGTTTTAGCACCCGGCGTCAGGCAAGGTAGCGTCCGTCTTTGGTGCCCAACGTCGTTCCCGTCCTTAGGTTTTGGGCGACGACCGGGCCGGCCCAGCAGCACCTGAACCAAAACCACCGAGACAGATGTCTCTGGACTATCGCGATGAGTGGCCGAATCGCCTCTCTGCGGCGCTCCCTGAGTCGCTCCCTCGCTCGATCTAGAGGGGCGTAGAGTCGCGACGGCAGGTAGCCCATCCAGTTGGAGGTACAGGAGCTCAGTTCGATATGGAGTCCTGGGCAGAAACGACAGGGCTGCCACGCTGCTAGAGCAAGTTGCTTTGTCTGTCGTTGCTTTTTCTGCCCTTCCATCTTCCATCTTCCCCTCTCTTCCCGTTTCGCCGCCCGCGTGTCGGTTCCGGCGAGGAACCCCCTCCCCCCGTCGCCCCCGTCCGGCCAGCCATGGCACCACTCAGCAGCATTCACTGGCTGAGGGGTCCTGTCAGGCGTGGGGTGGTGGCTTTGGTGGGCAGGTTCTGGGCAGCAAGTAGAACAAAGATCACAGGGCGCGTTGACGATGGCCTCATTATTTCAAACACCGCCCAGCGGTAGATCATATCAGGGCCAGAGGGAAGCATGGCGGCGAGAGCAGCGGTCAACTGACGCCGAACCACATCGAGGCTATCGCAAGCTTCACGGGCTCTCACGGGCATCACACTGGATCACATTGGCTCACCCTCGCACTCAATCGCACTCGCGGGCTCCATGATTGCCCGGCCAGCAGGACGAATGGTAGCCGACGAGACGCGGTGCCTCGGATGCCACATGAGGGAATCCCTGGTAGGAGGTCACCAAGACTCCGACCCAAGATGTGGTGGTGGTGGAGGAGCTCAGGTTTGTACCTTGGTAGCATGTAAGGCAAGGTAGGAACGAATACATCCAACATATCCGGTAATCTAGCTCATCGGGAGTGGAGGATGGAGCTGGTGTGGAGGTCCAACCATATCCGATGGTGTTAGACTACCACAGGCTTCCATACACATGATGAGCTCCCAAACGGATTTGCTGCCAAGGGAGTGGTGATGAATGTCGCGGTTCCATGTGCTCCCGTCTCCCGCGGCCACCGCTAGTATTGCTGCTGAAGATCACGATGATGGTTGATGATTCGTATACCTACTACTCACCTATCCGTACACCACCATTCCCCTTCTCTCCCCCTTGTTTCCCGATATGGCCGTTCTGAGGCCTGCCATGCCTGACCAAGCTCTTCCTCCCCATGACGGGCTGGCGAGTGACGCCTCCACACCCTCCGCGAGCACTCACTGGCTGCTGGCTCACTCACTGAGTCCTCGGTCGCTCACACGCGCGCAACCACACACATGGCACACACACACACACACGCACCCGCATTTTACAAGTCCTCACGTACCACACTCTGTTTTCTCTCTCTCTTGGCCTTGGATAGGCTTACTGTGCCCACACCCTGGCACCGCCCAAGACCCCCCAAAAGGGAAGAACTGGCTAACGAGTTGCACCCTGGCCGACCCGAAGCCCCCGCCGTCCTTCGCGGGCCCTTGGCTTGGGCCCCCCCCCCTGTGGAGTCGTCGCCCATCCTTTCTCAGAGACAACCCTGCGAGTTCCAGTCCAAGGACCGTATCCTATTGTCGGGGTACCGTCGTCGCGATGAAGCCGAGCGTGAGGTACCTCGCCGCCGTCTCCGCGACGAGAAGTGCCGGAGGGCAGCCCTGGCGAGTACATAACCAAAGCAGCTCCTCCCCTCAGGCTACCTCGAGTCTAACCGCACTTCCCAAAGCAGCAGTCTGTTGTTGACGATATTCCTGCTTTTCCTGCTTCCCGTCTGCTTCCTGCACCCGCTTGTTTGGCCCTAGACCCCCGAGATCTGGAGTGCAGCAACGCAGCCGCAACCGCAACCACAACCGCAACACCACTGCCTTACAGTTCTACCGCTACCACAACAACCACCACTATCACCCGAAATCGCACATTTCCAGCATTCCAATACTACTGGACTGTCAGACCTTGTCGTGAGTGGTGCGCTCCTCTCTTTGTCTCTGCCTCTGTTCCATGCGCGCGCGTTGCGTCCACCAAGCGCGGCCGTTTTTCTCTTGTTCTCTCCCCGTTCATTCGCCTTCCCGTCACTTCCCGCGCTTTTGAAGCTATCCGGCCTCCCGTCCGCGGCCCATCCCATCCCCATCCATCCATCCCCCATCCCATCCTGTCACGTCCACATCTGCATCCCACCCAAACCCACCGGCCTGTTATCAACCCATCCAGTCGCCCCCTCCCGCTCCTCTTTCCCTCTCACCTTTTTTCTCCCTTGCACATTATCACCATTGTCATCGCCATCAGCACCATCGTCGCCGCTGCCATCGCCATCGCCGTCGCTGCCCTGGGATCATCGCCCTTCGTTGGTTGCTGCGCAAGGGAAGAAACAAAAACATCATCCCATCAATTGCGCATACCCACTCGCACTCCGATCCCGTCTCCGCACTGCCCGCCTGCCGCCTTCCTTCTCTGCCCTTGTCCTGCTCTGGCGCTGCCTGCCACTTCCTTCCTCGTCTGACCCCACCCCGCTTGCCCCGTTCGCCCACGCCAAAAAAAAAAAAGAACCCACGCCCAAGCCCAAAAGCCCACGCTTTTCAGTGCTCACGCCCTGGTGCTGTGCCAAAAATACACCCTCCCGCCGCTCTCTCTCTTTCACCGCCCACACCAACATCACTCACTGACTCCCTCAAAAAGACCATATTATTTCGCGCGCCCCCCAACCTCTTCCCTCTTGCGCTACTCTTTCACCTTCACCTTCCATCTTGGATATTCATATTGCCTTTTTCTGATTGCCCTTTCCCCTTCTTGGCTTTCCGTTCTCTACTACTTGGACTTGTTTCTTCTTCACTTCCCTCACCCACATAACCACAACCACGCAACCACGCACGCACGCACACATTCACAAGTGCCTGCAATGGCTTCAACATTTCCCATGCAGCCATTCTATCGCAACGCTCCTCTAACCGTGGACACCACTCATGCTCAGAAACTCTTCGAAGAGGAAGACAACAGCGTCCTAGACGACAACATCCTTGACTACAGCGGTATCGACTCGGGTCTCGAGCTATCTCCTCCAATGGCCGACAGCCGCCGAGAGTCCTTCGCCACCGGACCCCCGCTATTCTCCCCCAAGACCGAAGACTGGCAGTCAGTCGACATGCAGTCGGTACCCTCCAACAATCCCTTCATGGACCAGCACAGCAACAACCCCTTCATCCGCCTCGATCAGTCTCAGCCCAACGCCTACGCCGCCCCAGCGAGCAACTGGTCCCTCGGCTCTGGTTCATGCACTCCTCTTCAGCCTTTCGATAATGTCACAGCGGAATATGACACCGGCGCTTCCATCTTCCAGAGGCCCATGCAAGGCCAAACACCTTTCAGCAATCCCGGCAATATGTTCTCGGCTCTCCCCGGCGGTAACCAGTCCATCCCGGCCTCCCCTCACAAGGATTGGATGACTCCCAATCAGCAACAGGCCATTGCCAACAAGAAGATGCGCCCCAGCAGCCCTGCCATCCGCTCTCACAACGACATGCGCCGAGGCGACGGTATCCGCAAGAAGAACGCCCGCTTCGACATCCCCGCTGAGCGCAACCTGAGCAACATCGACCAGCTCATTGCCCAGTCGACGGATGAACAGGAGATCAAGGAGCTCAAGCAGCAGAAGCGACTGCTACGAAACCGACAAGCAGCGTAAGTATCCACCCTAACCCGGATGACTCATTGTTTGATGCTAATCCCCCCTCTAGCCTTGACTCGAGACAGCGCAAGAAGCAGCACACTGAGCGCCTGGAAGATGAGAAGAAGCAGTTCACCTCTATCATTGGCGACATGGAGGAGGAGATGGCTGAGCTCCGCGCCAAGCTTGAGCAGGTCCTCATCGAGAAGCAGTCTTACACCAACTACATCGAGAACCTGAACATCGAGAAGGAGGAGATGATCCGATCTCACACCATTGAGACAGGCGAGCTGAGGAAGAAAGTTGGGGTCCTCACTGACCACGTCCAACGTCTCGAGAGCAACGCCGTGCCCTCTGCTAACCCTGGATCCAACGCCTTCCCCGGCGCCTACGATGAGATGGATACCATGGGCATGGGTGGTGCCTGGGACACTTCCAACTTCCTCAACGAGTACCCCGTCGAGCCCGAGGTCAAGCAGGAGATGGCTATGGTCCCCACCAAGAAGACGGAGAACGCCTACGCCGTCGACAGCGAGAAGCCTGCCGCCCAAGGTGGTCTCCTCTTCATGCTCTTCCTCGTCGGAGCTTTCGTTCTGTCGAGCCGCTCGACGCCTGCTATCCCTCGCGTCTCCGAGGATGTCAGGGCTGCCTCAGCCACCCTGCTGGACAACGTCCTCAAGGAAGCCGGCGTCAACTCTCAGTCTACCATGATGCAGGCTGCTCCTCCTCAATCTTCCGGGGCTGCCCACTGGGGTAACCCCATGAACGACATTGCCATGGAGGGCGTTGCCCCATCGATGCTCTCCGACCTCGGCGACGCTCTTACGCGGCCAACTCGGGAGCAGACCAACGAACAGATCTTCTCTCTTTCGGCGGCGCAGTACAATGGTGTCAGCTCGCAAGAGTTCCTCCAAAACGCTCCCGAGAGATCTACTACGAGCCAGGGTCGCCGCAATCTGGCGGATGCCCTCGCAGCGATGCGAACCACGGACAAGCAAAATCCCGCGGCCGAGGTGTACACACGCTCCCTCCTCTGGGACCAGATCCCTAATGATGTTGTGCGAAAATTCGCGAAAATGGTGGCGGACTGCAACAGCGCGCAGAATGGGCAGCAATGCAACGAAGCAAGAGCATGATGATAAGATGCAAAGAAAAAAAAATGACATGATGAGTCTCACGGCTTTGTTCTAATGGTTGCTTTGTCCTTTTGTTTTTCCTTTCTTTTTCCTTGAGTCGGCTTTTTCAATTTCCTACCTTTTCCTGGGGGATGAGTCGCCATACACTCGACGTCGCTCTCGCGCACTCCAGACCTGTTGCTCACGCACCCAAACGGACGGTTTCTTCTCTTTGTCGTTTTCCTTCTGGATTTCTACTTTGGAGTCTCTTTTTGGATTTCCTTACGGATCTAGCAAGCGAGCGAGCATTGTTTTGTGTGATTTCGAATTTGGAATTTCCTGTCTCGAATACCTATTATTGGATTCAACCTGTTATTTTCTGGGTTATTGGCGAACTTGGGGGCGGGTGGTGTAGGCAGTGGGCGGCAGCAGCGCAGCAGCAGCAGCAGAACGAGCCGCTATCCAACAGCACACAGATTCTACAGGGATCCTTAGTCCAATCAGCGTGGATGATGACGGGATATTTTTCTGGTGCATGGGAATGGAAGCGAGCGATATGTTTTTGTTTTGTCTTTTTTTTTTGGAGGGGATGCAAGGGAATCCGGGATGTTAGGGGTTTTTTTGGCATGGACTGGATGGATGGGAGGATGGAAAGATGAGGTGGAAAGAGATGCACGCGTCCGATGACGACGACGATGACAGGACAATGATGATGATGGCATGAAATGTCAATGAAGCATTTGTTGGTATTGATTACATTCTTGAGCAACACAGAACCAGCCCCAGGCGGCCTGGTTGGTTGCAAAGCACTTATTTGTTTTGAAGATTTTATGAGAAGATCAGTTATGCGGTGGACAGCTAGGAAATGAATAGGCAGCTCTTTGCAAGCCATCAAAAAGCGGAAACATGATGCTTCTCAACCGTTTACTCGTTTAGTCGTTTATTACTGGTATTTTACACTGCGCCTCGTGATTGATGCCGAGAATAGACATGTCTGGATGCTAGTTCGTTGGACTCTCTCAGCTCGGTGTCCCAAGCCTCCTGCGAAGGATGCGACAAGACTCTCAGTGACTGGGATTAGGCATGAAGGGGTGGACGGTGATCTAGTAAAGGCCCCGGGCGTTTGGTCAGTCGGAGCCATGGGAAGAATACGCCGTCATTAGGCTCCGCCGAGACAGTGGAGAGTCAAGTCGCGGCGCGGGGATGGGTTAGTACTTAGTGGTTAGGTGGTGGTGAGAGGGAGGGCGAGTGAGACAAGGGACAACTACCCGACGCTTGGGAGTGGGTTGGTTCGTTTGTTTTCCTCTGCTAAGCCATTGTCGGATGGCTTCGTGGGAAATATGTCTTGGACATTTTGCAGCATTCCTCGTGGAGGGGGGGGTTTGGCTCTGGCACTTGCAGCGCTGGACGGGCACGGGACGAGGGAAGCCTAGGGAGTGGGCCCCTTGTGACGGATTGGATTGGGGGGGGAGGGGCTTTAGCTCGAATAGAGGCTATATCATCATCGTTTTTCGTCGTCTTTTACTACAAGTAGGGGAGTTTATCCAAGGGAAGGATGACGCTTAGTTATCTCGTGCTTGGATGAGGAAGAGGAGGTGCAAGGTCATTGCCTATCTCGGCGCCATGCCATCGCGTGGTCCCCCCCACTAGTTACCTACTGTACTAAAATATCACGGATGCTGTGCTCTCTCCGAAAGTATGTAGTACCCATTAGTTAGACTATCTACGTACTACCTACGTACGTCTGTCCATCTGTACGTACGAAGCTGGAGCTTGCTACTGTAGGGTTCATCACCCTCCTGTCCGTCCTGCGGGCCGCCGC